>CANIUD010000838.1:0-159770 GCA_947470075.1 Closterium sp. Yama58-4
CCGAACGGCATCACTAAGTATCGTAGGAGCCGTATCTAGTACGGAACGCCGTCTTGTGGATCGAAGTTGTCTGCCATCTTGAACTGCAGTTACCCGACCGTAGGTCCAGCTTCGAAAACACCGTCGCACCACGCAGTTGATCTAAAAGATCGTCTATGCGCGGTATGGGGTATTTGTTCTTGACTGTCTGTTTGTTCAGTGCGCGGTAGTCGATGCACATCCGTAAACTACCGTCTGGCTTTGGAGTGAAGAGAACTGGTGCGCCGTAGGGAGAGGTGGATGGGCGGATCAGTTGCCTGTACAGTAGATGACTCGATATGTTTCTTCATGTCTGTCAGTTCGGTTGTACTAAGGCGGTATGGTGTACGGGAGACGGGTTTCGCACCTGGTTCCTCCACGATCTCGTGCTCGTGGGTGCGCGCTGGAGGCACTCCTACAGGCAAGTCATCCGGCATGATGTCCTTGTACTGCTCCACTCTCCACACCTCCCGTATTGCTCCAGTAGCTCCGAGTTCTGTTGGTGTAAGGGCCTAATAAACTCAAGCTATTAGGACTTAATCAAACTTAAAACCTCTCCTCGGGGTCACCTCCAAGGGTCCCTGGGTGCCTGGTACAAGACCAGCCCCTATCCTCGGGTCCGATTTTGTAGAGAGAGGGATCAAGAAGGACTTAGTCAAAACAGCAAGAGTACCTTGAACGTCGCGCAGCGTGCCGTGCAGACCGTCGGTCGGATTAAGCTGAGAATTCGCTATATCGAAGCTCGCTCCAAGAGCTTTAAAATGAGCCAAGTTGCCTCGCGAAAAGTTCTGCCATTACTAAGTTATGGCTCGGACAGCGTTTGCCTAGCGTTGGAGTGCTAGCATACTAGCGTTGACTCGGGTAGCATTCCGCCGTCGAATAGCGCAGAAACGAAATTCCAGCGAGGAAGGAATTCGCTTGAATCAATTTTACTATATTCAGGTACAAACAGAGAAGGATTAAATAGTTCTAGCTAGCAAGGACCTTGGGAATCAACCTGGGAACAACCAGGAATGATCCCAAATAATTCCAAGCAACAGAACCAACCTGGCTGGACAAAATAGCAGGTGGTAGGTTGGTAAACAACCTCTGGTTCTGTTTTTCCAACCTGGGAAAACAACAACCAGGTTCAGGTTCTAAAAACAGAACCTGTTTTGTCTTTGCCCAACCAGCCAAATGCTGGTTCCGCTGGTTTCCCTGGCCTTGTAGCATGCAGATACAGACAAAAAACATCCAACCTTCACCTAAATTGTACCCCTATAGTGCCTTCCCTGCTACACTATAGTTAACCAAACAAAACAGTACAATTTCGAGTTGGATAGAACTGAATCTGCGCAATCAACTCAACCGAACTGCAAAGCTTCCATCTTGGGTTCCTTTGCGAGCTCGTCCTTTCTGCTTGCACTGTTCATAGCGCATACAATGTTGTGCCAAAGCGCACATTGCGCGAGTACCTGCAAATGCATCAAGCGAAAAATGCGAAAGCAAACAAACACACGAACACACCATTCACACGCAAATGCATTCGCACACGCATACTCGTACAAACAGACGGCAGGATGTCGTGCAATGTGCATTTGCACCCAACACACTCCCCCTCAGCCTGCCGGCTGCATCCCCGTCATTCCATGCTAGTTCATGCTCATTCCACTCATGCGCACACAACGCCAATGAGGCTCATCCGCAAGCCTCTTGGTGAGAAAATCTGCTGGCTGCTGGTGAGTCTTGATGTAGATTGGATTCACCGTCCCCCTCTTCACCTCCTTACGCAGCCAGTGCCACTTGATACGCATGTGCTTGTTCAGGCCATGAAGCACAGCGTTCCTGGCCATCCCAAGAGCCCCCTTGCTATCACAAAACAGCGGCGTAGCAACTTTCTGCTCCTGGCCAATCTCCTCTAACAGCCTCCTCAGCCAAATCACCTCCTTCACCCCATGGAACATCGCCATGTACTCTGATTCTACGGAAGAGAGTGCCGTCTCCGTCTGCTTCTTGGACCTCCAACTAACAGGTCCTCCCCCAACTACGCAGATGTATCCTCCCACAGATGAGGAATCCTCCTTCTCAGAAGCCCATGTAGCATCGGTAAAGCAAGTGAGAAATAGCTTGCCTTCTCCAAGCCTCTCCCCCTTCTCTTTCAGCACCTCCACCCCTTTTTGCTTCACCTGTGCAGATGCGGAGTATTGAACTCCAATGCTTGGGTGAGAGTTCAGGTACTTCACCACACGCTCAGCTGCATCCACCTGCTCCTCTGATGGATTCTGCACCACCCTAGCCAGCTGCCCAACCGAGAAAGAGATGTCGGGCCTCGTGTGAACTGCTGCGTACAAGAGGCTGCCCACCAAGGACTGAAATTGCTGCTGCTCCTCGGCTTCAACCCCTTCATCCTCTGCAGCCTTCACAAGCTTGAATTCTGCTGGCAGGGGAGTTGCAACCTTGCGCTCATTCTCAATCCCATACTTCTCCCCCAGCTCCTTGATGAACTTCTCCTGGTGCAGCTTCAACCACCTGTGATCTGGATCCCTCTCCACGTGCATCCCGAGGTAGTACTTTACCTCCCCAAGGTTCTTGCACTTGAAGTTTTCCATCAGTTGCTGCTGCACTTTCTGGATCTCCTTCATGCTGCTGCTGAAGAGAAGAATGTCGTCCACATAGACCAGAAACAGCACCAGCTTCTCCCCCTCGCCCTTGAGAAAGAGGCTCTCATCACAGCTGCTGGTCCTGAATCCCATCTCCTCTAAAACAGCTGCCAACTTCTGGTACCAGCAGCGTGGCGCCTGCTTCAAGCCGTAGATGGACTTGTTGAGCTTGCACACCCTGCCCGTACCATCCTCATACCCAGGCGGCTGCGTCATGTACACATCCTCCTCTAAAATCCCATTCAGGAATGCCGTTGAAATATCCATCTGAATGATGAATTTCCCACTAACAGCTGCATCTGCCAACAAGACACGGAGGGTAGGGGGTTTGGCAGTGGGAGCAAAGATTTCGTTGAAGTCCTGCTTCTCCTTCTGCATAAACCCCTTCGCCACCAGCCTACTCTTGTAGATGGTGACCTGCCCCTTGTCATCGGTCTTGATCCTCAGCACCCACTTGCATTGTATCGCTTTCTTCCCATCAGGCAGCACCACCAGATCCCATGTCCTATTCTCCAGCAGACTCTGGTACTCAGCATCCCTAGAAGCCAGCCACTTGTCCCTATCTGGTCCAGCTAATGCCTCCTCCATGCTAGCTGGTTCCTCTGGTGCAGGGGCAAGAAAACAGTACGCAGGCTCATCCTCCTCATCCGGGTCATAGCCATGAGGTAGAATCAGCAATGCCTCTTCGGTCCCTAGCTGCTGCTCTGCTGCATCAGTTCCTGCAGTCAGCTTCTTAGTAGCCATACGGGTACGTCCTGGCCTGGAGACGGGTGTCTCCCATCCCTTCATAACGACACCCTTCGGCTTCTTAGTTTTTCCCTGCTGCTTCTCTCCTCCCTCGGGTCCAGCAGCTCCACTAGTGCTGCCGCCAGTTTCCACACCATTTTCTCCACCAGCAGATGCCTCCTGTACCTTCTCTCCATCACCATTTCCAGCAGCTGCCTCCTCTCCCTCCTCCCACACACTAGGAGTCAGGTCCAGCTGCATGGTGATCTGCTCCATCTGCTGGGACACCCTTGCCTCCGGCTGTTTCTCCCAGCTCCCATACATCATGGCCTCAATGAATTTCACATCCCTGCTGTCAAACAACACACCCTTGGATGGTTCCCACAGCAGCCATCCCTTGCTCTCAGCAGCCAGCCCCAAATGCACACACCAGATTGCACTCGCCCCCAACTTACTGCGGTAGGTCTTGGGGACGTGGGCGACTGCCATGCAACCGAACACCCTCAGCATGTCCACCGGCGGCTTCCTCCCAAGCCACCTCTCCAACGGCACCCACGAGTCATCCCCAACCTTGGTGAGCACCCTGTTCCTAGCGACAGTGGCGTGCCGGACAGCATGAGGCCACATAGAATTGCTCAGCCCAGATTCTATGAGCAGCGCCCTAGCTGTCTCCAGAATGGTCCGGTTTGCCCGTTCTGCTACACCATTGGACTGTGGGGTATAAGCCGTGGTCAGCTCTCTCTGGATGCCCTGCTTCTTGAGCCAGGCCGTCATTTCAGCTCCAAGGAACTCACCACCCCGGTCTGTCCTAATCCGCTTCACTACACACTCCGCCTGCTTCTCCACGAATGGCAGCCAATCGTCCCGTATCGTGGAGGCGGCGTGGTCCTTCTGCTTCAGCGGATACGCCCACATCAGCCTGCTCCAGTCATCCACAATTGTAAGAAAATACCGCTCCCCCTTGTGCCCTTGCACCGGCAGCGGCCCCACCAAGTCCATGTGGACCAGCTCCAAAGGCTTCTTGCTCCTGCCAGCCACACTATGGAAAGGGAAACGGGTGAACTTTGAAAGCAAACAGATTTCACAGTTGTCATCGGGTGGCTGTCCGTTCAGCTTCAGACCCTTAACGGCTCCATCCTTCTCCAGCTGCTTCAGCAAAGGCATTGCCACATGCCCTAAGCGCCGGTGTGCCGTTGCCCAATCTGTCTCCCCAGATCTGGCCGACACTTTCACACCAACCCCTCCAACGGCATTGCACTCCCCCTGGGATGCAGACCCCTCTCCAGCCTGCCCCCCACCATGCCACGCCAGGGCCGGCAGCTGCCACATAGATCTGTACACGTCCTTGCTCTCGTGCAGATCCCAAAGCACCCGATTGCCCAGCTTCCCCTTATAAGTGCGTGCCCCATCCGTGTTGGTGTTCACCCCAGCCTTGCCAAGCTTACGGAGGGAGATAAGGTTGGCCTTCAGGTCGGGGACGAAGAGAACGTCGTGCAGCACCACCGGCTTGCCATCCGCTCCCTTAAACGCAGCTCGTCCCGCACCAGCCACCTTCAACATGTGTCCAGAGGCGGAGCACACTTCATTGATCGGTGCAGCTCGTACTTCGTCCAGCAGGTCCTTGCGCGGCGTCATCGTCCAAGCAGCGCCTGTGTCCAACACCCAATAGTCTAGGGGGTGCAGCTCTGCTCCAACTTTGGCAGAGGCGTCTCCTTGCTCCCCCTTGTCTCCCACATGGAAGAATTGGCCCGCGGTGCGCTCCTTCTTCTTCTCCGCACCGCCGTTGCCCTTCGGGTTGTTGTCGGACGAATCAGCGACCATGTTGGCGCCGTTTTTCTGGTTCCTCCGCGCGCCGCTATCCTGGTGACGATTCTGGGGGGTCCATCCATCGGGTTTCTTATAGCACAAAAACCAGGGGTGCCCTTCCTTCTCACAATACCAGCAACTCCCTTTCATTTTGCCACCAGCACCCGACTTGCCCCCACGTCCAGATTTCGCACCGCGACCCCAACCGGTACCTCCTTGTTGGTCGTTGGAGTCGTCGTCTTTCTTTGCACCGCGTCCAGCACCACCGAAGCCACGTCCTCTGCCACGTCGGCTCCCTTGCATCCCGTAGCCGCTGCTGCCGTCGTCTCCACCCCTCAGTTGGCGGCGACGGAAGTCCTCCTCCAGAATCTTCGTCCGCACCCACTCGAGCGTCCACAAGCTCTGGTTCTGCGGCAGGCTCAATCCGCTCGTAAATTGAAGCCACGATTCTGGCAGCAGCGAGAGCATCTTCAAGCACTTGGTCTGCTCCGGGTAGGTGATTCCCGCGGTCGCCAACTTCGCGTAGAGGTCGCGCATCTTGTCCAGGACTGGTTGCACCGGCTCTCCCTCGCTCAGGCGCAACGCAGACAGCTCCCTCTCCAGCATCAACGTTGCGACAACGGAGGTCGGGGCGTGCAGCTCCTTCAACACGGTCCACGCCTTCGGACCGCATTCAACCTCCGGCAGCAGGTGCATGACGTGGTGACGCTGGTTCAGCTCCAAACTCTGCGACATCAAATAGTAGCCAGCCGAGGAGCGCTCGTCCCAATCTTCCTGCAGCGTGGGGTCACTCGGTCTAGGCTCCTCCCCAATCATTAGTTTCAGCAAACCGATCTGACGGAAATATAATTGCATTTTCCAGGCCCAATCATCATAGCCCTCACCATTGAACTTCTCGACGGTGAAATTCTTCAGCACCTCCTTGACAAGCGAGCCCTGGTTTGTTCGCGCTCCCCTTGGCGCTGAAAGACCAGAATCTTGGCTGCCGCTACGATCTTGGGCTGAAGATTCACCAGCTCCCGCCGAGGTGTTGCCCGCCATAGCTACCTATAACGAGGATCACTATAACGCGGCTCTGATACCAGCTTGTTGGTGTAAGGGCCTAATAAACTCAAGCTATTAGGACTTAATCAAACTTAAAACCTCTCCTCGGGGTCACCTCCAAGGGTCCCTGGGTGCCTGGTACAAGACCAGCCCCTATCCTCGGGTCCGAGTTTGTAGAGAGAGGGATCAAGAAGGACTTAGTCAAAACAGCAAGAGTACCTTGAACGTCGCGCAGCGTGCCGTGCAGACCGTCGGTCGGATTAAGCTGAGAATTCGCTATATCGAAGCTCGCTCCAAGAGCTTTAAAATGAGCCAAGTTGCCTCGCGAAAAGTTCTGCCATTACTAAGTTATGGCTCGGACAGCGTTTGCCTAGCGTTGGAGTGCTAGCATACTAGCGTTGACTCGGGTAGCATTCCGCCGTCGAATAGCGCAGAAACGAAATTCCAGCGAGGAAGGAATTCGCTTGAATCAATTTTACTATATTCAGGTACAAACAGAGAAGGATTAAATAGTTCTAGCTAGCAAGGACCTTGGGAATCAACCTGGGAACAACCAGGGATGATCCCAAATAATTCCAAGCAACAGAACCAACCTGGCTGGACAAAATAGCAGGTGGTAGGTTGGTAAACAACCTCTGGTTCTGTTTTTCCAACCTGGGAAAACAACAACCAGGTTCAGGTTCTAAAAACAGAACCTGTTTTGTCTTTGCCCAACCAGCCAAATGCTGGTTCCGCTGGTTTCCCCTGGCCTTGTAGCATGCAGATACAGACAAAAAACATCCAACCTTCACCTAAATTGTACCCCTATAGTGCCTTCCCTGCTACACTATAGTTAACCAAACAAAACAGTACAATTTCGAGTTGGATAGAACTGAATCTGCGCAATCAACTCAACCGAACTGCAAAGCTTCCATCTTGGGTTCCTTTGCGAGCTCGTCCTTTCTGCTTGCACTGTTCATAGCGCATACAATGTTGTGCCAAAGCGCACATTGCGCGAGTACCTGCAAATGCATCAAGCGAAAAAATGCGAAAGCAAACAAACACACGAACACACCATTCACACGCAAATGCATTCGCACACGCATACTCGTACAAACAGACGGCAGGATGTCGTGCAATGTGCATTTGCACCCAACAAGTTCGGCTTCTCCTGTGTTGCTGCCATAACCAGTGCTAAGTAACCGTGTTATTCTCGTTCACCGTCCGTTCGAGCCGTGCAAGCGTCGTTTCAGGAACATCCCCTGTATCCGTCCAGCTCCACATGTTTCCCGTTGTTGTAGATACACGCCTTCCGGTTGACCCAGTCGATCTCGGGGTTGAACCGCTTCAGAAAATCACGCCCCAAGATGAAATCTAATTTCTTGATGTTCGTGATCGGCAACGTCGGCTTCCACCTCAACGCCCCTATCTGCAGCTGCAGTGTTGACTCGCCGTGGATGGGAAGCTTCGTACCGTCCACCATCGTTGCTGTAAACTGGGTCTCCTCCGATGACTCTCCAATTTTCTCCAACGTCCCGCGGTCGCACACCGAGTGGGACGCACCACTGTCCACTAGTGCCTGGAGGCGTCGCCCGTTGCAGATCACCTCGAGTACTAGTGGCTGCTGCCGCTCCGAGTAGCTGTAGATGGTGTTGCTTACAGGATCATAAGGTAGATTGAATGTATCATCCCTTGGTCCTACGCTCGAAGCTGCTGACTCTATATCAGTTATCAACTTAGCAGGGTTAGAAGGATTTATCCGAGGCCGATTCAGCTTCTCTGGGGCCTGGAACCTTCCCCTAAGCCTTTGCAGCTGTGTAGGCTTCTCCTGTGGGGAACGGCTGGGAGCCTTTAAACAGGGCTGCTGGGAGAGAATATTAACTCCTCGGAACGCTCGACCCTTATTAGCGCTCCGGAGTAGGGTCCCCATATTACCCGGTACCGGTTTAATTTCTGACTCTCCCTTAATAAAGGCTTGAAACCCACGAGAAGTAATATTCTTACTTGTTGGGATGTATGGCTGAAGTTTCCCAGTCGGTGCAGGGTCTTGTTTCGCGGATCCTCTTTTAGTCTCGGCGATTTCCTCTGGTGCCGGCTGGTCGTGACGTTTTAAATTCGCGCCACCATGTTCTCCATTTTTTGCCCTCTCTGAGGTAGCCACGTTGTTCGTTTTCTGCTCCAGGAATGCCACACTGTTCTTGCCCTTCAGGTCCACACGTGCTTTCTTCATTTTCCAACACGCCAAGATACGATGTCCTGTAGCGCCGCAAAACTCGCACGTCTCATTTTTTGCTAGCCGCTGCGTCGCATCGTCCCTATCGTTCTCCATCGGGTCGTGGGTAGTGCCAATCGCTCCATGCCACTATTTGGCTTGTTGCGTCGTGTTCCGTAGTAGCTACTGTTCAACGCGTCGAACTGTTCGATCAGTGCTGCCCGAAACTGCGCCCACGTCTCTTCGCCTTGGACTATTCTGTTGGTAATCCACTCTAGAGTTGGGCCTCGTAACAGTGCTGCTACGAGCCATTTGCGCAATGCGTCTTGGGTAGGGGTCGTGCATCAAACGGTTTCGAAATAAAATTCGAATTCAGCTACAAATCGATGAACGTCGCTCCCTTTGACTATAGGATCGAACGCGTCTAGTTGTCTCGGCTTCACTGCTTCGAGATCAACTGTAGTTGTTGCCGTTGTTGCAGGTACAATCGTCGGTGTCGCCGTCGTTGCCGCTGCTGCTGCTGCCGCGGCTACCGACTGGTTCGCAAGGAGTTTTTCGAGTCGTGGGAGCGCCGCACGTATCTGCTTATGCTCGGCACGTAACTCCACAATTTTCTGTACTAAATTTTCTCTATTGCCCTCCCTTTTGGCGATTTACAGAAAGAAGCTCGACGAAAACAATTAAATTATGTGTGCTGATCGACTTACTGCGAGTCGAATCAACTGTAGAATCGACGAGCGCAAATTCTGTACGTCGCGTAAATCTCTCTTAATCGAAATTTGCGTCCAATCTTGACCGTTGAGGAGAAACTCGATCTGACGGTCGAAATTTCAATTTTTTTGCCATTAATCCTGAGGGGTGTTCGAAACTGAATCGAGGGGGACTTGGAAAAATTGCGCGGGACTGGTTTTACATACCCGTATCGGCGCCTTCGTCGTCGCCCCCGCGGTTTTTAAAGGCCGGACATAAGCGGTTGAAGACCTTGCGTGTAAACCCGCTCTGAGTACCAAGTGGGAGGATCTGGTTCAGGAAAGATATAACTATTGAATTAATCACCTGGGTACAAAGCGAGGCTTTGTATAGGCTCGATACAAAGGCAGTAACCCTGGTGTTACTAGAAGGTTCCGCGGGTCGCGAAGCGTCCCGAACGGCTCCTTCTCGTATTCGGTAGAAGGCAATTCGGTGGCAATCGAAAAGCCTAGAATTCGGTGCACTCAACCTAGTTCGGTGCCTAAAACTATAATAATATAGTAAAAGCAGCGAACGTAGGAAATCTAGCAAAAGCAAGCAAAACAAAATAAAACTAAGCTAGATAATGCATAATAAAGCAGAATCAAGCTAGTAAATCACAACAAATCCGTCGTACTGTCACAGCAAAGTGGTGGCCTGCCAACGCTGCAAGTCGACGGCGTGCCAACGCTGCAGTAGGCGACTGCACTGCATTGCACCCGCATGACAGCAGCGCACCCACTTCACAGGTGCAAAACGCAAACGCCAAGCTGACCACGTGCCCGCAACTGCACCTGATCCGCCACGTCGACCTCGGCGAGGTCGGCTTTGCAAGAATCTCCTGGGCGACTGTCGCGCACCTCCGCAGCACCCGTCGCTCGGGTAACTTGGTCGACCAGGCAACCACGCAGACCAAGTGCTGCTCCTCACGAAGTCGGCCACTCCCCAGGTCGACCACTTCTGGTCAAACAGGTCTACTGGTCGCCAGCTTCACCCAGCCGGCTTCCCCATGTAGGCGCCATAAAGTCGGCGCCCTTCAAGTCGACGCCACGGGGTCAGCGTCCTCCCAAAGTCGGCGCCCTCCAAGTCGGCGCCCTTCCCAGGTCGACAAGCCTCGTTGTCGACCACCCGTAGAAGCAGGCCGCCGGCGTCCCAAAGTCGGCGGCTTCGCAGTGGCCCTAAGCAGATCGACCAAACTCGTCAGCCAGCTCGCCCAAGTCGGCGTTGCCCACTACGACAAGTCGACTGCACCCCCCATACACCCGGCCACTAAGTTGTTGGGTGCAAATGCACATTGCACGACATCCTGCCGTCTGTTTGTACGAGTATGCGTGTGCGAATGCATTTGCGTGTGAATGGTGTGTTCGTGTGTTTGTTTGCTTTCGCATTTTTCGCTTGATGCATTTGCAGGTACTCGCGCAATGTGCGCTTCGGCACGACATTGTACGCGCTATGAACAATGCAAGCAGAAAGGACGAGCTCGCAAAGGAACCCAAGATGGAAGCTTTGCAGTTCGGTTGAGTTGATTGCGCAGATTCAGTTCTATCCAACTCGAAATTGTACTGTTTTGTTTGGTTAACTATAGTGTAGCAGGGAAGGCACTATAGGGGTACAATTTAGGTGAAGGTTGGATGTTGTTTGTCTGTATCTGCATGCTACAAGGCCAGGGGAAACCAGCGGAACCAGCATTTGGCTGGTTGGGCAAAGACAAAACAGGTTCTGTTTTTAGAACCTGAACCTGGTTGTTGTTTTCCCAGGTTGGAAAAACAGAACCAGAGGTTGTTTACCAACCTACCACCTGCTATTTTGTCCAGCCAGGTTGGTTCTGTTGCTTGGAATTATTTGGGATCATCCCTGGTTGTTCCCAGGTTGATTCCCAAGGTCCTTGCTAGCTAGAACTATTTAATCCTTCTCTGTTTGTACCTGAATATAGTCAAATTGATTCATGTGAATTCCTTCCTCGCTGGAATTTCGTTTCTACGCGGTTCGTTGGCGGAATGCTACCCGAGTCAACGCTAGTATGCTAGCACTCCAACGCTAGGCAAACGCTGTCCGAGCCATAACTTAGTAATGGCAGAACTTTTCGCGAGGCAACTTGGCTCATTTTAAAGCTCTTGGAGCGAGCTTCGATATAGCGAATTCTCAGCTTAATCCGACTGACGGTCTGCACGGCACGCTGCGCGACGTTCAAGGTACTCTTGCTGTTTTGACTAAGTCCTTCTTGATCCCTCTCTCTACAAACTCGGACCCGAGGATAGGGGCTGGTCTTGTACCAGGCACCCAGGGACCCTTGGAGGTGACCCCGAGGAGAGGTTTTAAGTTTGATTAAGTCCTAATAGCTTGAGTTTATTAGGCCCTTACACCAACAAGCTGGTATCAGAGCTGCGTTATAGTGATCCTCGTTATAGGTAGCTATGGCGGGCAACACCTCGGCGGGAGCTGGTGAATCTTCAGCCCAAGATCGTAGCGGCAGCCAAGATTCTGGTCTTTCAGCGCCAAGGGGAGCGCGAACAAACCAGGGCTCGCTTGTCAAGGAGGTGCTGAAGAATTTCACCGTCGAGAAGTTCAATGGTGAGGGCTATGATGATTGGGCCTGGAAAATGCAATTATATTTCCGTCAGATCGGTTTGCTGAAACTAATGATTGGGGAGGAGCCTAGACCGAGTGACCCCACGCTGCAGGAAGATTGGGACGAGCGCTCCTCGGCTGGCTACTATTTGATGTCGCAGAGTTTGGAGCTGAACCAGCGTCACCACGTCATGCACCTGCTGCCGGAGGTTGAATGCGGTCCGAAGGCGTGGACCGTGTTGAAGGAGCTGCACGCCCCTACCTCCGTTGTCGCAACGTTGATGCTGGAGAGGGAGCTGTCCGCGTTGCGCCTGAGCGAGGGAGAGCCGGTGCAACCAGTCCTGGACAAGATGCGCGACCTCTACGCGAAGTTGGCGACCGCGGGAATCACCTACCCGGAGCAGACCAAGTGCTTGAAGATGCTCTCGCTGCTGCCAGAATCGTGGCTTCAATTTACGAGCGGATTGAGCCTGCCGCAGAACCAGAGCTTGTGGACGCTCGAGTGGGTGCGGACGAAGATTCTGGAGGAGGACTTCCGTCGCCGCCAACTGAGGGGTGGAGACGACGGCAGCAGCGGCTACGGGATGCAAGGGAGCCGACGTGGCAGAGGACGTGGCTTCGGTGGTGCTGGACGCGGTGCAAAGAAAGACGACGACTCCAACGACCAACAAGGAGGTACCGGTTGGGGTCGCGGTGCGAAATCTGGACGTGGGGGCAAGTCGGGTGCTGGTGGCAAAATGAAAGGGAGTTGCTGGTATTGTGAGAAGGAAGGGCACCCCTGGTTTTTGTGCTATAAGAAACCCGATGGATGGACCCCCCAGAATCGTCACCAGGATGGCGGCGCACGGAGGAACCAGAAAAACGGCGCGAACATGGTCGCTGATTCGTCCGACAACAACCCGAAGGGCAACGGCGGTGCGGAGAAGAAGAAGGAGCGCACCGCGGGCCAATTCTTCCATGTAGGAGACAAGGGGGAGCAAGGAGACGCCTCTGCCAAAGTTGGAGCAGAGCTGCACCCCCTAGACTATTGGGTGTTGGACACAGGCGCTGCTTGGACGATGACGCCGCGCAAGGACCTGCTGGACGAAGTACGAGCTGCACCGATCAATGAAGTGTGCTCCGCCTCTGGACACATGTTGAAGGTGGCTGGTGCGGGACGAGCTGCGTTTAAGGGAGCGGATGGCAAGCCGGTGGTGCTGCACGACGTTCTCTTCGTCCCCGACCTGAAGGCCAACCTTATCTCCCTCCGTAAGCTTGGCAAGGCTGGGGTGAACACCAACACGGATGGGGCACGCACTTATAAGGGGAAGCTGGGCAATCGGGTGCTTTGGGATCTGCACGAGAGCAAGGACGTGTACAGATCTATGTGGCAGCTGCCGGCCCTGGCGTGGCATGGTGGGGGGCAGGCTGGAGAGGGGTCTGCATCCCAGGGGGAGTGCAATGCCGTTGGAGGGGTTGGTGTGAAAGTGTCGGCCAGATCTGGGGAGACAGATTGGGCAACGGCACACCGGCGCTTAGGGCATGTGGCAATGCCTTTGCTGAAGCAGCTGGAGAAGGATGGAGCCGTTAAGGGTCTGAAGCTGAACGGACAGCCACCCGATGACAACTGTGAAATCTGTTTGCTTTCAAAGTTCACCCGTTTCCCTTTCCATAGTGTGGCTGGCAGGAGCAAGAAGCCTTTGGAGCTGGTCCACATGGACTTGGTGGGGCCGCTGCCGGTGCAAGGGCACAAGGGGGAGCGGTATTTTCTTACAATTGTGGATGACTGGAGCAGGCTGATGTGGGCGTATCCGCTGAAGCAGAAGGACCACGCCGCCTCCACGATACGGGACGATTGGCTGCCATTCGTGGAGAAGCAGGCGGAGTGTGTAGTGAAGCGGATTAGGACAGACCGGGGTGGTGAGTTCCTTGGAGCTGAAATGACGGCCTGGCTCAAGAAGCAGGGCATCCAGAGAGAGCTGACCACAGCTTATACCCCACAGTCCAATGGTGTAGCAGAACGGGCAAACCGGACCATTCTGGAGACAGCTAGGGCGCTGCTCATAGAATCTGGGCTGAGCAATTCTATGTGGCCTCATGCTGTCCGGCACGCCACTGTCGCTAGGAACAGGGTGCTCACCAAGGTTGGGGATGACTCGTGGGTGCCGTTGGAGAGGTGGCTTGGGAGGAAGCCGCCGGTGGACATGCTGAGGGTGTTCGGTTGCATGGCAGTCGCCCACGTCCCCAAGACCTACCGCAGTAAGTTGGGGGCGAGTGCAATCTGGTGTGTGCATTTGGGGCTGGCTGCTGAGAGCAAGGGATGGCTGCTGTGGGAACCATCCAAGGGTGTGTTGTTTGACAGCAGGGATGTGAAATTCATTGAGGGCATGATGTATGGGAGCTGGGAGAAACAGCCGGAGGCAAGGGTGTCCCAGCAGATGGAGCAGATCACCATGCAGCTGGACCTGACTCCTAGTGTGTGGGAGGAGGGAGAGGAGGCAGCTGCTGGAAATGGTGATGGAGAGAAGGTACAGGAGGCATCTGCTGGTGGAGAAAATGGTGTGGAAACTGGCGGCAGCACTAGTGGAGCTGCTGGACCCGAGGGAGGAGAGAAGCAGCAGGGAAAAACTAAGAAGCCGAAGGGTGTCGTTATGAAGGGATGGGAGACACCCGTCTCCAGGCCAGGACGTACCCGTATGGCTACTAAGAAGCTGACTGCAGGAACTGATGCAGCAGAGCAGCAGCTAGGGACCGAAGAGGCATTGCTGATTCTACCTCATGGCTATGACCCGGATGAGGAGGATGAGCCTGCGTACTGTTTTCTTGCCCCTGCACCAGAGGAACCAGCTAGCATGGAGGAGGCATTAGCTGGACCAGATAGGGACAAGTGGCTGGCTTCTAGGGATGCTGAGTACCAGAGTCTGCTGGAGAATAGGACATGGGATCTGGTGGTGCTGCCTGATGGGAAGAAAGCGATACAATGCAAGTGGGTGCTGAGGATCAAGACCGATGACAAGGGGCAGGTCACCATCTACAAGAGTAGGCTGGTGGCGAAGGGGTTTATGCAGAAGGAGAAGCAGGACTTCAACGAGATCTTTGCTCCCACTGCCAAACCCCCTACCCTCCGTGTCTTGTTGGCAGATGCAGCTGTTAGTGGGAAATTCATCATTCAGATGGATATTTCAACGGCATTCCTGAATGGGATTTTAGAGGAGGATGTGTACATGACGCAGCCACCTGGGTATGAGGATGGTACGGGCAGGGTGTGCAAGCTCAACAAGTCCATCTACGGCTTGAAGCAGGCGCCACGCTGCTGGTACCAGAAGTTGGCAGCTGTTTTAGAGGAGATGGGATTCAGGACCAGCAGCTGTGATGAGAGCCTCTTTCTCAAGGGCGAGGGGGAGAAGCTGGTGCTGTTTCTGGTCTATGTGGACGACATTCTTCTCTTCAGCAGCAGCATGAAGGAGATCCAGAAAGTGCAGCAGCAACTGATGGAAAACTTCAAATGCAAGAACCTTGGGGAGGTAAAGTACTACCTCGGGATGCACGTGGAGAGGGATCCAGATCACAGGTGGTTGAAGCTGCACCAGGAGAAGTTCATCAAGGAGCTGGGGGAGAAGTATGGGATTGAGAATGAGCGCAAGGTTGCAACTCCCCTGCCAGCAGAATTCAAGCTTGTGAAGGCTGCAGAGGATGAAGGGGTTGAAGCTGAAGAGCAGCAGCAATTTCAGTCCTTGGTGGGCAGCCTCTTGTACGCAGCAGTTCACACGAGGCCCGACATCTCTTTCTCGGTTGGGCAGCTGGCTAGGGTGGTGCAGAATCCATCAGAGGAGCAGGTGGATGCAGCTGAGCGTGTGGTGAAGTACCTGAACTCTCACCCAAGCATTGGAGTTCAATACTCCGCATCTGCACAGGTGAAGCAGAAAGGGGTGGAGGTGCTGAAAGAGAAGGGGGAGAGGCTTGGAGAAGGCAAGCTATTTCTCACTTGCTTTACCGATGCTACGTGGGCTTCTGAGAAGGAGGATTCCTCATCTGTGGGAGGATACATCTGCGTAGTTGGGGGAGGACCTGTTAGTTGGAGGTCCAAGAAGCAGACGGAGACGGCACTCTCTTCCGTAGAATCAGAGTACATGGCGATATTCCATGGGGTGAAGGAGGTGATTTGGCTGAGGAGGCTGTTAGAGGAGATTGGCCAGGAGCAGAAAGTTGCTACGCCGCTGTTTTGTGATAGCAAGGGGGCTCTTGGGATGGCCAGGAACGCTGTGCTTCATGGCCTGAACAAGCACATGCGTATCAAGTGGCACTGGCTGCGTAAGGAGGTGAAGAGGGGGACGGTGCATCCGATCTACATCAAGACTCACCAGCAGCCAGCAGACTTTCTCACCAAGAGGCTTGCGGACTAGCCTCATTGGCGTTGTGTGCGCATGAGTGGAATGAGCATGAACTAGCATGGAATGACGGGGATGCAGCCGGCAGGCTGAGGGGGAGTGTGTTGGGTGCAAATGCACATTGCACGACATCCTGCCGTCTGTTTGTACGAGTATGCGTGTGCGAATGCATTTGCGTGTGAATGGTGTGTTCGTGTGTTTGTTTGCTTTCGCATTTTTCGCTTGATGCATTTGCAGGTACTCGCGCAATGTGCGCTTCGGCACGACATTGTACGCGCTATGAACAATGCAAGCAGAAAGGACGAGCTCGCAAAGGAACCCAAGATGGAAGCTTTGCAGTTCGGTTGAGTTGATTGCGCAGATTCAGTTCTATCCAACTCGAAATTGTACTGTTTTGTTTGGTTAACTATAGTGTAGCAGGGAAGGCACTATAGGGGTACAATTTAGGTGAAGGTTGGATGTTGTTTGTCTGTATCTGCATGCTACAAGGCCAGGGGAAACCAGCGGAACCAGCATTTGGCTGGTTGGGCAAAGACAAAACAGGTTCTGTTTTTAGAACCTGAACCTGGTTGTTGTTTTCCCAGGTTGGAAAAACAGAACCAGAGGTTGTTTACCAACCTACCACCTGCTATTTTGTCCAGCCAGGTTGGTTCTGTTGCTTGGAATTATTTGGGATCATCCCTGGTTGTTCCCAGGTTGATTCCCAAGGTCCTTGCTAGCTAGAACTATTTAATCCTTCTCTGTTTGTACCTGAATATAGTCAAATTGATTCATGTGAATTCCTTCCTCGCTGGAATTTCGTTTCTACGCGGTTCGTTGGCGGAATGCTACCCGAGTCAACGCTAGTATGCTAGCACTCCAACGCTAGGCAAACGCTGTCCGAGCCATAACTTAGTAATGGCAGAACTTTTCGCGAGGCAACTTGGCTCATTTTAAAGCTCTTGGAGCGAGCTTCGATATAGCGAATTCTCAGCTTAATCCGACTGACGGTCTGCACGGCACGCTGCGCGACGTTCAAGGTACTCTTGCTGTTTTGACTAAGTCCTTCTTGATCCCTCTCTCTACAAACTCGGACCCGAGGATAGGGGCTGGTCTTGTACCAGGCACCCAGGGACCCTTGGAGGTGA
Organism: Closterium sp. Yama58-4; assembly: GCA_947470075.1. Lineage (NCBI taxonomy): Eukaryota > Viridiplantae > Streptophyta > Zygnematophyceae > Desmidiales > Closteriaceae > Closterium > Closterium sp. Yama58-4. The sequence continues at coordinate 17,216 of CANIUD010000838.1, forward strand.
CCCCGAGGAGAGGTTTTAAGTTTGATTAAGTCCTAATAGCTTGAGTTTATTAGGCCCTTACACCAACATAAGTGGGCTCCGCCCAAGTGAGGACGAGGCCAACACACAACTCTGGTTGACACTTGCTTCCCATCGGTCCCGCAGTTTTTTCCTCACTTGTCTCTGAATTTGGTCGATGCGCAGTCTGGGGGTGTCCCTGCAAGAGGTGGTGGAGGCAATGAGGGTTTTGCTCGTGGAGACACTGGCTCTGCGGGTGTTGGAGCTGGAGGTACGGCCTTTGCAGCACATGTACAGCATACGGTCCATTACCTGACGCATGAGCAGGGTCATCGCCAGTTAGAGATGGAGGAGCAGGAGTGGTTTACGAGGGTAGAGGAGGAGCCACACCCGCAGCAGCAGATTTAGTTCCAGCCGCAAAAACAGCTGCCCCCGCAGCAGGCGGAGTTGGAGCTGTCGGAGCAGCAGCAGGAGCAGGAGCCGTCGCAGCAGACGCCAGAGGAGGTGGATCAGCAGCGACTGCGAGACCTGCCTGACCCTGCACCTGCACAATTACTCCTCCCGTTCCCCCTATTCAATCCCTTTCCTCGTCCCACGTGGTCCCGTCGTGCTCCTCTTAGTCGTGCCTTGTCCACTGAGCCTCGTCAGTCTCGTTAAAGCGCCGACGACCTGATTCACCTTGTTTTCCACACTCGTGTTCCACCTCCTCCGGGCCTTACGCAGCCTCCTGATCGTACCTTAATGTGTCTCCCACCCCGTTCTCCGACTACCTCCGTGCCTCCCGTCCTGGCGTCTTCCGTGTTTTGTCCTCGTTGGTCACTCACCCGAGTGGCCCACCGTTGTCTTTCTCGGCTCTTGTTACTGCTACCGCTGACTTTGCATTTTCTCTCTGCCTTGACTACGCCGCTCACCTGGTGAGCAGCCCTGCTCAATCTCCGCCCTCTATAGGTGCTCTTGATCTTTCCTTAGAGGTCCTAGAAGACATTCAGTTTGAGCTTGGTTTCCTTGCGTTGTTGTTCCTCACCTCTACACCATGCTGCTTGCCCCTGAGTGGGGTCCTGACGCCCTTGACATCCTGATCCCTCGCACTCACGCCGAGGCGGTCTCGGGAACTTGTGCGTCGTACTAGATAGCAGCTGAGGAGGGAGAAACGGCATCTTATAGGTCCACAGGCACCTACGTCGACGCCGTCCCACCACCTTGGGCGAACTTCGTAAGTGGCATGTGGCTCTATAAGGTGAAGCAACCACCTGGAGCACCACCAGTGTTCAAGATACACTATGTGGCGAGAGGCTTCAGTAAGCGAGAGGGGGTGGATTTCTTCCACACCTTCTCTCCCACCTCGAAGATGACCAGTCTTCGGATATTGCTGCACATTGCAGCTCAGCGAGACAGCGTGTTGTACTCTTTGAACTTCTCCACAGCGTTCTTTCAGAGGAGCCTGCACGAGCAGATCTGGCTGCGTCGACCGCCGGGCGACACAGGCACTAGCCCTGCTAGAACCCGGTGCCAGCTCTATCGACCGGTCTACGACCTGTGCTTGGCACCCCGCAAGTGGCACGACACACTTAGCATGACTCCTGCAGCACTTGGTTTCTTTCCGTCGTCTGCCGACCCGTCGTTATTCGTCTGCCATACCTCGACCCAGTTCTTCATTTTGGTTTAGGAATGTTGACTACCTGGACTTTGCTACTCCCGACCGAAGCGCACTGGCCTCCGCGAAGGAGGAACTGCAGAGGATACACACTTGCACTAGCTGCAATGCTACCTTGGCCTACAAATTACCAGGGACAGAGCAGCTCGTATTATTACGCTGACGCAATTGCATATGGTCGAGCAGGTACTCACACAGTTTCGCTTCCTGTTCTCCAAGGTACAGCTCACCCCTCTTGCTGTGGATCATGGGCTCATAGCTCCACCTTCGGACGATTCATTTGAGCCCAGTGGTCCATATCCTGAGTTGGTGGGTTGTCTCATGTACCTGATGACTTGTACTCGCCCAGACCTAGCTTTCCCCCTTATCGTCCTGGCGTGCTTTATTACGCCTGGGAGACACTGACCTTCTCATTGGTTGGTTACTAAGAGGGTGGCTAAGTATGTGGCTAGCACATCAGGCATGTGATTTGTCCTTGGAGGGAAGCAGCTAGCTACACAGGTTACCTAACACGTGAGCAGAGTCGTCCACAGTTGGAGAGGGAGGAGCATGAACGGTTTGCAAGAATAGAGGAGCAGCCACACCCTCAGCAGCATGTTCACTTGCAGCCACATCAAGAGAGAGTACACGAGGAGCCACAACCGCAGCAGCAGGTGCAGTTGCAGCCGCAGCAGGAGAGGGTAGAGGATGAGCCACACCCGCAGCAGCATGTCCAGTTGCTACCACAGCAGGAAAGGGTAGAGGAGGAGTCATGACCGTAGCAGCAGGTGCAGTTGCAGCCGCAGCAGAAGAGGGTAGAGGAGGAGCCACCGCCGTAGCAGCAGGCGCAGTTGCAGCCAAAGAAGGAGAGGGTAGAGGAGGAGCCAGAGCCACAACAGCAGGTTCAATTGCAGCCGGAGGTCCAGCTGCCCCCGCGGCAGGCACAGCTGGAGCAGCATGAGCAGCACAAGGGGCAGGTGTCGTCGCAACAGACGACAGAGGAGGTAGAGCAGCAGCGACTGCAAGAACTGCCTGACCCCGCACCTGCACACTTGGTCCGTGGTCCCCTGCCGTCTCCTCCCGTTCCCCCTCTCCAGTCCCTTTCCTCGTCCTCGTGGTCCCGTTGTGCTCCTCTCAATCGTATTGTGTCCCCACAGCCTCGTCGGTCTCGTTACCTTACGAACGACCCGTTTCACCTTGTTCTCCGCTCTCGTGTTCCACAACCTTTAGTCCTCCCGCAGCCTCTAGAGTCGTTCGTTACTTTGTCTCCTGGCCCGTTCTAGAACTACATCCGAGCTTCCCGTCCAGTCGTCTCCCATGTTTTATCCTCGTTGGTCACTCACCCAACTGCCCCTCCGTTGTCTGTCTCGGCTCTTATTATTGTTGTCGCTTACTTTGCCTCTTCCCACCACCTTGACTATGCCGCTCACCTAGTGAGAGGCCCTGCTCGTTCTCCGTCCTCTGGGGGTGCTCATGTCTTTTCCATGGACGTCCTGAAGGACAGACATTTCTAGCTTGTTTTCCTTACAGTCGTTGTTCCTCATCTATCCGCCACGCTACTTGCCCCTCAGGCGGATCCAAACGCCCTTGACATTTAGATCCCTCGCACTCACGCCGGGGCAGTTTCAAGACCTTGGGCCTCGTACTCGATAGCAGCTGAAGAATCAGAGATGGCATCTTATAGGTGCACAGACATCTACGTCGACGCAGTCCCATGACCTGGGGCGAACGTTGTTAGCGGAATGTGGCTCTACAAGATGAAGCGGCCGCCTAGCGCACCATCGGTATTCTAGGCGTGCTACGTGGCGAGAGGCTTCAGTCAGCAAGAAGGGGTAGAATTCTTTCAGACATTTGCCTTCAACTCCAAGATGGCCACTCTTTGGGTGTTGGTGCACATTGCAGCTCACCGTGACTACAAATTCCTCTCCTTAGACTTCTCCATAGCGTTCCTTCAGGGGAGCCCGCACGAGAAGATATGGATGTGGCGTCCGCATGGCATCAGTGGCTCTTTCCATACTGGGACCCAGTGGCTGCTGCGTCGACTGGTCTACGGCCTGCGCCAGGCTCCCTGGGAGTGGCACGACACACTTCGTACGACTCTTGCAGCGCTTGACTTCTTTCTGCCATCTGCCGACCCGTCGTTGTTTGTTCGCCGTACCTTGACCCTGTTCTTGATGCTGGCTTTTGTCAACGATTTGGTCTTTGCCACTTCCGAGCGACACGCACTAACCTCTGTGAAGGAGGAACTGCAAAGGAGACACACTTGCACTGACCTTGGTGAGCTGCAGCGCTACCTTGGCCTGCAGATCACCAGGGACAGAGCAGCTCGTACCATTACGTTGATGCAGTCACATATGGTCGAGCAGATCCTCACGCGGTTTCGCTTCCTGTTCTCGAAGGTACAGCTCTTGATATGCATCATGGGCTCACGGCTCCACCTTCGGACGAGTCATTTGAGCCCTGTGGTCCATGTCCTGATCCGATGGGTTATCTCATGTACCTAATGACCTGTACTCACCCAGATCTAGCTTTCCCTCTCATCGTCCTAGCGTGCTTTGTTGCGCCTGGGAGACCACTGGTTGGCTGCTAAGAGGGTGCCGAAGTATGTGGCGAGCATATCAGGTGCGTGACTTGTCTTTAGAGGGAAGCAGTCAGTTACACTCACAGTTTACTTGGACTCGTTGTACGCGGACCGTGCCCGGACGTACAAGTCTACACAGGGTTACTGCTTCAGCCTTCAGACCGGAGGTGTTTCGTGGAGGTCAACCCGGGCGTTGTCCGTCGCTAGCTCCAGTTGTGAGGCAGAGATGTACGCTGTGGCCATGGCCGCACAGGAGCTTCGCTTGTTATCGTTTCTCCTTATCGACCTTGGTGAGTGGCCTCGCTCTCCCGTAGTCTTGTTTGCTAACAGCAGGTCTGCTGTCCTGTTGTGCGAGGAGCCTTAACTGGTTGAGAAGGCGAAGCACATCCAGCACTTTGAGATATGTATTGCCTTCCACAAGAGGACCGTCACTTAGACTATGGGGGTGTGTCAAACTATATTTGAACTATATCTTATTGTGGTGTACACTTTTTTGCTAGGGTTAGGTATTTCATTGTTGTATGTTTCATTGTTAGTCATTCATTCCGTAGTTCATATCTTAACTGTACATGTGGTCTTTTAGGCCAGCACTGTAGATATCTTCACCAAGGAGTTGCCGCCTTGTGACCACCACCCCTTTTGCACCCAGCTAGGCCTTGTACCTACAGGTTCACAATTGCTTGCATAGAGATCCTTTGCCTTGTCCTCTTGTATCTCACTGTATTTGATATTATATACCTGCATGTGGACTGGCCGTGTCGCCTCTTGCTTGCTCTCAGGCTGTGTGGTGACTTCGAGATCCACCCTAAGATTTGTTTTGTTCTTGTGGACTACTCTTTTGATGCTTGTTCTTGCTGACTGATCATGTGACCCTTGCTCTCAGACTGTGTGGTGACTTGGTGGTCCACCCTGAGATATGAGTTGGCCTCCAAAGGACTACTATCACCTAGACTTTGGGGTTGTGTCAGTAGCTTGTGCTGCTGTTAGCCTAGGTTTGATGACTAGTGTTGCGTCACTCTCCTTCACACTTGACTCTGGTATGTCTCATTGATTTTTCCGCGACCGCACAGCTCTCGCACAACTTCCAACTCCAGTTGCCTTGGCCGATCCCTCCTTGGTTCCAGTTGTGGCACGCAGTGCTACTGCACTCCCGTGTCTGGCTGTCCCCTCTTGTTCCCTCACAAATCTGCACCTTCCCTTGTTCTCTAGGACCTTGGTGAGTATCGACCGTCTTCACGACCTCGGGGTCACCATCATCTTTCTTGCGCACAAGCGGGTCGCACTCGTAAATTGAAGCCACGATTCTGGCAGCAGCGAGAGCATCTTCAAGCACTTGGTCTGCTCCGGGTAGGTGATTCCCGCGGTCGCCAACTTCGCGTAGAGGTCGCGCATCTTGTCCAGGACTGGTTGCACCGGCTCTCCCTCGCTCAGGCGCAACGCGGACAGCTCCCTCTCCAGCATCAACGTTGCGACAACGGAGGTCGGGGCGTGCAGCTCCTTCAACACAGTCCACGCCTTCGGACCGCATTCAACCTCCGGCAGCAGGTGCATGACGTGGTGACGCTGGTTCAGCTCCAAACTCTGCGACATCAAATAGTAGCCAGCCGAGGAGCGCTCGTCCCAATCTTCCTGCAGCGTGGGGTCACTCGGTCTAGGCTCCTCCCCAATCATTAGTTTCAGCAAACCGATCTGACGGAAATAAAGTTGCATTTTCCAGGCCCAATCATCATAGCCCTCACCATTGAACTTCTCGACGGTGAAATTCTTCAGCACCTCCTTGACAAGCGAGCCCTGGTTTGTTCGCGCTCCCCTTGGCGCTGAAAGACCAGAATCTTGGCTGCCGCTACGATCTTGGGCTGAAGATTCACCAGCTCCCGCCGAGGTGTTGCCCGCCATAGCTACCTATAACGAGGATCACTATAACGCAGCTCTGATACCAGCTTGTTGGTGTAAGGGCCTAATAAACTCAAGCTATTAGGACTTAATCAAACTTAAAACCTCTCCTCGGGGTCACCTCCAAGGGTCCCTGGGTGCCTGGTACAAGACCAGCCCCTATCCTCGGGTCCGAGTTTGTAGAGAGAGGGATCAAGAAGGACTTAGTCAAAACAGCAAGAGTACCTTGAACGTCGCGCAGCGTGCCGTGCAGACCGTCGATCGGATTAAGCTGAAAATTCGCTATATCGAAGCTCGCTCCAAGAGCTTTAAAATGAGCCAAGTTGCCTCGCGAAAAGTTCTGCCATTACTAAGTTATGGCTCGGACAGCGTTTGCCTAGCGTTGGAGTGCCAGCATACTAGCGTTGACTCGGGTAGCATTCCGCCGTCGAATAGCGCAGAAACGAAATTCCAGCGAGGAAGGAATTCGCTTGAATCAATTTGACTATATTCAGGTACAAACAGAGAAGGATTAAATAGTTCTAGCTAGCAAGGACCTTGGGAATCAACCTGGGAACAACCAGGGATGATCCCAAATAATTCCAAGCAACAGAACCAACCTGGCTGGACAAAATAGCAGGTGGTAGGTTGGTAAACAACCTCTGGTTCTGTTTTTCCAACCTGGGAAAACAACAACCAGGTTCAGGTTCTAAAAACAGAACCTGTTTTGTCTTTGCCCAACCAGCCAAATGCTGGTTCCGCTGGTTTCCCCTGGCCTTGTAGCATGCAGATACAGACAAACAACATCCAACCTTCACCTAAATTGTACCCCTATAGTGCCTTCCCTGCTACACTATAGTTAACCAAACAAAACAGTACAATTTCGAGTTGGATAGAACTGAATCTGTGCAATCAACTCAACCGAACTGCAAAGCTTCCATCTTGGGTTCCTTTGCGAGCTCGTCCTTTCTGCTTGCACTGTTCATAGCGCGTACAATGTTGTGCCGAAGCGCACATTGCGCGAGTACCTGCAAATGCATCAAGCGAAAAATGCGAAAGCAAACAAACACACGAACACACCATTCATACGCAAATGCATTCGCACACGCATACTCGTACAAACAGACGGCAGGATGTCGTGCAATGTGCATTTGCACCCAACACACTCCCCCTCAGCCTGCCGGCTGCATCCCCGTCATTCCATGCTAGTTCATGCTCATTCCACTCATGCGCACACAACGCCAATGAGGCTCATCCGCAAGCCTCTTGGTGAGAAAGTCTGCTGGCTGCTGGTGAGTCTTGATGTAGATCGGATGCACCGTCCCCCTCTTCACCTCCTTACGCAGCCAGTGCCACTTGATACGCATGTGCTTGTTCAGCCCATGAAGCACAGCGTTTCTGGCCATCCCAAGAGCCCCCTTGCTATCACAAAACAGCGGCGTAGCAACTTTCTGCTCCTGGCCAATCTCCTCTAACAGCCTCCTCAGCCAAATCACCTCCTTCACCCCATGGAACATCGCCATGTACTCTGATTCTACAGAAGAGAGTGCCGTCTCCGTCTGCTTCTTGGACCTCCAACTAACAGGTCCTCCCCCAACTACGCAGATGTATCCTCCCACAGATGAGGAATCCTCCTTCTCAGAAGCCCACGTAGCATCGGTAAAGCAAGTGAGAAATAGCTTGCCTTCTCCAAGCCTCTCCCCCTTCTCTTTCAGCACCTCCACCCCTTTCTGCTTCACCTGTGCAGATGCGGAGTATTGAACTCCAATGCTTGGGTGAGAGTTCAGGTACTTCACCACACGCTCAGCTGCATCCACCTGCTCCTCTGATGGATTCTGCACCACCCTAGCCAGCTGCCCAACCGAGAAAGAGATGTCGGGCCTCGTGTGAACTGCTGCGTACAAGAGGCTGCCCACCAAGGACTGAAATTGCTGCTGCTCTTCAGCTTCAACCCCTTCATCCTCTGCAGCCTTCACAAGCTTGAATTCTGCTGGCAGGGGAGTTGCAACCTTGCGCTCATTCTCAATCCCATACTTCTCCCCCAGCTCCTTGATGAACTTCTCTTGGTGCAGCTTCAACCACCTGTGATCTGGATCCCTCTCCACGTGCATCCCGAGGTAGTACTTTACCTCCCCAAGGTTCTTGCACTTGAAGTTTTCCATCAGTTGCTGCTGCACTTTCTGGATCTCCTTCATGCTGCTGCTGAAGAGAAGAATGTCGTCCACATAGACCAGAAACAGCACCAGCTTCTCCCCCTCGCCCTTGAGAAAGAGGCTCTCATCACAGCTGCTGGTCCTGAATCCAATCTCCTCTAAAACAGCTGCCAACTTCTGGTACCAGCAGCGTGGCGCCTGCTTCAAGCCGTAGATGGACTTGTTGAGCTTGCACACCCTGCCCGTACCATCCTCATACCCAGGCGGCTGCGTCATGTACACATCCTCCTCTAAAATCCCATTCAGGAATGCCGTTGAAATATCCATCTGAATGATGAATTTTCCACTAACAGCTGCATCTGCCAACAAGACACGGAGGGTAGGGGGTTTGGCAGTGGGAGCAAAGATCTCGTTGAAGTCCTGCTTCTCCTTCTGCATAAACCCCTTCGCCACCAGCCTACTCTTGTAGATGGTGACCTGCCCCTTGTCATCGGTCTTGATCCTCAGCACCCACTTGCATTGTATCGCTTTCTTCCCATCAGGCAGCACCACCAGATCCCATGTCCTATTCTCCAGCAGACTCTGGTACTCAGCATCCCTAGAAGCCAGCCACTTGTCCCTATCTGGTCCAGCTAATGCCTCCTCCATGCTAGCTGGTTCCTCTGGTGCAGGGGCGATAAAACAGTAGGCAGGTTCATCCTCCTCATCCGGGTCATAGCCATGAGGTAGAATCAGCAATGCCTCTTCGGTCCCTAGCTGCTGCTCTGCTGCATCAGTTCCTGCAGTCAGCTTCTTAGTAGCCATACGGGTACGTCCTGGCCTGGAGACGGGTGTCTCCCATCCCTTCATAACGACACCCTTCGGCTTCTTAGTTTTTCCCTGCTGCTTCTCTCCTCCCTCGGGTCCAGCAGCTCCACTAGTGCTGCCGCCAGTTTCCACACCATTTTCTCCACCAGCAGATGCCTCCTGTACCTTCTCTCCATCACCATTTCCAGCAGCTGCCTCCTCTCCCTCCTCCCACACACTAGGAGTCAGGTCCAGCTGCATGGTGATCTGCTCCATCTGCTGGGACACCCTTGCCTCCGGCTGTTTCTCCCAGCTCCCATACATCATGCCCTCAATGAATTTCACATCCCTGCTGTCAAACAACACACCCTTGGATGGTTCCCACAGCAGCCATCCCTTGCTCTCAGCAGCCAGCCCCAAATGCACACACCAGATTGCACTCGCCCCCAACTTACTGCGGTAGGTCTTGGGGACGTGGGCGACTGCCATGCAACCGAACACCCTCAGCATGTCCACCGGCGGCTTCCTCCCAAGCCACCTCTCCAACGGCACCCACGAGTCATCCCCAACCTTGGTGAGCACCTTGTTCCTAGCGACAGTGGCGTGCCGGACAGCATGAGGCCACATAGAATTGCTCAGCCCAGATTCTATGAGCAGCGCCCTAGCTGTCTCCAGAATGGTCCGGTTTGCCCGTTCTGCTACACCATTGGACTGTGGGGTATAAGCCGTGGTCAGCTCTCTCTGGATGCCCTGCTTCTTGAGCCAGGCCGTCATTTCAGCTCCAAGGAACTCACCACCCCGGTCTGTCCTAATCCGCTTCACTACACACTCCGCCTGCTTCTCCACGAATGGCAGCCAATCGTCCCGTATCGTGGAGGCGGCGTGGTCCTTCTGCTTCAGCGGATACGCCCACATCAGCCTGCTCCAGTCATCCACAATTGTAAGAAAATACCGCTCCCCCTTGTGCCCTTGCACCGGCAGCGGCCCCACCAAGTCCATGTGGACCAGCTCCAAAGGCTTCTTGCTCCTGCCAGCCACACTATGGAAAGGGAAACGGGTGAACTTTGAAAGCAAACAGATTTCACAGTTGTCATCGGGTGGCTGTCCGTTCAGCTTCAGACCCTTAACGGCTCCATCTTTCTCCAGCTGCTTCAGCAAAGGCATTGCCACATGCCCTAAGCGCCGGTGTGCCGTTGCCCAATCTGTCTCCCCAGATCTGGCCGACACTTTCACACCAACCCCTCCAACGGCATTGCACTCCCCCTGGGATGCAGACCCCTCTCCAGCCTGCCCCCCACCATGCCACGCCAGGGCCGGCAGCTGCCACATAGATCTGTACACGTCCTTGCTCTCGTGCAGATCCCAAAGCACCCGATTGCCCAGCTTCCCCTTATAAGTGCGTGCCCCATCCGTATTCGTGTTCACCCCAGCCTTGCCAAGCTTACGGAGGGAGATAAGGTTGGCCTTCAGGTCGGGGACGAAGAGAACGTCGTGCAGCACCACCGGCTTGCCATCCGCTCCCTTAAACGCAGCTCGTCCCGCACCAGCCACCTTCAACATGTGTCCAGAGGCGGAGCACACTTCATTGATCGGTGCAGCTCGTACTTCGTCCAGCAGGTCCTTGCGCGGCGTCATCGTCCAAGCAGCGCCTGTGTCCAACACCCAATAGTCTAGGGGGTGCAGCTCTGCTCCAACTTTGGCAGAGGCGTCTCCTTGCTCCCCCTTGTCTCCTACATGGAAGAATTGGCCCGCGGTGCGCTCCTTCTTCTTCTCCGCACCGCCGTTGCCCTTCGGGTTGTTGTCGGACGAATCAGCGACCATGTTGGCGCCGTTTTTCTGGTTCCTCCGCGCGCCGCCATCCTGGTGACAATTCTGGGGGGTCCATCCATCGGGTTTCTTATAGCACAAAAACCAGGGGTGCCCTTCCTTCTCACAATACCAGCAACTCCCTTTCATTTTGCCACCAGCACCCGACTTGCCCCCACGTCCAGATTTCGAACCGCGACCCCAACCGGTACCTCCTTGTTGGTCGTTGGAGTCGTCGTCTTTCTTTGCACCGCGTCCAGCACCACCGAAGCCACGTCCTCTGCCACGTCGGCTCCCTTGCATCCCGTAGCCGCTGCTGCCGTCATCTCCACCCCTCAGTTGGCGGCGACGGAAGTCCTCCTCCAGAATCTTCGTCCGCACCCACTCGAGCGTCCACAAGCTCTGGTTCTGCGGCAGGCTCAATCCGCTCGTAAATTGAAGCCACGATTCTGGCAGCAGCGAGAGCATCTTCAAGCACTTGGTCTGCTCCGGGTAGGTGATTCCCGCGGTCGCCAACTTCGCGTAGAGGTCGCGCATCTTGTCCAGGACTGGTTGCACCGGCTCTCCCTCGCTCAGGCGCAACGCGGACAGCTCCCTCTCCAGCATCAACGTTGCGACAACGGAGGTCGGGGCGTGCAGCTCCTTCAACACAGTCCACGCCTTCGGACCGCATTCAACCTCCGGCAGCAGGTGCATGACGTGGTGACGCTGGTTCAGCTCCAAACTCTGCGACATCAAATAGTAGCCAGCCGAGGAGCGCTCGTCCCAATCTTCCTGCAGCGTGGGGTCACTCGGTCTAGGCTCCTCCCCAATCATTAGTTTCAGCAAACCGATCTGACGGAAATAAAGTTGCATTTTCCAGGCCCAATCATCATAGCCCTCACCATTGAACTTCTCGACGGTGAAATTCTTCAGCACCTCCTTGACAAGCGAGCCCTGGTTTGTTCGCGCTCCCCTTGGCGCTGAAAGACCAGAATCTTGGCTGCCGCTACGATCTTGGGCTGAAGATTCACCAGCTCCCGCCGAGGTGTTGCCCGCCATAGCTACCTATAACGAGGATCACTATAACGCAGCTCTGATACCAGCTTGTTGGTGTAAGGGCCTAATAAACTCAAGCTATTAGGACTTAATCAAACTTAAAACCTCTCCTCGGGGTCACCTCCAAGGGTCCCTGGGTGCCTGGTACAAGACCAGCCCCTATCCTCGGGTCCGAGTTTGTAGAGAGAGGGATCAAGAAGGACTTAGTCAAAACAGCAAGAGTACCTTGAACGTCGCGCAGCGTGCCGTGCAGACCGTCGATCGGATTAAGCTGAAAATTCGCTATATCGAAGCTCGCTCCAAGAGCTTTAAAATGAGCCAAGTTGCCTCGCGAAAAGTTCTGCCATTACTAAGTTATGGCTCGGACAGCGTTTGCCTAGCGTTGGAGTGCCAGCATACTAGCGTTGACTCGGGTAGCATTCCGCCGTCGAATAGCGCAGAAACGAAATTCCAGCGAGGAAGGAATTCGCTTGAATCAATTTGACTATATTCAGGTACAAACAGAGAAGGATTAAATAGTTCTAGCTAGCAAGGACCTTGGGAATCAACCTGGGAACAACCAGGGATGATCCCAAATAATTCCAAGCAACAGAACCAACCTGGCTGGACAAAATAGCAGGTGGTAGGTTGGTAAACAACCTCTGGTTCTGTTTTTCCAACCTGGGAAAACAACAACCAGGTTCAGGTTCTAAAAACAGAACCTGTTTTGTCTTTGCCCAACCAGCCAAATGCTGGTTCCGCTAGTTTCCCCTGGCCTTGTAGCATGCAGATACAGACAAACAACATCCAACCTTCACCTAAATTGTACCCCTATAGTGCCTTCCCTGCTACACTATAGTTAACCAAACAAAACAGTACAATTTCGAGTTGGATAGAACTGAATCTGCGCAATCAACTCAACCGAACTGCAAAGCTTCCATCTTGGGTTCCTTTGCGAGCTCGTCCTTTCTGCTTGCACTGTTCATAGCGGGTACAATGTTGTGCCGAAGCGCACATTGCGCGAGTACCTGCAAATGCATCAAGCGAAAAATGCGAAAGCAAACAAACACACGAACACACCATTCATACGCAAATGCATTCGCACACGCATACTCGTACAAACAGACGGCAGGATGTCGTGCAATGTGCATTTGCACCCAACACTTATATCAACCCTTGCCTGCCCTTGTCTACTCCATTCATTCTCTCGTTCAGTAGTTTACATGGTATCGAGCATAGTTAGATCCAATGGGCCCATCGCTTAGCACCCCGACCTAGTCCGTTAGCACCCCGTTGCCCGTAGTGCCCCATACCACGTAGCGCCCCGTCGCCCCTGCGCCCCGCCCGTTACACGCACATTTCAGCATTTTGCCGCGTGTTGCCCATAGTGCCCTAGTGCGCCCTGTGCCCTGTCTCCTAGCTTGCCCCATCAACTCGCAGCCCAGCGTGCCCCGTCACCCTGCAGCCCAGCGTGCCCTGTCTGTCCAAAGCGCCCGTTTAGGTGCCTCCCCATCGCCTCCCCGTCACCTCCCCGTCCCCTCTGTATCACCTTCCCGTCGCCTCACCGTCCCCTCCCCGTAACCTCCCCGTCGCCTCCCCGTCGCCTTCTCGTCATCTTCCTGTTGTCGCCCCGCCCTCTCCCCGTAACCTCCTCGTCGCCTCCCCGTCAACTCCCTGTCGCCTCCCCGTCCCCTCCCCGTAAACTCCTCATCACGTCCCTGTCGCCTCTCTGTCACCTTCTCGTCGCCTCCCCGTCCCCTCCTCGTCTCCTCCCCATCACCTCCTTGTCACATCCCCGTCCCCTCCCCGTCTCCTCCCCGTTGCCTCCCCGTCACCTTCTCGTCGACTCCCAGTCGCCTTCCTATTGCCTTCCCGTCGCCTCCCCGTCCCCTCCCCATAACCTCTCCGTCGCCTCCTCGGTCCGCCACCCCCTGTACGTCACCCACGCCCAGTCCGCTACCCGCACCCATTACACCACCCGCACCCTACACTCAGTCTGCCAACCGCACCCCGCACCTAGTCCGCCACCCAGCACCCCGTACGCTACCTGCACTCCGCAACCCTAAGGCTCTCCGCACCCAGCAAAACAACCGCCAGGCCCCCAGCTAGAAGGCCCCGAGGCCCCTAGCTAGAAGGCCCCAAGGCCCCCAACTAGAAGGCCCCAAGGCCCCCAACTAGAAGGCCCCGAGCCCTCCCCCCCCCAACCCCCAACTAGAAGGCCTCGCGACCCCCAATTAGAAGGCCCCACTGGCCCCTAGCTAGAAGGCCCCACAACCCCCAGCTAGAAGGCCGCACGGCCCCTAGCTAAAAGGCCCCACGGTGTTATGTGATGCTGTCATTCGCATTCACGTCTGTCTGCCTCCCATCTACCTTGCATGCGTGGTGTGCGCATGTGTAAGAATTGCGTTTGGTGTGGTTTGGATTTTCTGAGAGTATGTGAATGTTTTCTTGTCTGAGCAGATATTTGAAATGACTTCTCTGCTCAAGAGCTTTCCGACGAACCAAGAATCGTCGCGATCGGAGCACGGATGAGAAAGTTACGAACGTTCGAAGTTCGTATGCCTTTCACATTTGATTGCGGTGACTTTGGGAATTTGTGGAGTGGCTCAATATGGGGTATAGACTTTTGAGGGTTGTGAAATTCGTCACTTCTACTGTAGATGATGCCAAGTGGTTGGGAGAAATTAAACCTAGTTGGGAGAAACTAAACCAGGTTGGCAAGTGTGGCCAAGTTGGAGTGAGGTGGATTTGGGAGGTTGGGAAAATGACAAGGGTGAAGGCTGGGTTCCTATAGAGAGGGAATCGTGTAAGCATATGGGGTTTCCTTGGTTGGGGACTCATTAGAGACCTTCCCTCTCGTCCTCCTCTTCCCTCCTACCTAGTTTATTGCTACTCTAACTTTCTTGTGTGGTACTTGTGAGAAGAATTGTGATTGAGTTAATATTCAGCTCCAACATAACCCCCTAGTGCGCCGAAATTCATAACTCGAGTTATACTCCATCTTTTGATGCGATTTGAATTGGGAAAGATAGCCATGGTAATGGGCTACAACATAGTTGAGTTTGCAAAAATACTAATGGTGTCTTTCTTGTGAAGTCGACATTTCTGTCCGGAGTTATAGTCCAACGATTTTGAGATATTTCGGCCCTTAAACGTTCTAGACTCCGTCCTTTATTTCTATCACGTGGTCTCAGAGCAATTGAGGACGTTGTGAAGAGTCCACTAAGGTGTGAAGACCCTCTTAGACCCACCATGGCCTGTGGGCGTGCCTAAGTGGAGTTCTGGAGGTTGCATGTGACTTCCGCGAAGGGGAAACTCTGCCGAAATTTCGTTGGCGCCGACACTTGTCGAAATATTGTGGGACTTCGTTGTGTGTTACGATATGGAATAGTTGAATAAACATTCCTAAGTAACGAATCCTTAACGCAAAGATGACTGCAGCGAGGACGGAAGACCAAGCGACAAGGCAGTTATCGAAGACAGTTACAAGCAGGAAGAATTTGGAATGGAAAGAGCAGGAAAACTTGAAACGGTTACCGGACCGCATACGGTCCTCGAATCGCACGGTTGTAAACCTGCATCTAGATTAGCCCTAAAGGAAATGTACCCCCTCAGAGTACATGGCTAGCTAGGACCTTTCGTATTCCACTGTATTCCTATATAAACCCTTGTACCGCATTGTATTAGTCACTTCTGTCGAGATTCAAATCTCCCTCTCCTGGCAGAGTCCGTACCCGACATTACCTAGCAATCTTCCGCTGCTACACTCCTGTGCGATCAACCTGAGACGATCCTATAAGACAGTTCAAATTGTATCATGGTATGAGAGCCACTCAGGATTCTTCGCACCTCCACCTCTGATTCAAATTAGAATTCAAGGTGGCGTCCGGTACGCGCTCCCGCCGAAACATGGCTGGAGGATCTGGCAGAAAAGCGGCTAACACTGCCGAACGTCCCGCCAACCCGACTGCAAACTCCGCGAGAACCACCACCGTGAGCAATGCGCTTCTGGAGCAACTCATCCAGTGAATCACCACGCTGGAATCTGGAATTCAACAATTGAAGAATGACAATCCCGGAACCACGCAACAACCCGAGCAACCGGCTGCTCCAACCAAGGAAACGAGCCCAGCCAAGGAAACGAGCCAAACCGCCTTTGACCTTGAGTCAAACTCCGCTACACCAACCGCTCCTTGTCCAAGTGACAAAGCCGTGCTCGCAACTCCGAACAAGTTTCTGACTATCTCCAAAATTTGCACCAGCACCATGTTTAGCGGGCGACATTTCCACACCTGGAGTTTTGAGCTCGAACTACTTCTCCAAAACGCGCAGATCTTCTGCTACTTTGACGGAAGCTACGCTGGCCCCACCAGCGACACCGACGACGCGAAAGCTCAGTATTACAACGAGTCGCTCATGGCATATAGCGTCCTTCTTCGCAACTTGGCGCCAGCCGAACAACTCGGCATACGCCTCTACAAAACGTACCCAGCTCCCGCCATGGCCGCCTGGAGCTGCTTCACCAAAACCTACCAACCTAAGGACTCCGTATCATCCAGCCGCCTGCTCCATGAACTCATGGAGGTCAAAATGGCGCCTGGCAAAAAGGCAAACACTTACATCAATCGCTGCAGCAGCGTCGGCGATCAACTTCTAAAGCTCGGAAACACGATCTCCAAAGGCATGTTTGTCACCATCGTACTTCGAGGGCTGGGCCCACATTGGAATCCGTGCAAGGCCCTGCTTCACCAACAGGGCATAATCTCTGAGGCGCACCTCTGCGCCACTCTGCTGCACGAAAAGCGAGATAAGGATTTTAATCAAGAAAAAGGGACGCGCCGTGAGCAGATCGCCTTCTACTCCAATCGCGACCAACGGAGGAATCGCGATACACGGCCACCGAACGCAAGAACTGCAAAATCTTCAGTCACTCCACCGAACGCTTCCGATCCGGACCACACAACGACTCCGCGCCGCGCAACAACTCTGCGTATGGCCACTCGCGCCAGGCCAACCAACCGCCCTCAAACCAACGGTCCGCCCCCCGCCAGTCAACACAACCAGTCTCACAGCGGCCAACACAAAACAGCACCGTTCGCCACGTCATGGGAAACATGGCAATGCGCGTCCGTTGCCGCACTCGGCGCACAAATCGGAGACACCTCCGACACGTCTCTCCTCCTTCGCCTAGGCAAGAAGTCTTGTTGACCGGCGACAACAACCCATTCACATGGGACGAAGAGTTCGTCTCTAACGAACATGAGCAAGACTGGTTCCTGCCGAAGCCGCTGCTCGAGTCGCCGCCCCACGACGAGGATTTTCTCAACTCACCGTCAATCACAAACTACTACTTTGGCCACAACATTGACACTCGTCCCCTCGACAACTACTGCGCTGCTGGCGACAGACGAATCCCGTTTCGCAACACCCCGAACATCGCGCTCTCGGCTCAACGTTGCGGAAACTGCCACAACACATGGTTCCTCGACAGCTGTTGCGAACAACACATGGTCGGATCCAAGCGCTACATCTCCAACACATACCCCATTCCGCAACCAACCATCGTCACAATAGCCAACAACCGGCAGCTCCAAGCTCGAGCGTGCGGCATCGTCTTCCTCAAAGCGCGTGACAGCAACATCCATAGCACACTCAATGATGTCCTTATCGTGCGGGACCTGCAGTTCAATCTTCTCTCCTACAATCAACTCGTTCAAAGCGGAGTCCTCATGACAACTGACCCAGAGACACACGACATTCTCATGCACTGGAAAGACTACAGCACACCAAACAGGTCACCGCGATACATCGGCAAAGCCCACTCCGAAGACGGCGTCTACATCCTCGACTTCGACATCCCAGATTGCAGCGCTGACTCATGAGTTCTCATCGATCTCATACCTGAGGACGTTGTACGATCACAC
Organism: Closterium sp. Yama58-4; assembly: GCA_947470075.1. NCBI lineage: Eukaryota > Viridiplantae > Streptophyta > Zygnematophyceae > Desmidiales > Closteriaceae > Closterium > Closterium sp. Yama58-4. Next base: position 34,985 of record CANIUD010000838.1, read on the forward strand.
AAACCGACTCACCCTGACGGCCGCCCCTGGATCAAGCAGCACGCTCACCCATGGGAAATTGACCTTCACGCCCCTGGACCTGACGGCCTCTGCCAAAACTGCCGCACACCTACTGCCTCAACAACAGAAGACAGAGCGCACAGGCCACAGTCATTCACGCGAGAAAACCCCCCGGCATCCATCGGAGGGAAAGCACCGGCTGACGAAGGCGAATCATCCGCTGCAGCAGCACGACGCCTCTCAACCACAGCAGCCTACGCAGCCACCGCCACTGAGGAGCCCTTTGAGCCTGAGGCACTCGCACCAGCCATTCAGCCGGCTGGCTTGACTACCATTGAAGAAGCCGAATGGCAAACCCCTCACCCAACTGGCATGAGGGATGGAGAGCTAGCTACAACACTTACCATCTTCCAACCATGCAAGGCTCGGACTGACCCCACAGTCCACGATCGCCTCGATCTCCTCACATGCTACACCGGCCCTGGCGCGTTTGATGCAGATAATAACCCCCTCCCTCTAACCTGGGAGACATATCACGTGACTTACCACTGGTCCCAATGCACCATGACCGCTGAGGAGTTCCAATGCCACGAAGAAGAAGAGAGCCGACACCGCACGGACAAAGAAGCGAAAGCAGCAGAAGCAGTAGCAGCTGGGGGTTGGGGAAGCGGAACTGGCGAAGCTGGATGGGGAGGCACAGCACCTAACTGGGGGACACCACCACTGGAGGAGGACGACCTGATTGAAGCAGAAAAAGAGCGCGCCGAGGCAGAAGCAGCCGCAGAAGCCGCTGGCCCTTACGGCCTCCCACTCCCTTTTGACATCCCCCCCACAGGCATTTCACCCGCTAGTGCCTCCTGGGCTTCTTCCACAGACTCTCGCCCTCCCACCAACCGCGACACTATCTTACGTTACCACACCTACCCCCGAAGCCCGCTTCCTACTGAGTCCACGCCAATCGGCCCAACTGACTCACCCCAACCCAGTCCCACTGCCACGCACACTTTACCACCTCATCACACGCCACAACCCAACCTCCCGAAAGAAACAACAGATACAAACGACACCCCACTCACTGGCACCACCACAGACACAACTTTCCACACTGCTCGTGATATCATCCTCGCACTTGGACTCTCTATCTCACCACAACCCATCCCAGACCCATCCCCGACAAGCACAGCCGAACTTATGGCCTTTTACGCTTGGTCACCCGCCATTCGCGCCCAACCTGACCTCTAGCACAAACGCCTCGGTCATCCCTCCCAGGAAGTTCTCAACAACTGCATTCGTGCGCAAATCTTCCTTCCCGGAACCCTGCTCTGCCCGGTCGGAACACCTGTTCCCGTCACCACCACTCGTTGCACCGACTGCACCATCTGCCCTGAAGCCGTCCTAACTCACCAGCCCTTCAAGCTCCTTGAGCCCGGCACAAACCACTACGACAAACTTCAGAAGGTCTACAGTGACTTCCTCGTTCTCACCCAGATTGGCCTCAACGGCGAAGAATACACCCTCACCTTCGTCAACGCCCACTCTCGCTTCGTTTGGGTGGCCAACGTTTCTCACAGGAGCAAGGCATTTGAAATCTTCAAGGTCTGGCACGCCAATGCAGAGACTCAGTCCGGCTGCACCCTCAAACTCTTGCAAACCGACTGTGCCGCGGAATTCAAAAGCAAGAAGCTCGCGGCATACATCCAGGAAAAGGGAATCGTCCATACGCTCTCCCTCCCATACGCACATCCCCAGCAAGGCGTCGCGGAACGCACCAACCGCATACTCATGACCAAGGTTCGCGCCCTAGTGCAGTAGAGCAACATTAACGCAAAATATTGGCCCTACGACATGCACCACGCCATCCGTCTTCACAACCTGCTCTGCCAACACTGACAATCTCTCCCCGCACCTCAAGTTCACTGGCAAACAGGGCGACGTATCAATGCTCCACGTCTTGGGGTGCATGGTTCAGTATCGGCCAGCTGCGGCGACCACAGGGAAGTTTGAACGTCGCGCGCTGGGGCGTACACCTTTGCATCAGCCTCGAACACAATGCCTGGAACATCCTCGATCACGATACCTCACGGGTGGTCGTGGCGCGCGACGTCATCTTCTACGAAGAGCTCACAGTTCACAAGTTCCAGAGCGACTGCCATGCTGACCACACCAGAGGAGAACACAACATCGCGGATTACGATCGATCGCTGCGCAGCTTCGCCACACCTGATGACGAAGAAGCAGCAGCGCTCGCGGAACACGACCCGACGGATCCACATCCCGGTCCATGGAGTGAAGATGACGAAGACGAGGACAGTGCTCCCCTCGACTCCTCGCGGGACTCTCTTCTCAGCCCGACCCCCTCCAGCGGCCACGACTCGGACGATGACGTGGTAGAAGTCACCAGCGATCAGCGGCACAGCCCAGGCCTCTCCGGTCTCCACAACCTCGGCCTCCACACTGTCGTTTCCCGCCCGCCAAAGGCCGTTGAATCCAAAACCCCGCGCCAAGCCCTCATTGGACCATCCGCTAAAGAATGGCGCGCTGCGATGGATGCCGAAGTCGCTGCACTCGAGGCCCGCGACACATGGGTTCTCGCCGACCGCGCAACACTGAAGGGGGGACGCGTCCTCTCGGGCAAATGGGTCTTCCACGTCAAAACTGCCGCTGATGGCACAATCGACCGCTTCAAAGCACGTTGGGTCGTACGGGGCTGCGATCAGCGCCATGGCGTCGATTTCGACCAGACCTTCGCACCCGTCAGCCGTCGGACTTCCGTCCGCATCCTCCTCGCCATCGCCACCGCTAACCATCTCCCCCTCCATCAGATTGACGTTAGAAACGCCTTCTTCTACGCACCCGTGGATGCCCTCATCTTCGTCGAGCAACCTCACACATACGGCGACGGCGACGATCGCGTGTTTCAACTCCGAAAATCACTCTACGGCATCAAGCAAGCACCACGACTCTGGCAGCAGCATCTTCATCAAATTCTCCTTGGCATTGGCTTCACCCAGCTGCCACACAATCCCGGCATGTACCGCCTCCATTATCGTCGCGATTACATTCTTCTCACGGCGTACGTGGATGATCTGCTCTACACGGGCACCAGCAACGACCTCCTCGCACAGTTTGAGAAAAACCTCAGCAACCGCGTCGAAATCACCAGTAACAACACGGTGACCCAATTCTTGGGTCTCAACATCTCCTATGCTGCCGACGCCATCCATCTCTCAGCAGCAAAATACGCCGAAGCTCTCTCCGCCAAATTCAACATCAAGCCAGCCAACCTTTCCACTCCTTATCGCACCCCAGCAACCCATACCACCATCCTCATCACCCCGCTCAACCCTTCCGAAAACCAGCTATACCAGCAGCAACTCGGCTTTCTTCTCTTCGCCGCTGTTACGTGCAGGCCTGACTTGTCCTACATCTCAAGCCAACTCACTCAGTATGACAAGCGGCCTGAAGCGGAGCATATGCTGGATATACACCGTGCCCTGCAATACTTCATCTCCACACCGCACATTGGCCTCACCTACTCCACCCTCACGACTCGCTCATTCAGCCTCGTTGGATACGTGGACGCAGATCACGCCGCCGACCCTGCAAATCGACGGTCCCGAACCGGCTTCCTCTTCCGCCTCGAGCCCACCGGTCCCATTTCCTGGAATTCCGAGAAGCAAGAAATGGTGGCGCTCTCCTCTGCTGAAGCCGAATTCATCGCTGCCACATCAGCCGATCGCGAAGGACTCTACCTCCAGGAGTTACTCCATGAGGCAAAAATTGTGACGTTCGCGAGCTTCAAACTTCACTGCGACAACCAAAGTGCAATCAAAATTGCGAACAAGCCTGGCTTCGTCAACCGCACCAAGCACATCGCACTCCGCTACTTCTTCGTCAAAGACGAAGTTGACAAAGGCAAAGTCATCTTGACTTACTGCCCCACTGGTGACATGGCAGCCGATTTTCTCACCAAGTATCACCACTGCGGAAACATCTGCGGCATAACCAAGCGTCAAGACTTCGCCACCACAGGAATGAAGGGAAGTGTTACGATATGGAATAGTTGAATAAACATTCATAAGTAACGAATCATTAACGCGAAGATGACTACAGCGAGGACGGAAGACCAAGCGACAAGATTGTTATCGCAGACAGTTACAAGCAAGAAGAATTCGGAATGAAAAGAGCGGGAAAACTTCAAGCGGTTATCGGACCGCGTACGGTCCTCGAATCGCACGGTTGTAAACCTGCATCTAGATTAGCCCTAATGGGGAATGTACCCCCTCAGAGTACATGGCTAGCTAGGACCTTTCGTATTCCACTGTATTCCTATATAAACCCTTGTACCGCATTGTATTAGTCACTTCTGTCGAGATTCAAATCTCCCTCTCCTGACAGAGTCCATACCCGACATTACCTAGCAATCTTCCGCTGCTACACTCCTGTGCGATCAACCTGAGACGATCCTATAAGACGGTTCAGATTGAATCAGTGTGGACAGAAAAAGGGGGGAGCTGAAATCTGAAATTGGGTGAAGAGAAGATGAGTCAAGGGAGTGGAGACATAGCTGAGAAGAGGAATGAGCCGCCACCATCCAAGATCGAGGCGTTGGATGGCTCCAACAGGAATGGAGTGGGCGGATGAGTAGTGCCTTTAAGCTCTACAAGCTGCTGAAACTTGTGATGGGTGAAGAGAAGATGCCGGAGGAAGGCGATGCCCGCGATTGGTGGATTGAGAAGAGTGCGGTACTGTACGACCTAATCCTACAATCAGTCAACAACGACATGTTCCAGCATATCAAGGATTTGGTGGAGCTGGATGATTCTGGACCGAAGGCGTGGAAGCTGCTACGCGACGTGGTTCAGCCCAACACGCAGCTGATGGTGATCATGTTCGAGAAGGAGCTGGCTGCCCTCTCCATGCGACCGGGAGATGATGTGAAGCCGGTCGTGGACAAGATCAAGGACACCTATGCGAGGATGGCAGCGGCGGGCAGCAAAGTGTCGGAGATGCAGCAGTGCACCAAGATCATCTCGGTGCTCGACTGTAAGGATCTGGTTCAGAGAAGATGATTCTATTGAATGATTCACCTGGGTACAAGGCGAGGCTATATATAGGCTCGACACAAAGGCAGTAACCCGGGTGTTACTAGAAGGTTCCGCGGGTCGCGAAGCGTCCCGAACGGGTCCTTCCCGAATTCGGTAGAAGGCAATTCGGTGGCAACCGAAAAGCCTAGAATTCGGTGCACTCAACCTAGTTCGGTGCCTAAAACTATAATAATATAGTTTTAGCAACGAACCTAGGAAATCAAGCAAAAGCATGCAAGATAAAATAAAGCTAAGCTAGTAATAACATAATAAAGTCCAGGCAAGCTAGCAAAGCCAGCATAAGCCGTCGTACTCTCACATCGACAATACGTGGGACAACCTTATCCCTACCCTCAACACTCAGCAGGACCAGTGGGACGCCTGAGTGGCTACAGCAGCAGATTCTACAGGAGGATTTCCGTAGGCGCCACGCGGGAGGCGGTGCTGCCAACAAGACTGCTGAGGGGTATGGAGCTGCAGGAGGCAGCAGAGGAAGAGGGGGTGGGAGAGGCCGAGGCCGTGGGAGAGGCTTTGGCAGAGGGAGAGGCCGAGGTGACTACAATGAAGGGCATGGGAGCTCTGGTGGCAGGGGGAGCACCCGAATGGAGGGTGCATGCTGGTACTGCAAGAAGGCTGGACACCCATGGTTCAAGTGTTTCAGCCGGCCTGAAGGATGGGCGCCCCCAGGCATGAAGCCGCCAAGTGGTGAACGCGCACAAGGTGGCGCTGTGCAAGGTTCAGGTGCACAAGGTGATGGTGGACACGGTAAAGCCTCCCCAGGGATCTTTCCTATGGTTGAAGATGTGAATGGGAGTGAGGGTGATGTGGGTTCAGTTGGGAAGGTTGTGATGCACCCCCTCACTCACTGGGTGATAGATTCAGGTTGCACAAGTCACATGACCCCACGGGCAGATTTGCTTGATGAGGTAAAGCCCCCAGAGAAGATCAAGTTTGTGGCTGCCGCTTCAGGTGCTTTGCTCCCTGTGATTGGTGTTGGGAATGCCAAGGTTATGGGAGCCAATGGGGAGCTTGTGGGGCTTGGGAACGTGTTGTTGCTTGAAGGTTTGTCTGCTAATCTTCTTTCTGTGCGCCGGCTGCAGAAGAGCAAGGCCAAAGTGACATTTGGCCCAACCAGCTGCCATGCGAAGCTTGGGAAGCTGTTGTTGTGGGATCTGGAGGAGAAGAGCAGTTGCATCAAGGACCTGTGGCAGCTGCCCATCATTCCTTGGAACGGGAAACCTCCATCAACGGCAGCGGCAGCAGCAACGGCAAAGGCAACTGCAGGAGGAGAGCAGACTGCACCAACCGATGGGGCCCTGGATGCAGTCAAGAAGGTGCAACAGCCTCAGCAGGCACATGGTGAGGTGCTTGCAGGTGCGGATGCGACAGCTGCATGGGCAAAGGCTTCATCTGGGAGTGGTGAGGCCGATTGGGAGACGTGGCACGAGAGGCTGTGTCACATCAACATCCCTATGCTGCAGAAGTTAGTGAAGGATGGGAGTTTAAAGGGGTTGGAGGTGAAGGGGGGAGCGAAGGAGATTGGGAGCTGCCCTACATGCCTTGAAATGAATTTCACTAAGTTTCCCTTCAGCAGCAGCAAGGGGACCAGCCAAGGCTCCACTTGCACTTGTGCACATGGATGTGGTGGGCCCTACGAGGGCCCCTACTTTTTCTCTCGCGAAGCCGCTACTTCTTGACCATTGTGGACGACCACACGCGTGCGGTGTGGGTGTACCCTCTCAAGACTAAGGGGGAGGTTGCAACGGCTGTTCTTAAGGAGTGGATGCCGAGAGCTCAAAGGGAGAGCGGACACAAGGTGAAGGTGATCCGCACCGACAATGGGGGAGAGTTCATTGGCGCTGATTTTGAGGCGGTGCTGAAGAAGAAAGGGATCCAGCATCAGCTCACAGTGCCCTACAACCCTCAGCAGAACGGCGTGGCTGAGCGGTTCAACTAGACCCTGCAAGAAGGTGCTCGCACTCTCCTTGGGCGTGCAGGGCTGCCGGATCCGTTTTGGGTGACTGCACTGAGGCAGGTCGCTCTTGTGAAGAACAGGGTGCTAACGACTGTGGGGGACAAGCAGTGGGTCCCCTACACCAAGTGGTATGGGAGTGCACCTGCAGTCAACATGCTGAGAGCCTACGGCTGCATGGTGGTGTTTCATGTGCCGAAGGAGAAGAGGGGAAAGCTGGAAGCTTCTGGAAGATGGGGTGTGCACTTGAGAATTGCCAAGGATCATAAAGGATGGCTGCTATGGGACTTGACCAGCCAGCAGCTGACTGTGTCAAGGGATGTGAAGTTCCTTGAGTCCCTGTACACCACTGATCGTTGAGGCCAATGAGGTGCAGTGGCCTTCAAGGCACGTGGAGGTTTCTGTCTCTGAGGAGGAGATCTCTGGGGTGACTGAGGATGGGGGAGCAACTGCAACAGTAGCAGCAGCAGCCGCTGCAACAGCAGCAGCAGCAGCAGCAGCAACAGCAGCAGCAGCAGTAGTAGCAGCAGCAGCAGCAACGTGCTCCACCACGTGCCCCACGCCCGGCTGAGCGTCGTAGGAGGGATGTGCGCCCACTTGTCAGGCTGAGCTATGATCGCCGTGCTACACGAAATGTGGAGCAGGCTGGGAGTATGGCACTACTATGTGATGAGGATGAGATAGCGCACTGCTATTGGGCAGCCGTCCCTGAGCCCAAGACGCTTACCGAGGCACTAAGCGGGCCCGATGCTGAAAAGTCGAAGCAAAGTGTGAACGAGGAGTACGACTCCCTACTGGAAAATGAGACTTGGGAACTTTGTGAGCTGCCTCCTGGGAAGAAGGCAATCTCATTGAAGCTGATCTTCAGGCACAAGTACGGACCTGATGGACAGCTAACCCGTCACAATTCAAGGCTTGTGGCTAAGGGGTTTCAGCAGACAAAGGGCAAGGACTTCGACGAGATCTTTGCTCCTATGAGGAAAGGGACTACACTGAGGGTGATGTTTGGGAATGGCTGCAAATCGTGGATGGAGGATCAAGCAGATGAACATTACAACTGCGTTCCTCAATGGGATCATTCTGGAGGAGCTGTACATGCTGCAGCCTGAGGGGTTGGATGATGGGAGTGGCATGTGTGCACGCTGAAGAAGGCCATCTAAGGCTTGAAGCAGGCTCCTCGTGCATGGTACCACAAGCTGGAGGAGACACTGCTGGCTCGAGGGTTCAAGAAGAGTGAATGTGACCACAGTCTGCTCCTGCTGCAAGAGGAGGAGAGTTCCTCATGCTCCTAGTGTATGTGGACGACATCCTTCTCTTTTCTGAGTCATCTGCTATGATTAATCATGTGGAGGAGATGCTGGAAATGCAGTTCAAGTGTTTTACGATGGGAGATGTGAAGTACTACCTTGGGATGCATGTGGAGAGGGACCTTGACAAGGGAGTGTTGAGGTTGAACCAGAGGAAGTACTGTGATGGGCTGGCCGAGAAGTATGGGCTGCAAGATGGAGGGAAGCCAGCAACCCCTACCTTCAGGGTTCACTGTGGAGCCATGTGCTGATGAGGAGGTGGTGGGTGAGAGTGACAGGAAGCTGTTTCATTCCATGGTGGGGGCACTCAACTATGCGGCTAACCACACACAACCCGATATTGCCTTTGCAACATCCAGGCTTGCGAGTGTGGTCTTACGCCCCAGTCATGAGCAGCTGGAAGCGGCCAAGAGGTTGGTCCACTATGTGAGCGTTACAACATCTGTGGGTTTGGAGTATAGTGTTGTGAGGCAAAGGCAGCAGCTGGGTGCTGTTGATTTGGGCAAGGGGGAGATGCTCTTGACTTGCTACACCGACGCCAGCTTCAACTCTGTGAAGGCAGATGGCACCAGCATTGGAGGCTATGTGTGCCTGTTTGGAGGTGGTGCAGTGAGCTGGCACAGCAAGAAGCAGAATAAGGTGGGGCCGTCCTCGTGTGAGACAGGGTACATGGCCCTTCATCATGGGGCCAAGGAGGTGGTGTCGCCGAGGGGTTTGTTGGAGGAGATCGGAGGGTGCCAGAAGGAGCCGAGTGTGATTTTCTGTGACAATGAGTCAGCTGTGAAGCTTGCCAAGAACGCTTGCCTTCATGGGCTAACAAAGCACATTAGGCCTAAGCGGCGTTGGGTGAGGAGGCTACTGGACAAGGAGGTGCGACTCGAGGTGGTGAAGACCCAGCAGCACACGGCTGACATTCTCACCAAGCGCCTGGCTGAATCTGAGCATTGGAAGGGCATGAAGCTTGCTGGGATGAGTGTGCATGTTTGAGCTATGGTATGTGGGATGGTGGTTGGCAGCCAGAGGGGGAGTTTGTTATGTGATGCTATCATTCGCATTCACGTCTGTCTGCCTCCCATCTGATCTTTCTACCTTGCATGCGTGATGTGCGCATGCGTAAGAATTGTGTTTGGTGTGGCTTGGATTTTCTGAGAGTGTGTGCAGGTTTTTTTGTCTGAGCAGATATGTGAAATGATTTCTCTGCTCAAGAGCTTTCCGACGAACCAAGAATCGTCGCAATCGGAGCACGGATGAGAAAGTTACGAACGTTCGAGTTCGTATGCCTTTCACATTTGATTGCGGCGACTTTGGGAATTTGTGGAGTGACTCAATATGGGGTATAGACTTTTGGGGGTTGGGAAATTCGTCACTTCTACTGTAGATGATGCCAAGTGGTTGGGAGAAACCAAACCAGGTTGGCAAGTGTGGCCAAGTTGGAGTGAGGTGGATTTGGGAGGTTGGGAAAATGACAAGGCTGAAGGTCGGGTTCCTATAGAGAGGGAATCTTGTGAGCATATGGGGTTTCCTTGGTTGAGGACTCCTTGGGGACTTTCCCTCTCGTCTTCCTCTTCCCTCCTACCTAGTTTATTGCTACTCTAACTTTCGTGTGTGGTACTTGTGAGAAAAAATGTGATTGAGTTCATATTCAGCTCTAGCATACCCCCTAGTCCGCCGAAATTCATAACTCGAGTTATACTCCATCTTTTGATACGATTCAAATTGGGAAAGATAGCCACGGTCAAGAGCTACATCATAGAAGTTTGCAAAAAAAAAATAACGGTGCGGTTTTAGTCAACGGCGTTTCTTGTGAAGTCGACATTTCTGTCCAGAGTTATAGTCCAACGATTTTGAGATTTTTCGGCCCCTAAACATTCTAGACTCCGTCCTTTATTTCTATCACACGGCTCCCCAAGTAGAAGGCCCCACCCAGCACCTCGATTGCACCTGACCGCTTCTTGCCGCGTCCCACCGTACCCGGCCGCACCTGACTACTACTAGCAGCTCCCCATAACGCTCGGCCATTTCTAGCTCCAGCCATGGTGTCCGTTGGAGATCTGCATCAGCAGGGCCATCCGCAGCGACAGCAGCTACTGCACTCTCAGCAGTGGGGACTCGTGGGTCCTAGGAGCACCGACCCAAGCAGCGGCTTAGACAGTAGTGGGCGCGACGTCGGTCCCTGCGGGTACCGGATCCTAACTTGCCCTGGTGCTGACACTACCTGCCGACGTCCTAACCGCTCCACGCTCCACTGCTACCGTCGCCTCGACGACCTTCACCGTGAGCGTATTGGACCTGACGTGATTCCACTGCACTGGCCTTCTTTTTTTTGCCACTAGACTGCTGTACCTACTAAGTCGCACCTGCCTCGGCTGCACAAGTTGGGACTTGGGTTTCCAGTCTTGGTGTATCTGTAGTTTCTAGCCTAGGTGCCTCTTTGGATCCTTGTGTGGGTGCTGCCGCTACCGCTAGCCTAGTACCAGCCTTTGTCATCGGCACGGCTACGACTTCAGCGACTTTGCCTCTTTCCTTCACCCTATACTCTGAGGCGTCCAGTTGTTACTTTCAAGACTGCACTGAAATTTTGCCGCTGCACACTCCAGTCACTATCGCCTTAGCTGACCCCTTAGTGGGACCTATAGTTGTCAATAGCACCACCACTCTCCCGTCTCCGGCAGCCCCCTCTGGGGTCCTCACAACACATTGTAACTCAGCGCGGCAATGATTTGCACTCCTTGAACTTCTCCACAGTGTTCCTTCATGGGAGCTTGCATGAGCAGATTTGGCTGAACCGTTCGCCTGGCTTCACTCGCACTTTCTCTGCTTGGACCCAGTGGCAGGTGCGTCGACTAGTCTATGGCCTGCGCCAGGCTCCCCGCTGTTGGTGTAAGGGCCTAATAAACTCAAGCTATTAGGACTTAACCAAACTTAAAACCTCTCCTCGGGGTCACCTCCAAGGGTCCCTGGGTGCCTGGTACAAGACCAGCCCCTATCCTCGGGTCCGAGTTTGTAGAGAGAGGGATCAAGAAGGACTTAGTCAAAACAGCAAGAGTACCTTGAACGTCGCGCAGCGTGCCGTGCAGACCGTCGGTCGGATTAAGCTGAGAATTCGCTATATCGAAGCTCGCTCCAACAGCTTTAAAATGAGCCAAGTTGCCTCGCGAAAAGTTCTGCCATTACTAAGTTATGGCTCGGACAGCGTTTGCCTAGCGTTGGAGTGCTAGCATACTAGCGTTGACTCGGGTAGCATTCCGCCGTCGAATAGCGCAGAAACGAAATTCCAGCGAGGAAGGAATTCGCTTGAATCAATTTGACTATATTCAGGTACAAACAGAGAAGGATTAAATACTTCTAGCTAGCAAGGATCTTGGGAATCAACCTGGGAACAACCAGGGGTGATCCCAAATAATTCCAAGCAACAGAACCAACCTGGCTGGACAAAATAGCAGGTGGTAGGTTGGTAAACAACCTCTGGTTCTGTTTTTCCAACCTGGGAAAACAACAACCAGGTTCAGGTTCTAAAAACAGAACCTGTTTTGTCTTTGCCCAACCAGCCAAATGCCGGTTCCGCTGGTTTCCCCTGGCCTTGTAGCATGCAGATACAGACAAACAACATCCAACCTTCACCTAAATTGTACTCCTATAGTGCCTTCCCTGCTACACTATAGTTAACCAAACAAAACAGTACAATTTCGGGTTGGATAGAACTGAATCTGCGCAATCAACTCAACCGAACTGCAAAGCTTCCATCTTGGGTTCCTTTGCGAGCTCGTCCTTTCTGCTTGCACTGTTCATAGCGCGTACAATGTTGTGCCGAAGCGCACATTGCGCGAGTACCTGCAAATGCATCAAGCGAAAATTGCGAAAGCAAACAAACACACGAACATTCCATTCACACCCAAATGCATTCGCACACGCATACTCGTACAAACAGACGGCAGGATGTCGTGCAATGTAAATTTGCACCCAACACACTCCCCCTCAGCCTGCCGGCTGCATCCCCGTCATTCCATGCTAGTTCATGCTCATTCCACTCATGCGCACACAACGCCAATGAGGCTCATCCGCAAGCCTCTTGGTGAGAAAGTCTGCTGGCTGCTGGTGAGTCTTGATGTAGATTGGATTCACCGTCCCCCTCTTCACCTCCTTACGCAGCCAGTGCCACTTGATACGCATGTGCTTGTTCAGGCCATGAAGCACAGCGTTCCTGGCCATCCCAAGAGCCCCCTTGCTATCACAAAACAGCGGCGTAGCAACTTTCTGCTCCTGGCCAATCTCCTCTAACAGCCTCCTCAGCCAAATCACCTCCTTCACCCCATGGAACATCGCCATGTACTCTGATTCTACGGAAGAGATACCGTCTCAGTCTGCTTCTTGGACCTCCAACTAACAGGTCCTCCCCCAACTAAGCAGATATATCCTCCCACAGATGAGGAATCCTCCTTCTCAGAAGCCCATGTAGCATCGGTAAAGCAAGTGAGAAATAGCTTGCCTTCTCCAAGCCTCTCCCCCTTCTCTTTCAGCACCTCTACCCCTTTCTGCTTCACCTGTGCAGATGCGGAGTATTGAACTCCAATGCTTGGGTGAGAGTTCAGGTACTTCACCACACGCTCAGCTGCATCCACCTGCTCCTCTGATGGATTCTGCACCACCCTAGCCAGCTGCCCAACCGAGAAAGAGATGTCGGGCCTCGTGTGAACTGCTGCGTACAAGAGGCTGCCCACCAAGGACTGAAATTGCTGCTGCTCTTCAGCTTCAACCCCTTCATCCTCTGCAGCCTTCACAAGCTTGAATTCTGCTGGCAGGGGAGTTGCAACCTTGCGCTCATTCTCAATCCCATACTTCTCCCCCAGCTCCTTGATGAACTTCTCCTGGTGCAGCTTCAACCACCTGTGATCTGGATCCCTCTCCACGTGCATCCCGAGGTAGTACTTTACCTCCCCAAGGTTCTTGCACTTGAAGTTTTCCATCAGTTGCTGCTGCACTTTCTGGATCTCCTTCATGCTGCTGCTGAAGAGAAGAATGTCGTCCACATAGACCAGAAACAGCACCAGCTTCTCCCCCTCACCCTTGAGAAAGAGGCTCTCATCACAGCTGCTGGTCCTGAATCCAATCTCCTCTAAAACAGCTGCCAACTTCTGGTACCAGCAGCGTGGCGCCTGCTTCAAGCCGTAGATGGACTTGTTGAGCTTGCACACCCTGCCCGTACCATCCTCATACCCAGGCGGCTGCGTCATGTACACATCCTCCTCTAAAATCCCATTCAGGAATGCCGTTGAAATATCCATCTGAATGATGAATTTCCCACTAACAGCTGCATCTGCCAACAAGACACGGAGGGTAGGGGGTTTGGCAGTGGGAGCAAAGATCTCGTTGAAGTCCTGCTTCTCCTTCTGCATAAACCCCTTCGCCACCAGCCTACTCTTGTAGATGGTGACCTGCCCCTTGTCATCGGTCTTGATCCTCAGCACCCACTTGCATTGTATCGCTTTCTTCCCATCAGGCAGCACCACCAGATCCCATGTCCTATTCTCCAGCAGACTCTGGTACTCAGCATCCCTAGAAGCCAGCCACTTGTCCCTATCTGGTCCAGCTAATGCCTCCTCCATGCTAGCTGGTTCCTCTGGTGCAGGGGCAAGAAAACAGTACGCAGGCTCATCCTCCTCATCCGGGTCATAGCCATGAGGTAGAATCAGCAATGCCTCTTCGGTCCCTAGCTGCTGCTCTGCTGCATCAGTTCCTGCAGTCAGCTTCTTAGTAGCCATACGGGTACGTCCTGGCCTGGAGACGGGTGTCTCCCATCCCTTCATAACGACACCCTTCGGCTTCTTAGTTTTTCCCTGCTGCTTCTCTCCTCCCTCGGGTCCAGCAGCTCCACTAGTGCTGCCGCCAGTTTCCACACCATTTTCTCCACCAGCAGATGCCTCCTGTACCTTCTCTCCATCACCATTTCCAGCAGCTGCCTCCTCTCCCTCCTCCCACACACTAGGAGTCAGGTCCAGCTGCATGGTGATCTGCTCCATCTGCTGGGACACCCTTGCCTCCGGCTGTTTCTCCCAGCTCCCATACATCATGCCCTCAATGAATTTCACATCCCTGCTGTCAAACAACACACCCTTGGATGGTTCCCACAGCAGCCATCCCTTGCTCTCAGCAGCCAGCCCCAAATGCACACACCAGATTGCACTCGCCCCCAACTTACTGCGGTAGGTCTTGGGGACGTGGGCGACTGCCATGCAACCGAACACCCTCAGCATGTCCACCGGCGGCTTCCTCCCAAGCCACCTCTCCAACGGCACCCACGAGTCATCCCCAACCTTGGTGAGCACCTTGTTCCTAGCGACAGTGGCGTGCCGGACAGCATGAGGCCACATAGAATTGCTCAGCCCAGATTCTATGAGCAGCGCCCTAGCTGTCTCCAGAATGGTCCGGTTTGCCCGTTCTGCTACACCATTGGACTGTGGGGTATAAGCCGTGGTCAGCTCTCTCTGGATGCCCTGCTTCTTGAGCCAGGCCGTCATTTCAGCTCCAAGGAACTCACCACCCCGGTCTGTCCTAATCCGCTTCACTACACACTCCGCCTGCTTCTCCACGAATGGCAGCCAATCGTCCCGTATCGTGGAGGCGGCGTGGTCCTTCTGCTTCAGTGGATACGCCCACATCAGCCTGCTCCAGTCATCCACAATTGTAAGAAAATACCGCTCCCCCTTGTGCCCTTGCACCGGCAGCGGCCCCACCAAGTCCATGTGGACCAGCTCCAAAGGCTTCTTGCTCCTGCCAGCCACACTATGGAAAGGGAAACGGGTGAACTTTGAAAGCAAACAGATTTCACAGTTGTCATCGGGTGGCTGTCCGTTCAGCTTCAGACCCTTAACGGCTCCGTCCTTCTCCAGCTGCTTCAGCAAAGGCATTGCCACATGCCCTAAGCGCCGGTGTGCCGTTGCCCAATCTGTCTCCCCAGATCTGGCCGACACTTTCACACCAACCCCTCCAACGGCATTGCACTCCCCCTGGGATGCAGACCCCTCTCCAGCCTGCCCCCCCATGCCACGCCAGGGCCGGCAGCTGCCACATAGATCTGTACACGTCCTTGCTCTCGTGCAGATCCCAAAGCACCCGATTGCCCAGCTTCCCCTTATAAGTGCGTGCCCCATCCGTGTTGGTGTTCACCCCAGCCTTGCCAAGCTTACGGAGGGAGATAAGGTTGGCCTTCAGGTCGGGGACGAAGAGAACGTCGTGCAGCACCACCGGCTTGCCATCCGCTCCCTTAAACGCAGCTCGTCCCGCACCAGCCACCTTCAACATGTGTCCAGAGGCGGAGCACACTTCATTGATCGGTGCAGCTCGTACTTCGTCCAGCAGGTCCTTGCGCGGCGTCATCGTCCAAGCAGCGCCTGTGTCCAACACCCAATAGTCTAGGGGGTGCAGCTCTGCTCCAACTTTGGCAGAGGCGTCTCCTTGCTCCCCCTTGTCTCCCACATGGAAGAATTGGCCCGCGGTGCGCTCCTTCTTTTTCTCCGCACCGCCGTTGCCCTTCGGGTTGTTGTCGGACGAATCAGCGACCATGTTGGCGCCGTTTTTCTGGTTCCTCCGCGCGCCGCCATCCTGGTGACGATTCTGGGGGGTCCATCCATCGGGTTTCTTATAGCACAAAAACCAGGGGTGCCCTTCCTTCTCACAATACCAGCAACTCCCTTTCATTTTGCCACCAGCACCCGACTTGCCCCCACGTCCAGATTTCGCACCGCGACCCCAACCGGTACCTCCTTGTTGGTCGTTGGAGTCGTCGTCTTTCTTTGCACCGCGTCCAGCACCACCAAAGCCACGTCCTCTGCCACGTCGGCTCCCTTGCATCCCGTAGCCGCTGCTGCCGTCGTCTCCACCCCTCAGTTGGCGGCGACGGAAGTCCTCCTCCAGAATCTTCGTCCGCACCCACTCGAGCGTCCACAAGCTCTGGTTCTGCGGCAGGCTCAATCCGCTCGTAAATTGAAGCCACGATTCCGGCAGCAGCGAGAGCATCTTCAAGCACTTGGTCTGCTCCGGGTAGGTGATTCCCGCGGTCGCCAACTTCGCGTAGAGGTCGCGCATCTTGTCCAGGACTGGTTGCACCGGCTCTCCCTCGCTCAGGCGCAACGCGGACAGCTCCCTCTCCAGCATCAACGTTGCGACAACGGAGGTCGGGGCGTGCAGCTCCTTCAACACGGTCCACGCCTTCGGACCGCATTCAACCTCCGGCAGCAGGTGCATGACGTGGTGACGCTGGTTCAGCTCCAAACTCTGCGACATCAAATAGTAGCCAGCCGAGGAGCGCTCGTCCCAATCTTCCTGCAGCGTGGGGTCACTCGGTCTAGGCTCCTCCCCAATCATTAGTTTCAGCAAACCGATCTGACGGAAATATAATTGCATTTTCCAGGCCCAATCATCATAGCCCTCACCATTGAACTTCTCGACGGTGAAATTCTTCAGCACCTCCTTGACAAGCGAGCCCTGGTTTGTTCGCGCTCCCCTTGGCGCCGAAACACCAGAATCTTGGCTGCCACTACGATCTTGGGCTGAAGATTCACCAGCTCCCGCCGAGGTGTTGCCCGCCATAGCTACCTATAACGAGGATCACTATAACGCAGCTCTGATACCAGCTTGTTGGTGTAAGGGCCTAATAAACTCAAGCTATTAGGACTTAATCAAACTTAAAACCTCTCCTCGGGGTCACCTCCAAGGGTCCCTGGGTGCCTCGTACAAGACCCCTATCCTCGGGTCCGAGTTTGTAGAGAGAGGGATCAAGGAGGACTTAGTCAAAACAGCAAGAGTACCTTGAACGTCGCGCAGCGTGCCGTGCAGACCGTCGATCGGATTAAGCTGAGAATTCGCTATATCGAAGCTCGCTCCAAGAGCTTTAAAATGAGCCAAGTTGCCTCGCGAAAAGTTCTGCCATTACTAAGTTATGGCTCGGACAGCGTTTGCCTAGCGTTGGAGTGCTAGCATACTAGCGTTGACTCGGGTAGCATTCCGCCGTCGAATAGCGCAGAAACGAAATTCCAGCGAGGAAGGAATTCGCTTGAATCAATTTGACTATATCCAGGTACAAACAGAGAAGGAATAAATAGCTATAGCTAGCAAGGGCCTTGGGAATCAACCTGGGAACAACCAGGGATGATCCCAAATAATTCCAAGCAACAGAACCAACCTGGCTGGACAAACAGCAGGTGGTAGGTTGGAAAACAACCTCTGGTTCTGTTTTTCCAACCTGGGAAAACAACAACCAGGTTCAGGTTAAAAAAACAGAACCTGTTTTGTCTTTGCCCAACCAGCCAAATGCTGGTTCTGCTGGTTTCCCCTGGCCTTGTAGCATGCAGATACAGACAAACAACATCCAACCTTCACCTAAATTGTACCCCTATAGTGCCTGCCCTGCTACACTATAGTCAACCAAACAAAACAGTACAATTTCAAGTTGGATAGAACTGAATCTGCGCAATAAATTGAACCGGGCTGCAAAGCTTCCATCTTGGGTTCCTTTGCGAGCTCTTCCTTTCTGCTTGCACTGTTCATAGCGGGTACAATGTTGTGCCGAAGCGCACATTGCGCAAGTACCTGCAAATGCTTCAAGCGAAAATTGCGAAAGCAAACAAACACACAAACACACCATTCGCACGCAAATGCATTCGCACACGCATACTCGTACAAACAGACGGCAGGATGTTGTGCAAAGTGAATTTGCACCCAACACAGTGGTCAGTGTAAACTGTAGTCTTGGCTCCCTCTAGGTAACACCTCCACGCCTTAAAGGCTGTGACTATCGCTAAGGCTTCCTTGTCTTGGATGGGGTAATTCAGTTCTGCTCCGTGTAGCTTCTTACTGAGATAGGCGATGGGTTGCAAACCACGTCCGTGATCCTGCATTAGTACTGCTCCGACTGCTTGGTCACTAGCGTCTACTTCCACCACGTAGTCTCTATCTGGATCCGGTAGGATGAGTACTGGCGCTGTAGTCAGTGCAGTCTGTAGCTGCTCCATGGCTTGCTGTTGAGGAGTATCCCTTTTATAAGGCGTATCATTTTTCAGTAGGTTGGTCAGTGGCGCTGCTATCTTAGCGTACCTGTTGTAATAGTTGGCGAAGCCTAGGAAGTGCTGCAACTCCTTCACGTTCTGCTTACTACTCTTCATCCGCTGGCACGTGTCGCAAGAGGTGACGAACTGCTGCACGTCTACCCGCTAACGTCTTGTTGCTCCCGAAATGTCCCGCGTATGGTACGTCATGAAACTCCTCTAACAGGATCTGCCGTAGCGGGGCGTAATTCGTGTTGGTGTAAGGGCCTAATAAACTCAAGCTATTAGGACTTAATCAAACTTAAAACCTCTCCTCGGGGTCACCTCCAAGGGTCCCTGGGTGCCTGGTACAAGACCAGCCCCTATCCTCGGGTCCGAGTTTGTAGAGAGAGGGATCAAGAAGGACTTAGTCAAAACAGCAAGAGTACCTTGAACGTCGCGCAGCGTGCCGTGCAGACCGTCGGTCGGATTAAGCTGAGAATTCGCTATATCGAAGCTCGCTCCAAGAGCTTTAAAATGAGCCAAGTTGCCTCGCGAAAAGTTCTGCCATTACTAAGTTCTGGCTCGGACAGCGTTTGCCTAGCGTTGGAGTGCTAGCATACTAGCGTTGACTCGGGTAGCATTCCGCCGTCGAATAGCGCAGAAACGAAATTCCAGCGAGGAAGGAATTCGCTTGAATCAATTTGACTATATTCAGGTACAAACAGAGAAGGATTAAATAGTTCTAGCTAGCAAGGACCTTGGGAATCAACCTGGGAACAACCAGGGATGATCCCAAATAATTCCAAGCAACAGAACCAACCTGGCTGGACAAAATAGCAGGTGGTAGGTTGGTAAACAACCTCTGGTTCTGTTTTTCCAACCTGGGAAAACAACAACCAGGTTCAGGTTCTAAAAACAGAACCTGTTTTGTCTTTGCCCAACCAGCCAAATGCTGGTTCCGCTGGTTTCCCCTGGCCTTGTAGCATGCAGATACAAACAAACAACATCCAACCTTCACCTAAATTGTACCCCTATAGTGCCTTCCCTGCTACACTATAGTTAACCAAACAAAACAGTACAATTCCGAGTTGGATAGAACTGAATCTGCGCAATCAACTCAACCGAACTGCAAAGCTTCCATCTTGGGTTCCTTTGCGAGCTCGTCCTTCCTGCTTGCACTGTTCATAGCGCATACAATGTTGTGCCAAAGCGCACATTGCGCGAGTACCTGCAAATGCATCAAGCGAAAAATGCGAAAGCAAACAAACACACGAACACACCATTCACACGCAAATGCATTCGCACACGCATACTCGTACAAACAGACGGCAGGATGTCGTGCAATGTGCATTTGCACCCAACACCTCCGCGCGCCGCCATCCTGGTGACGATTCTGGGGGGTCCATCCATCGGGTTTCTTATAGCACAAAAACCAGGGGTGCCCTTCCTTCTCACAATACCAGCAACTCCCTTTCATTTTGCCACCAGCACCCGACTTGCCCCCACGTCCAGATTTCGCACCGCGACCCCAACCGGTACCTCCTTGTTGGTCGTTGGAGTCGTCGTCCTTCTTTGCACCGCGCCCAGCACCACCGAAGCCACGTCCTCTGCCACGTCGGTTCCCTTGCATCCCGTAGCCGCTGCTGCCGTCGTCCCCACCCCTCAGTTGGCGGCGACGGAAGTCCTCCTCCAGAATCTTCGTCCGCACCCACTCGAGTGTCCACGAGCTCTGGTTCTGCGGCAGGCTCAATCCGCTCGTGAATTGAAGCCACGATTCCGGCAGCAGCGAGAGCATCTTCAGGCACTTGGTCTGCTCCGGGTAGGTGATTCCCGCGGTCGCCAACTTTGCGTAGAGGTCGCGCATCTTGTCCAGAACTGGTTGCACCGGCTCTCCCTCGCTCAATCGCAACGCGGACAGCTCCCTCTCCATCATAAGCGTCGCGGCAACGGAAGTAGGAGCGTGCAGCTCCTTCAGCACGGTCCACGCCTTCGGACCGCAATCAACCTTCGGCAGCAGGTGCATGACGTGGTGACGCTGGTTCAGCTCCAAACTCTGCGACATCAAGTAGTAGCCAGCCGATGCGCGCTCGTCCCAATCTTCCTGCAGTGCGGGGTCACTCGGTCTAGGCTCTTCCCCAATCATTAGTTTCAGCAATCCAATCTGACGGAAGTAAAGCTGCATTTTCCAGGCCCAATCATCATAGCCCTTACCATTGAACTTCTCGACGGTGAAATTCTTCAGCACCTCCTTGATGAGCGAGCTCTGGTTGGTTCGCGCTCCCCTTGGCGCCGAAACACCAGAATCTTGGCTGCCACTACGATCTTGGGCTGAAGATTCACCAGCTCCCGCCGAGGTGTTGCCCGCCATAGCTACCTATAACGAGGATCACTATAACGCAGCTCTGATACCAGCTTGTTGGTGTAAGGGCCTAATAAACTCAAGCTATTAGGACTTAATCAAACTTAAAACCTCTCCTCGGGGTCACCTCCAAGGGTCCCTGGGTGCCTCGTACAAGACCCCTATCCTCGGGTCCGAGTTTGTAGAGAGAGGGATCAAGGAGGACTTAGTCAAAACAGCAAGAGTACCTTGAACGTCGCGCAGCGTGCCGTGCAGACCGTCGATCGGATTAAGCTGAGAATTCGCTATATCGAAGCTCGCTCCAAGAGCTTTAAAATGAGCCAAGTTGCCTCGCGAAAAGTTCTGCCATTACTAAGTTATGGCTCGGACAGCGTTTGCCTAGCGTTGGAGTGCTAGCATACTAGCGTTGACTCGGGTAGCATTCCGCCGTCGAATAGCGCAGAAACGAAATTCCAGCGAGGAAGGAATTCGCTTGAATCAATTTGACTATATCCAGGTACAAACAGAGAAGGAATAAATAGCTATAGCTAGCAAGGGCCTTGGGAATCAACCTGGGAACAACCAGGGATGATCCCAAATAATTCCAAGCAACAGAACCAACCTGGCTGGACAAACAGCAGGTGGTAGGTTGGAAAACAACCTCTGGTTCTGTTTTTCCAACCTGGGAAAACAACAACCAGGTTCAGGTTAAAAAAACAGAACCTGTTTTGTCTTTGCCCAACCAGCCAAATGCTGGTTCTGCTGGTTTCCCCTGGCCTTGTAGCATGCAGATACAGACAAACAACATCCAACCTTCACCTAAATTGTACCCCTATAGTGCCTGCCCTGCTACACTATAGTCAACCAAACAAAACAGTACAATTTCAAGTTGGATAGAACTGAATCTGCGCAATAAATTGAACCGGGCTGCAAAGCTTCCATCTTGGGTTCCTTTGCGAGCTCTTCCTTTCTGCTTGCACTGTTCATAGCGGGTACAATGTTGTGCCGAAGCGCACATTGCGCAAGTACCTGCAAATGCTTCAAGCGAAAATTGCGAAAGCAAACAAACACACAAACACACCATTCGCACGCAAATGCATTCGCACACGCATACTCGTACAAACAGACGGCAGGATGTTGTGCAAAGTGAATTTGCACCCAACACAGTGGTCAGTGTAAACTGTAGTCTTGGCTCCCTCTAGGTAACACCTCCACGCCTTAAAGGCTGTGACTATCGCTAAGGCTTCCTTGTCTTGGATGGGGTAATTCAGTTCTGCTCCGTGTAGCTTCTTACTGAGATAGGCGATGGGTTGCAAACCACGTCCGTGATCCTGCATTAGTACTGCTCCGACTGCTTGGTCACTAGCGTCTACTTCCACCACGTAGTCTCTATCTGGATCCGGTAGGATGAGTACTGGCGCTGTAGTCAGTGCAGTCTGTAGCTGCTCCATGGCTTGCTGTTGAGGAGTATCCCTTTTATAAGGCGTATCATTTTTCAGTAGGTTGGTCAGTGGCGCTGCTATCTTAGCGTACCTGTTGTAATAGTTGGCGAAGCCTAGGAAGTGCTGCAACTCCTTCACGTTCTGCTTACTACTCTTCATCCGCTGGCACGTGTCGCAAGAGGTGACGAACTGCTGCACGTCTACCCGCTAACGTCTTGTTGCTCCCGAAATGTCCCGCGTATGGTACGTCATGAAACTCCTCTAACAGGATCTGCCGTAGCGGGGCGTAATTCGTGTTGGTGTAAGGGCCTAATAAACTCAAGCTATTAGGACTTAATCAAACTTAAAACCTCTCCTCGGGGTCACCTCCAAGGGTCCCTGGGTGCCTGGTACAAGACCAGCCCCTATCCTCGGGTCCGAGTTTGTAGAGAGAGGGATCAAGAAGGACTTAGTCAAAACAGCAAGAGTACCTTGAACGTCGCGCAGCGTGCCGTGCAGACCGTCGGTCGGATTAAGCTGAGAATTCGCTATATCGAAGCTCGCTCCAAGAGCTTTAAAATGAGCCAAGTTGCCTCGCGAAAAGTTCTGCCATTACTAAGTTCTGGCTCGGACAGCGTTTGCCTAGCGTTGGAGTGCTAGCATACTAGCGTTGACTCGGGTAGCATTCCGCCGTCGAATAGCGCAGAAACGAAATTCCAGCGAGGAAGGAATTCGCTTGAATCAATTTGACTATATTCAGGTACAAACAGAGAAGGATTAAATAGTTCTAGCTAGCAAGGACCTTGGGAATCAACCTGGGAACAACCAGGGATGATCCCAAATAATTCCAAGCAACAGAACCAACCTGGCTGGACAAAATAGCAGGTAGTAGGTTGGTAAACAACCTCTGGTTCTGTTTTTCCAACCTGGGAAAACAACAACCAGGTTCAGGTTCTAAAAACAGAACCTGTTTTGTCTTTGCCCAACCAGCCAAATGCTGGTTCCGCTGGTTTCCCCTGGCCTTGTAGCATGCAGATACAAACAAACAACATCCAACCTTCACCTAAATTGTACCCCTATAGTGCCTTCCCTGCTACACTATAGTTAACCAAACAAAACAGTACAATTCCGAGTTGGATAGAACTGAATCTGCGCAATCAACTCAACCGAACTGCAAAGCTTCCATCTTGGGTTCCTTTGCGAGCTCGTCCTTCCTGCTTGCACTGTTCATAGCGCATACAATGTTGTGCCAAAGCGCACATTGCGCGAGTACCTGCAAATGCATCAAGCGAAAAATGCGAAAGCAAACAAACACACGAACACACCATTCACACGCAAATGCATTCGCACACGCATACTCGTACAAACAGACGGCAGGATGTCGTGCAATGTGCATTTGCACCCAACACCTCCGCGCGCCGCCATCCTGGTGACGATTCTGGGGGGTCCATCCATCGGGTTTCTTATAGCACAAAAACCAGGTTCCTTCTCACAATACCAGCAACTCCCTTTCATTTTGCCACCAGCACCCGACTTGCCCCCACGTCCAGATTTCGCACCGCGACCCCAACCGGTACCTCCTTGTTGGTCGTTGGAGTCGTCGTCCTTCTTTGCACCGCGCCCAGCACCACCGAAGCCACGTCCTCTGCCACGTCGGTTCCCTTGCATCCCGTAGCCGCTGCTGCCGTCGTCCCCACCCCTCAGTTGGCGGCGACGGAAGTCCTCCTCCAGAATCTTCGTCCGCACCCACTCGAGCGTCCACGAGCTCTGGTTCTGCGGCAGGCTCAATCCGCTCGTGAATTGAAGCCACGATTCCGGCAGCAGCGAGAGCATCTTCAGGCACTTGGTCTGCTCCGGGTAGGTGATTCCCGTGGTCGCCAACTTTGCGTAGAGGTCGCGCATCTTGTCCAGAACTGGTTGCACCGGCTCTCCCTCGCTCAATCGCAACGCGGACAGCTCCCTCTCCATCATAAGCGTCGCGGCAACGGAAGTAGGAGCGTGCAGCTCCTTCAGCACGGTCCACGCCTTCGGACCGCAATCAACCTTCGGCAGCAGGTGCATGACGTGGTGACGCTGGTTCAGCTCCAAACTCTGCGACATCAAGTAGTAGCCAGCCGATGCGCGCTCGTCCCAATCTTCCTGCAGTGCGGGGTCACTCGGTCTAGGCTCTTCCCCAATCATTAGTTTCAGCAATCCAATCTGACGGAAGTAAAGCTGCATTTTCCAGGCCCAATCATCATAGCCCTTACCATTGAACTTCTCGACGGTGAAATTCTTCAGCACCTCCTTGATGAGCGAGCTCTGGTTGGTTCGCGCTCCCCTTGGCGCCGAAACACCAGAATCTTGGCTGCCACTACGATCTTGGGCTGAAGATTCACCAGCTCCCGCCGAGGTGTTGCCCGCCATAGCTACCTATAACGAGGATCACTATAACGCAGCTCTGATACCAGCTTGTTGGTGTAAGGGCCTAATAAACTCAAGCTATTAGGACTTAATCAAACTTAAAACCTCTCCTCGGGGTCACCTCCAAGGGTCCCTGGGTGCCTCGTACAAGACCCCTATCCTCGGGTCCGAGTTTGTAGAGAGAGGGATCAAGGAGGACTTAGTCAAAACAGCAAGAGTACCTTGAACGTCGCGCAGCGTGCCGTGCAGACCGTCGATCGGATTAAGCTGAGAATTCGCTATATCGAAGCTCGCTCCAAGAGCTTTAAAATGAGCCAAGTTGCCTCGCGAAAAGTTCTGCCATTACTAAGTTATGGCTCGGACAGCGTTTGCCTAGCGTTGGAGTGCTAGCATACTAGCGTTGACTCGGGTAGCATTCCGCCGTCGAATAGCGCAGAAACGAAATTCCAGCGAGGAAGGAATTCGCTTGAATCAATTTGACTATATCCAGGTACAAACAGAGAAGGAATAAATAGCTATAGCTAGCAAGGGCCTTGGGAATCAACCTGGGAACAACCAGGGATGATCCCAAATAATTCCAAGCAACAGAACCAACCTGGCTGGACAAACAGCAGGTGGTAGGTTGGAAAACAACCTCTGGTTCTGTTTTTCCAACCTGGGAAAACAACAACCAGGTTCAGGTTAAAAAAACAGAACCTGTTTTGTCTTTGCCCAACCAGCCAAATGCTGGTTCTGCTGGTTTCCCCTGGCCTTGTAGCATGCAGATACAGACAAACAACATCCAACCTTCACCTAAATTGTACCCCTATAGTGCCTGCCCTGCTACACTATAGTCAACCAAACAAAACAGTACAATTTCAAGTTGGATAGAACTGAATCTGCGCAATAAATTGAACCGGGCTGCAAAGCTTCCATCTTGGGTTCCTTTGCGAGCTCTTCCTTTCTGCTTGCACTGTTCATAGCGGGTACAATGTTGTGCCGAAGCGCACATTGCGCAAGTACCTGCAAATGCTTCAAGCGAAAATTGCGAAAGCAAACAAACACACAAACACACCATTCGCACGCAAATGCATTCGCACACGCATACTCGTACAAACAGACGGCAGGATGTTGTGCAAAGTGAATTTGCACCCAACACAGTGGTCAGTGTAAACTGTAGTCTTGGCTCCCTCTAGGTAACACCTCCACGCCTTAAAGGCTGTGACTATCGCTAAGGCTTCCTTGTCTTGGATGGGGTAATTCAGTTCTGCTCCGTGTAGCTTCTTACTGAGATAGGCGATGGGTTGCAAACCACGTCCGTGATCCTGCATTAGTACTGCTCCGACTGCTTGGTCACTAGCGTCTACTTCCACCACGTAGTCTCTATCTGGATCCGGTAGGATGAGTACTGGCGCTGTAGTCAGTGCAGTCTGTAGCTGCTCCATGGCTTGCTGTTGAGGAGTATCCCTTTTATAAGGCGTATCATTTTTCAGTAGGTTGGTCAGTGGCGCTGCTATCTTAGCGTACCTGTTGTAATAGTTGGCGAAGCCTAGGAAGTGCTGCAACTCCTTCACGTTCTGCTTACTACTCTTCATCCGCTGGCACGTGTCGCAAGAGGTGACGAACTGCTGCACGTCTACCCGCTAACGTCTTGTTGCTCCCGAAATGTCCCGCGTATGGTACGTCATGAAACTCCTCTAACAGGATCTGCCGTAGCGGGGCGTAATTCGTGTTGGTGTAAGGGCCTAATAAACTCAAGCTATTAGGACTTAATCAAACTTAAAACCTCTCCTCGGGGTCACCTCCAAGGGTCCCTGGGTGCCTGGTACAAGACCAGCCCCTATCCTCGGGTCCGAGTTTGTAGAGAGAGGGATCAAGAAGGACTTAGTCAAAACAGCAAGAGTACCTTGAACGTCGCGCAGCGTGCCGTGCAGACCGTCGGTCGGATTAAGCTGAGAATTCGCTATATCGAAGCTCGCTCCAAGAGCTTTAAAATGAGCCAAGTTGCCTCGCGAAAAGTTCTGCCATTACTAAGTTCTGGCTCGGACAGCGTTTGCCTAGCGTTGGAGTGCTAGCATACTAGCGTTGACTCGGGTAGCATTCCGCCGTCGAATAGCGCAGAAACGAAATTCCAGCGAGGAAGGAATTCGCTTGAATCAATTTGACTATATTCAGGTACAAACAGAGAAGGATTAAATAGTTCTAGCTAGCAAGGACCTTGGGAATCAACCTGGGAACAACCAGGGATGATCCCAAATAATTCCAAGCAACAGAACCAACCTGGCTGGACAAAATAGCAGGTGGTAGGTTGGTAAACAACCTCTGGTTCTGTTTTTCCAACCTGGGAAAACAACAACCAGGTTCAGGTTCTAAAAACAGAACCTGTTTTGTCTTTGCCCAACCAGCCAAATGCTGGTTCCGCTGGTTTCCCCTGGCCTTGTAGCATGCAGATACAAACAAACAACATCCAACCTTCACCTAAATTGTACCCCTATAGTGCCTTCCCTGCTACACTATAGTTAACCAAACAAAACAGTACAATTCCGAGTTGGATAGAACTGAATCTGCGCAATCAACTCAACCGAACTGCAAAGCTTCCATCTTGGGTTCCTTTGCGAGCTCGTCCTTCCTGCTTGCACTGTTCATAGCGCATACAATGTTGTGCCAAAGCGCACATTGCGCGAGTACCTGCAAATGCATCAAGCGAAAAATGCGAAAGCAAACAAACACACGAACACACCATTCACACGCAAATGCATTCGCACACGCATACTCGTACAAACAGACGGCAGGATGTCGTGCAATGTGCATTTGCACCCAACACCTCCGCGCGCCGCCATCCTGGTGACGATTCTGGGGGGTCCATCCATCGGGTTTCTTATAGCACAAAAACCAGGGGTGCCCTTCCTTCTCACAATACCAGCAACTCCCTTTCATTTTGCCACCAGCACCCGACTTGCCCCCACGTCCAGATTTCGCACCGCGACCCCAACCGGTACCTCCTTGTTGGTCGTTGGAGTCGTTGTCCTTCTTTGCACCGCGCCCAGCACCACCGAAGCCACGTCCTCTGCCACGTCGGTTCCCTTGCATCCCGTAGCCGCTGCTGCCGTCGTCCCCACCCCTCAGTTGGCGGCGACGGAAGTCCTCCTCCAGAATCTTCGTCCGCACCCACTCGAGCGTCCACGAGCTCTGGTTCTGCGGCAGGCTCAATCCGCTCGTGAATTGAAGCCACGATTCCGGCAGCAGCGAGAGCATCTTCAGGCACTTGGTCTGCTCCGGGTAGGTGATTCCCGCGGTCGCCAACTTTGCGTAGAGGTCGCGCATCTTGTCCAGAACTGGTTGCACCGGCTCTCCCTCGCTCAATCGCAACGCGGACAGCTCCCTCTCCATCATAAGCGTCGCGGCAACGGAAGTAGGAGCGTGCAGCTCCTTCAGCACGGTCCACGCCTTCGGACCGCAATCAACCTTCGGCAGCAGGTGCATGACGTGGTGACGCTGGTTCAGCTCCAAACTCTGCGACATCAAGTAGTAGCCAGCCGATGCGCGCTCGTCCCAATCTTCCTGCAGTGCGGGGTCACTCGGTCTAGGCTCTTCCCCAATCATTAGTTTCAGCAATCCAATCTGACGGAAGTAAAGCTGCATTTTCCAGGCCCAATCATCATAGCCCTTACCATTGAACTTCTCGACGGTGAAATTCTTCAGCACCTCCTTGATGAGCGAGCTCTGGTTGGTTCGCGCTCCCCTTGGCGCCGAAACACCAGAATCTTGGCTGCCACTACGATCTTGGGCTGAAGATTCACCAGCTCCCGCCGAGGTGTTGCCCGCCATAGCTACCTATAACGAGGATCACTATAACGCAGCTCTGATACCAGCTTGTTGGTGTAAGGGCCTAATAAACTCAAGCTATTAGGACTTAATCAAACTTAAAACCTCTCCTCGGGGTCACCTCCAAGGGTTCCTGGGTGCCTGGTACAAGACCAGCCCTATCCTCGGGTCCGAGTTTGTAGAGAGAGGGATCAAGGAGGACTTAGTCAAAACAGCAAGAGTACCTTGAACGTCGCGCAGCGTGCCGTGCAGACCGTCGATCGGATTAAGCTGAGAATTCGCTATATCGAAGCTCGCTCCAAGAGCTTTAAAATGAGCCAAGTTGCCTCGCGAAAAGTTCTGCCATTACTAAGTTATGGCTCGGACAGCGTTTGCCTAGCGTTGGAGTGCTAGCATACTAGCGTTGACTCGGGTAGCATTCCGCCGTCGAATAGCGCAGAAACGAAATTCCAGCGAGGAAGGAATTCGCTTGAATCAATTTGACTATATTCAGGTACAAACAGAGAAGGATTAAATAGTTCTAGCTAGCAAGGACCTTGGGAATCAACCTGGGAACAACCAGGGATGATCCCAAATAATTCCAAGCAACAGAACCAACCTGGCTGGACAAAATAGCAGGTGGTAGGTTGGCAAACAACCTCTGGTTCTGTTTTTCCAACCTGGGAAAACAACAACCAGGTTCAGGTTCTAAAAACAGAACCTGTTTTGTCTTTGCCTAACCAGCCAAATGCTGGTTCCGCTGGTTTCCCCTGGCCTTGTAGCATGCAGATACAGACAAACAACATCCAACCTTCACCTAAATTGTACCCCTATAGTGCCTTCCCTGCTACACTATAGTTAACCAAACAAAACAGTACAATTTCGAGTTGGATAGAACTGAATCTGCGCAATCAACTCAACCGAACTGCAAAGCTTCCATCTTGGGTTCCTTTGCGAGCTCGTCCTTCCTGCTTGCACTGTTCATAGCGCATACAATGTTGTGCCAAAGCGCACATTGCGCGAGTACCTGCAAATGCATCAAGCGAAAAATGCGAAAGCAAACAAACACACGAACATTCCATTCACACCCAAATGCATTCGCACACGCATACTCGTACAAACAGACGGCAGGATGTCGTGCAATGTAAATTTGCACCCAACAGTTCGGTACCCAAATCTTCCCTGAACCCTTCCTTACCGCTAAGTCTTTCTCCCACTGTAACAGCTTCTGTTTCTCTGCTGTAGCGATCTCGCCGTCCACGGAGTACCCATGCTGGAATAGACCCTTGAGCAGAGGGTTCATCCCGTCGAGTTGGATGCCTGCTACATGACCTGGGCGGCTCAACGCGTCTGCTTTGTTGTGGAGCCCGGGTTTGTAGACGATGTCGTAGTGGAAGTGAGTTTCCAAGAAATCCACCCACCGCACCTGTTGTCGTGAGAGCGTCGGCTGCGACTTCAGGTATTTGAGACTGCAGTGGTCAGTATAGACTGTGGTCTTGGCTCCCTCTAGATAACACCTCCACGCCTTGAAGGCTATGACTATGGCTAAGGCTTCCTTGTCATGGATTGGGTAATTCAGTTCTGCTCCGTGCAGTTTCTTACTGAGGTAGGCGATAGGCTGTAAACCGTTCCCGTGATCCTGCATCAGTACTGCTCCGACTGCCTGGTCACTAGCGTCTGCTTCAACTACGTAGTCCTTGTCAGGGTCCGGTAGGATGAGTACTGGCGCTGTGGTCAGTGCTGTCTGTAGCTGTTCCATGGCTTGCTGATGAGGAGCACCCCATTTGAAGGGCGTGTCCTTTTTCAGTAGGTCGGTCAGTGGCGCTGCTATCTTAGCGTACTGCGGCATGAACCTGTTGTAGTAGTTGGCGAAGCCGAGGAACTGCTGCAACTCTTTCACGTTCTCCGGAACCTTCCACTTTTTAACAGCTTCGATCTTCCGCGGGTCTACGTGTACGCCCTTGGCACTCACCATGTGCCCGAGAAACTGCACCTTCTCCAGTGCGAAGTCGCTCTTCGACAGCTTCACGTAGAACTTATTTTTCCGCAGGATCTCGAACACCTTCCGCAGATGCTCCACGTGCTCCTTCATGTTCTTGGAGTAGATGAGAATGTCGTCCAGGTACACTACTACGCACTCGTCCAACAGGGGCCGTAGGATGTGGTTCATCTCCGCCTGGAACGTCGCTGGTGCGTTGCAGAGTCCGAACGGCATCACCAGGTATTCGTAGGAGCCGTATCGCGTACGGAACGCCGTCTTGTGGATCGAATTGTCCGCCATCTTGATCTGCCAGTAACCCGACCGTAAGTCCAGCTTCGAGAAGACTGTTGCACTACGCAGTTGGTCCAGTAAGTCGTCGATGCGCAGTATGGGGTATTTGTTTTTGACTGTCTGTTTGTTTAGTGCGCGGTAGTCGATGCACATTCGTAAACTGCCGTCTGGTTTCGGTGTGAAGAGAACTGGTGCGCCGTAGGGAGAGGTGGATGGTCGGATCAGTTGTCTGTCCAGTAGATACTCGATCTGTTTTTTCATGTCTGTCAGCTCGGTCGGACTCAGTCTGTATGGTGCGCGTGAGACGGGTTTCGCACCTGGTTCCTCCACGATCTCGTGCTCGTGGGTGCGTGCAGGAGGTACGCTTGTAGGTAGGTCGTCGGGCATGATGTCTTTGTACTGCTCCAAGACCTCTTTCACTGCTGCGGGTAGCTCGGAACCCGGTTTCACCTCTTCTGCTGCTGCCATGACCAGTGCTAAGTAACCCGTGTTGCTCTCGTTCACCGTCTGTTCGAACCGTGCCAGTGTCGTTTCAGGAATGTCCCCTGTATCCGTCCAGCTTCGCAATGCTATCCGCTCCCCGTTGTTGTAGATGCACACTTTGCTGTTGACCCAGTCGATCTCGGGGTTGAACCGCTTCAGGAAATCTCGCCCCAAGATGAAATCTAACCCTTTGATGTTGGTAACAGGTAGCTTCGGCTTCCATCTCAACGCACCTATGTGCAGCTGCAAGGTTGCTTCGCCGTGGATGGGAAGCTTCGTACCGTCCACCATGGTTGCTGAAAACTGGGTCTTCTTCGCCTTCTCTCCAATTTTCTCCAATGCTCCGCGGTCACATACTGAGTGAGATGCACCGCTGTCCACCATTGCCTGGAGGCGTCGCCCATTGCATAACACCTCAAGGAGTAGTGGTTTCTGCTGCGCTGAGTAGCCAAAGAGGGTCTCATTAATAGGATCATAGGGTACATCAAAATGAATACCTTCCCTATTTCCTATACCTGACTCAGCACTTTCTGACTTCACCTGAGGGGTAGGAGGATTTTTCCGAGGCTTGTATAATTTCTCCTGAGCCTGGATGTCTCCTCTAAGCCTTTGCAGCTGTGTAGGCTTCACCTGTGGGCAACGGGGAGCCTTAACACCATGCTGCGGGGAGAGAATATTAACACCACGGAACGCACGACCCTTTTCTACGCTCCGTAATACTTTGCCCATATTTGTAGGTACCTGAATAATTTCTAAAGGCTTTTTCTTGGCCTCTAACTCTCCCCTGAATTTTTCAAAGGCTTGAAAACCACGAGAAGCAATATTTTTCGTTAGAGTATCTTTATAGGATACTTTTAACGAATTCTTACTTTCGTGTTGTTCCGGCTGGAGTTTCCTGGTCGGTGTAGAGTCTTTTTTCGCGGAGCCACCAGTTGCCTCGGCGATTTCCCCTGATGCCGGCCGGTCGTGACGTTTTATATTCGCGCCATCATTTTCTCCTTTTTTCGCCCGCTCCGTAGTCGCCACGTCGTCGCCCTTTTTCGCTTTTCGGATCTTTACGCGATCGCCAGTTAAATCCTGTTGGGTGCAAATTTACATTGCACGACATCCTGCCGTCTGTTTGTACGAGTATGCGTGTGCGAATGCATTTGTGTGTGAATGGTGTGTTCGTGTATTTGTTTGCTTTCGCAATTTTCGCTTGATGCATTTGCAGGTACTCGCGCAATGTGCGCTTCGGCACAACATTGTATGCGCTATGAACAGTGCAAGCAGGAAGGACGAGCTCGCAAAGGAACCCAAGATGGAAGCTTTGCAGTTCGGTTGAGTTGATTGCGCAGATTCAGTTCTATCCAACTCGAAATTGTACTGTTTTGTTTGGTTAACTATAGTGTAGCAGGGAAGGCACTATAGGGGTACAATTTAGGTGAAGGTTGGATGTTGTTTGTCTGTATCTGCATGCTACAAGGCCAGGGGAAACCAGCGGAACCAGCATTTGGCTGGTTAGGCAAAGACAAAACAGGTTCTGTTTTTAGAACCTGAACCTGGTTGTTGTTTTCCCAGGTTGGAAAAACAGAACCAGAGGTTGTTTACCAACCTACCACCTGCTATTTTGTCCAGCCAGGTTGGTTCTGTTGCTTGGAATTATTTGGGATCATCCCTGGTTGTTCCCAGGTTGATTCCCAAGGTCCTTGCTAGCTAGAACTATTTAATCCTTCTCTGTTTGTACCTGAATATAGTCAAATTGATTCAAGCGAATTCCTTCCTCGCTGGAATTTCGTTTCTGCGCTATTCGACGGCGGAATGCTACCCGAGTCAACGCTAGTATGCTAGCACTCCAACGCTAGGCAAACACCGTCTGAGCCATAACTTCGTAATGGCAGAACTTTTCGCGAGGCAACTTGGCTCATTTTAAAGCTCTTGGAGCGAGCTTCGATATAGCGAATTCTCAGCTTAATCCAATCGACGGTCTGCACGGCACGCTGCGCGACGTTCAAGGTACTCTTGCTGTTTTGACTAAGTCCTTCTTGATCCCTCTCTCTACAAACTCGGACCCGAGGATAGGGGCTGGTCTTGTACCAGGCACCCAGGGACCCTTGGAGGTGACCCCGAGGAGAGGTTTTAAGTTTGATTAAGTCCTAATAGCTTGAGTTTATTAGGCCCTTACACCAACAAGCTGGTATCAGAGCTGCGTTATAGTGATCCTCGTTATAGGTAGCTATGGCGGGCAACACCTCGGCGGGAGCTGGTGAATCTTCAGCCCAAGATCGTAGCGGCAGCCAAGATTCTGGTCTTTCAGCGCCAAGGGGAGCGCGAACAAACCAGGGCTCGCTTGTCAAGGAGGTGCTGAAGAATTTCACCGTCGAGAAGTTCAATGGTGAGGGCTATGATGATTGGGCCTGGAAAATGCAATTATATTTCCGTCAGATCGGTTTGCTGAAACTAATGATTGGGGAGGAGCCTAGACCGAGTGACCCCACGCTGCAGGAAGATTGGGACGAGCGCTCCTCGGCTGGCTACTATTTGATGTCGCAGAGTTTGGAGCTGAACCAGCGTCACCACGTCATGCATCTGCTGCCGGAGGTTGAATGCGGTCCGAAGGCGTGGACCGTGTTGAAGGAGCTGCACGCCCCGACCTCCGTTGTCGCAACGTTGATGCTGGAGAGGGAGCTGTCCGCGTTGCGCCTGAGCGAGGGAGAGCCGGTGCAACCTGTCCTGGACAAGATGCGCGACCTCTACGCGAAGTTGGCGACCGCGGGAATCACCTACCCGGAGCAGACCAAGTGCTTGAAGATGCTCTCGCTGCTGCCTGAATCGTGGCTTCAATTCACGAGCGGATTGAGCCTGCCGCAGAACCAGAGCTTGTGGACGCTCGAGTGGGTGCGGACGAAGATTCTGGAGGAGGACTTCCGTCGCCGCCAACTGAGGGGTGGAGACGACGGCAGCAGCAGCTACGGGATGCAAGGGAGCCGACGTGGCAGAGGACGTGGCTTTGGTGGTGCTGGACGCGGTGCAAAGAAAGACGACGACTCCAACGACCAACAAGGAGGTACCGGTTGGGGTCGCGGTGCGAAATCTGGACGTGGGGGCAAGTCGGGTGCTGGTGGCAAAATGAAAGGGAGTTGCTGGTATTGTGAGAAGGAAGGGCACCCCTGGTTTTTGTGCTATAAGAAACCCGATGGATGGACCCCCCAGAATCGTCACCAGGATGGCGGCGCGCGGAGGAACCAGAAAAACGGCGCGAACATGGTCGCTGATTCGTCCGACAACACCCCGAAGAGCAACGGTGGTGCGGAGAAGAAGAAGGAGCGCACCGCAGGCCAGTTCTTCCATGTGGGAGACAAGGGGGAGCAAGGAGACGCCTCTGCCAAAGTTGGAGCAGAGCTGCACCCCCTAGACTATTGGGTGTTGGACACAGGCGCTGCTTGGACGATGACGCCGCGCAAGGACCTGCTGGACGAAGTACGAGCTGCACCGATCAATGAAGTGTGCTCCGCCTCTGGACACATGTTGAAGGTGGCTGGTGCGGGACGAGCTGCGTTTAAGGGAGCGGATGGCAAGCCGGTGGTGCTGCACGACGTTCTCTTCGTCCCCGACCTGAAGGCCAACCTTATCTCCCTCCGTAAGCTTGGCAAGGCTGGGGTGAACACCAACACGGATGGGGCACGCACTTATAAGGGGAAGCTGGGCAATCGGGTGCTTTGGGATCTGCACGAGAGCAAGGACGTGTACAGATCTATGTGGCAGCTGCCGGCCCTGGCGTGGCATGGTGGGGGGCAGGCTGGAGAGGGGTCTGCATCCCAGGGGGAGTGCAATGCCGTTGGAGGGGTTGGTGTGAAAGTGTCGGCCAGATCTGGGGAGACAGATTGGGCAACGGCACACCGGCGCTTAGGGCATGTGGCAATGCCTTTGCTGAAGCAGCTGGAGAAGGATGGAGCCGTTAAGGGTCTGAAGCTGAACGGACAGCCACCCGATTACAACTGTGAAATCTGTTTGCTTTCAAAGTTCACCCGTTTCCCTTTCCATAGTGTGGCTGGCAGGAGCAAGAAGCCTTTGGAGCTGGTCCACATGGACTTGGTGGGGCCGCTGCCGGTGCAAGGGCACAAGGGGGAGCGGTATTTTCTTACAATTGTGGATGACTGGAGCAGGCTGATGTGGGCGTATCCGCTGAAGCAGAAGGACCACGCCGCCTCCACGATACGGGACGATTGGCTGCCATTCGTGGAGAAGCAGGCGGAGTGTGTAGTGAAGCGGATTAGGACAGACCGGGGTGGTGAGTTCCTTGGAGCTGAAATGACGGCCTGGCTCAAGAAGCAGGGCATCCAGAGAGAGCTGACCACGGCTTATACCCCACAGTCCAATGGTGTAGCAGAACGGGCAAACCGGACCATTCTGGAGACAGCTAGGGCGCTGCTCATAGAATCTGGGCTGAGCAATTCTATGTGGCCTCATGCTGTCCGGCACGCCACTGTCGCTAGGAACAGGGTGCTCACCAAGGTTGGGGATGACTCGTGGGTGCCGTTGGAGAGGTGGCTTGGGAGGAAGCCGCCGGTGGACATGCTGAGGGTGTTCGGTTGCATGGCAGTCGCCCACGTCCCCAAGACCTACCGCAGTAAGTTGGGGGCGAGTGCAATCTGGTGTGTGCATTTGGGGCTGGCTGCTGAGAGCAAGGGATGGCTGCTGTGGGAACCATCCAAGGGTGTGTTGTTTGACAGCAGGGATGTGAAATTCATTGAGGGCATGATGTATGGGAGCTGGGAGAAACAGCCGGAGGCAAGGGTGTCCCAGCAGATGGAGCAGATCACCATGCAGCTGGACCTGACTCCTAGTGTGTGGGAGGAGGGAGAGGAGGCAGCTGCTGGAAATGGTGATGGAGAGAAGGTACAGGAGGCATCTGCTGGTGGAGAAAATGGTGTGGAAACTGGCGGCAGCACTAGTGGAGCTGCTGGACCCGAGGGAGGAGAGAAGCAGCAGGGAAAAACTAAGAAGCCGAAGGGTGTCGTTATGAAGGGATGGGAGACACCCGTCTCCAGGCCAGGACGTACCCGTATGGCTACTAAGAAGCTGACTGCAGGAACTGATGCAGCAGAGCAGCAGCTAGGGACCGAAGAGGCATTGCTGATTCTACCTCATGGCTATGACCCGGATGAGGAGGATGAGCCTGCGTACTGTTTTCTTGCCCCTGCACCAGAGGAACCAGCTAGCATGGAAGAGGCATTAGCTGGACCAGATAGGGACAAGTGGCTGGCTTCTAGGGATGCTGAGTACCAGAGTCTGCTGGAGAATAGGACATGGGATCTGGTGGTGCTGCCTGATGGGAAGAAAGCGATACAATGCAAGTGGGTGCTGAGGATCAAGACCGATGACAAGGGGCAGGTCACCATCTACAAGAGTAGGCTGGTGGCGAAGGGGTTTATGCAGAAGGAGAAGCAGGACTTCAAC
Organism: Closterium sp. Yama58-4; assembly: GCA_947470075.1. NCBI lineage: Eukaryota > Viridiplantae > Streptophyta > Zygnematophyceae > Desmidiales > Closteriaceae > Closterium > Closterium sp. Yama58-4. The sequence goes on from CANIUD010000838.1 coordinate 71,512, forward strand.
GAGATCTTTGCTCCCACTGCCAAACCCCCTACCCTCCGTGTCTTGTTGGCAGATGCAGCTGTTAGTGGAAAATTCATCATTCAGATGGATATTTCAACGGCATTCCTGAATGGGATTTTAGAGGAGGATGTGTACATGACGCAGCCGCCTGGGTATGAGGATGGTACGGGCAGGGTGTGCAAGCTCAACAAGTCCATCTACGGCTTGAAGCAGGCGCCACGCTGCTGGTACCAGAAGTTGGCAGCTGTTTTAGAGGAGATGGGATTCAGGACCAGCAGCTGTGATGAGAGCCTCTTTCTCAAGGGTGAGGGGGAGAAGCTGGTGCTGTTTCTGGTCTATGTGGACGACATTCTTCTCTTCAGCAGCAGCATGAAGGAGATCCAGAAAGTGCAGCAGCAACTGATGGAAAACTTCAAGTGCAAGAACCTTGGGGAGGTAAAGTACTACCTCGGGATGCACGTGGAGAGGGATCCTGATCACAGGTGGTTGAAGCTGCACCAGGAGAAGTTCATCAAGGAGCTGGGGGAGAAGTATGGGATTGAGAATGAGCGCAAGGTTGCAACTCCCCTGCCAGCAGAATTCAAGCTTGTGAAGGCTGCAGAGGATGAAGGGGTTGAAGCCGAGGAGCAGCAGCAATTTCAGTCCTTGGTGGGCAGCCTCTTGTACGCAGCAGTTCACACGAGGCCCGACATCTCTTTCTCGGTTGGGCAGCTGGCTAGGGTGGTGCAGAATCCATCAGAGGAGCAGGTGGATGCAGCTGAGCGTGTGGTGAAGTACCTGAACTCTCACCCAAGCATTGGAGTTCAATACTCCGCATCTGCACAGGTGAAGCAGAAAGGGGTGGAGGTGCTGAAAGAGAAGGGGGAGAGGCTTGGAGAAGGCAAGCTATTTCTCACTTGCTTTACCGATGCTACGTGGGCTTCTGAGAAGGAGGATTCCTCATTTGTGGGAGGATATATCTGCTTAGTTGGGGGAGGACCTGTTAGTTGGAGGTCCAAGAAGCAGACGGAGACGGCACTCTCTTCCGTAGAATCAGAGTACATGGCGATGTTCCATGGGGTGAAGGAGGTGATTTGGCTGAGGAGGCTGTTAGAGGAGATTGGCCAGGAGCAGAAAGTTGCTACGCCGCTGTTTTGTGATAGCAAGGGGGCTCTTGGAATGGCCAGGAACGCTGTGCTTCATGGGCTGAACAAGCACATGCGTATCAAGTGGCACTGGCTGCGTAAGGAGGTGAAGAGGGGGACGGTGAATCCAATCTACATCAAGACTCACCAGCAGCCAGCAGACTTTCTCACCAAGAGGCTTGCGGATGAGCCTCATTGGCGTTGTGTGCGCATGAGTGGAATGAGCATGAACTAGCATGGAATGATGGGGATGCAGCCGGCAGGCTGAGGGGGAGTGTGTTGGGTGCAAATTTACATTGCACGACATCCTGCCGTCTGTTTGTACGAGTATGCGTGTGCGAATGCATTTGTGTGTGAATGGTGTGTTCGTGTGTTTGTTTGCTTTCGCAATTTTCGCTTGATGCATTTGCAGGTACTCGCGCAATGTGCGCTTCGGCACAACATTGTATGCGCTATGAACAGTGCAAGCAGGAAGGACGAGCTCGCAAAGGAACCCAAGATGGAAGCTTTGCAGTTCGGTTGAGTTGATTGCGCAGATTCAGTTCTATCCAACTCGAAATTGTACTGTTTTGTTTGGTTAACTATAGTGTAGCAGGGAAGGCACTATAGGGGTACAATTTAGGTGAAGGTTGGATGTTGTTTGTCTGTATCTGCATGCTACAAGGCCAGGGGAAACCAGCGGAACCAGCATTTGGCTGGTTAGGCAAAGACAAAACAGGTTCTGTTTTTAGAACCTGAACCTGGTTGTTGTTTTCCCAGGTTGGAAAAACAGAACCAGAGGTTGTTTACCAACCTACCACCTGCTATTTTGTCCAGCCAGGCTGGTTCTGTTGCTTGGAATTATTTGGGATCATCCCTGGTTGTTCCCAGGTTGATTCCCAAGGTCCTTGCTAGCTAGAACTATTTAATCCTTCTCTGTTTGTACCTGAATATAGTCAAATTGATTCAAGCGAATTCCTTCCTCGCTGGAATTTCGTTTCTGCGCTATTCGACGGCGGAATGCTACCCGAGTCAACGCTAGTATGCTAGCACTCCAACGCTAGGCAAACACCGTCTGAGCCATAACTTCGTAATGGCAGAACTTTTCGCGAGGCAACTTGGCTCATTTTAAAGCTCTTGGAGCGAGCTTCGATATAGCGAATTCTCAGCTTAATCCAATCGACGGTCTGCACGGCACGCTGCGCGACGTTCAAGGTACTCTTGCTGTTTTGACTAAGTCCTTCTTGATCCCTCTCTCTACAAACTCGGACCCGAGGATAGGGGCTGGTCTTGTACCAGGCACCCAGGGACCCTTGGAGGTGACCCCGAGGAGAGGTTTTAAGTTTGATTAAGTCCTAATAGCTTGAGTTTATTAGGCCCTTACACCAACAAATCCGCGGCTACTGGCGATTCCCGTTTTTTTACTTCGGGGGTGCTGCACTGTTACCGCCCTGCATGATCGCACGTACTTTCTTCATTTTGTAGCACGACAAAATCTGATGCCCTGCTGCGCCGCAAAATTCGCATTTGGTCGGCTGCTGCTTCGCGTCGAATTTGTCGATATCCATCGGTTCGGCGAACGTGGGGGGTGCCGATCGCTCCGTGCCGAATGTACGGTTCGGCCCGAAACGTCGTGTTTCGGGTTGACTTCGTGTTAGCGCGTCGTAACGCTCGGCTGCACGCACGATGTCCCTGTAGCGGTCGGAATTCATCGCGATCACCTGCCGCCGAATCTCCAATTTTAACCCTTCCGTGTACGCCTGGATTTTTTCGCCTTCGGTCAGGTCGGGGATGCGGGTGAACAGGAGCTCCATCTGCTGCGTGTACTGTGCTACACTACTGTACTGCTTGTGCCGATGAATTTGTTGCCGCGCCATGTAGGTGGTATTAATTGGTTCGAAACGCCCGATTAATTCTGCCCGAAACTGCGCCCACGTTTTCTCCCCGCGGGCCACGTCAGTATTGTAGATCCACTCGAGTGCTGGTCCGCGTAACAGTGTCGCTGCGAGCCGGATTCGTGTCGCGTCGTGTGTCGGGGTCGAACAGCCAATGGCCTCGAAGTAAATTTCGAGGATTGCCACGAAACGCCGGACGTCGGATCCCTTCGCGCTTGGATCGAACGCTTCCGGGAGCCTCGGTCGTGCTGCTTCAAGGTTCGGCGTCGGTGGTGCCATCGGTCCGTGAAAAGTCGGTGTCGCCACTGCTGCTGGAGTTGTCGGTGCTGCAGTCGTTGCAGTCGCTGCTGCTGTCGTGGCGAGCGCCGGATGGCTTGTCAGAAACGTCTCGAGTCGACGAAGCGTCGCCTGCGTCTGCTCCATGTCGGTGCGGAGGCTCGCGACGTCGCTCGTTGTCGCGTAGTTGTCGCCCTGGCCTTCCATGCCTGACATTACGCGTCCGAAAAACCGAATCGAGGAGGAGCGGAAAAACACGGAACCGGTTTTACGTACCCGAAATCGATGTTTAACTGCGTCGCCCCCGCGGTTTTTTGAAGACTTTTTTTTAGCGGTCGAAAGAACTTCGCGTGTAAACGAGCTCTGATTACCAAGTGTGAGGATCGAGGATCGAGTTCAGAATCGAGAATGAGAATTGATTGATCACCTGGGTACAACACGAGGCTATATATAGGGCTCGACACAAGGGAGGTAACCAGGTGTTACGAGAAGGTTCTGCGGGTCGCGAAGCGTCCCGAACAGACCCTTCCCGAATTCGGTAGAAAGCAGTTCGGTGGCAACCGAATAGCTCCGAATTCGGTGTAACCTAGCACGGTGCATATAACTATATAAAATATAGGAAAGCACCTAGCCTAGGAATCAAGCAATTCATGCATGCAGAAATTAAACCTAAGCTAGCAGTAGCGTAAGGTAATAAAAGCAAGCATGAATAACAAGCATAAGCCGTCGTACTCTCACATGCTGACTCCATATCAGTTTTTAACTGAGCAGGGTTAGAAGGATTTATCCGAGGCCGATTCAGCTTCTCTAGGGCCTGGAACCTTCCCCTAAGCCTTTGCAGCTGTGTAGGCTCCTGTGGGGAACGGCCGGGAGCCTTTGAACAGGGCTGCTGGGAGAGAATATTAACTCCTCGGAACGCTCGACCCTTATTAGCGCTCCGGAGTAGGGTCCCCATATTACCCGGTACCGGTTTAATTTCTGACTCTCCCTTAATAAAGGCTTGAAAACCGCAAGAAGTAATATTCGTAGTTAAAGTATCTTTATAGGATAACCTCAACGAATTCTTACTTGTCGAGGTGTACGGCTGGAGTTTCCCGGTCGGTGCAGGGTCTTGTTTCGCGGAGTCTCCTTTTGTCTCGGCGATTTCCCCTGGAGCCGGCTGGTCGTGACGTTTTAAATTCGCGCCACCATTTTCTCCTTTTTTCGCCCTCTCCGAAGTTGCCACGTTGTCCGTTTTCTGCTTCGGGGGTGCCACACTGTTCTTGTCCCTCAGCTCCGCACGGCTTCTCTTCATTTTCCAACACGCCAAGATACGATGTCCTGTAGCGCCGCAAAAATCGCACATCTCATTTTTTGCTAGCCGCTGCGTCGCATCGTCCTTGTCGTTCTCCATCGGGTCGGCAGTCGTGGGTGGTGCCAATCGCTCCATGCCACTATTTGGCTTGTTGCGTCGTGTTCCGTAGTAGCTACCGTTCATCGCGTCGAACTGTTTGATCAGTGCTGCCCGAAACTGCGCCCACGTCTCTTCGCCTTGGACAAATCTATTGCTAATCCACTCTAGAGCTGGGCCTCGTAACAGTGTTGCTGCGAGCCGTATGCGCAATGCGTCTTGGTTGAGGGTCGTGCATCCAACGGCTTCGAAGAAATTTTCTAGTACAGCTACAAATCGACGGACGTCGCTCCCTTTCGCTCTAGGATCGAACGCGCCTGGTTGCCTCGGTTTTACTGCTTCGAGATTAAATGTAGCTGCTGCCGTTGTCGCAGGTACAATTATCGGTGTCGCCGTCGTCGCTTCTGCTGCTGCTGAAGCTACCGATTGGTTCGCAAGGAGTTTTTCGAGTCGTGGGAGCGCCGCAAATATCTGCTTATGCTCAGCACGTAACTCCGCGATTTTTCGTATAAAGAAATCTCTATTTCCCTCCCTATTGGCGATTTACAGAAAGATGCGCGACGAAAATAATTGAATTACGTGTGCTGGTCGACTTACTGCGAGTCGAATCGACTGTAAAATCGACGAGCGCGAATTCTGTAGGTCGCGCAATTCTCCCCTAGGCGAAATTCGCATTCGATCTGGGCCGTTGAAGAAAAACTCGATCCGACGCTCCGAATTCCAACTTTTCTGGGCGAAAATTTCTGGGCCATTGAGATTCGAATCGATCGAACGGTTGAAATTCCAACCTTTTCACCAATATTCCTGAGGGGTGTTCAAAACCGAATCGAGGGGGCATAGAAAAATTCGCGCGGAACTGGTTTTACATACCCGTATCGGCGCGTTCGTCGTCGCCCCCGCGGTTTTTAAAGGCCGGTTTTAGCGGAAGAAGAACTCGAGTGTAAACAAGCTCTGATTACCAAGTGTGAGGATCTGGTTCAGGAAAGATTGAACTATTGAATCATGCACCTGGGAACAAGGCGAGGCTATATAGGCTCGACACAAAGGCAGTAACCCGGGTGTTACTAGAAGGTTCCGCGGGTCGCGAAGCGTCCCGAACGGGTCCTTCCCGAATTCGGTAGAAGGCAATTCGGTGGCAACCGAAAAGCCTAGAATTCGGTGCACTCAACCTAGTTCGGTGCCTATAACTATAATAAATATAGTAAAGCAACGAACCTAGGAAATCTAGCAAAAGCAAGCAAAATAAAGCAAAGCTAAGCTAGATAATGCATAATAAAGCATAATCAAGCTAGTAAATCATAGCAAAGCCGTCGTACTCTCACAAATATCATTTTCAACTCTATGTGCACACTAGTTACAGCTGAAGACACAACATAAACATATGTTTCATATTACGGTAACCTAGTATACTACATATATTATACACCTGGTGAACGCAGTTAACTGCGTCGAAATATAAGTTCTTTAAACACATCAACAATTTCAGGCTTTCACCCCAATACGTACCAGCAAGCCATGATATTGCCTGCCTACTATTTCTATCTCAGAAACTAAGCACAGCGGAATGAGTTGCATTGATTGTGTTGGGGTACAAATACCTAACCCTAACTGTTTGTACCCCATATAGCATGACCCACTAAAGGCTATAACATTTGACACACCCCCATAGCCTAAGTGGGGAATGCCAAGCAACAAGAAACGCAACCTAAGGTCACAAGACCAATCGCAAGCAAGAGAGGAAACAAAGCTTAGGGTGGATCACAATGTCACCACACAGTCTGAGCACAAACAAGGGGCCACAAGGCCAGTTCAAGAGAGTACAAGCTAATTTATATATGGTAACACACACAAGAGGCGAGAAATCACTACCACAGTCTACTAGACCCAGTCTCAACGAGACCTAACTGCAGACAAAACCGGCGGTGGTCACAAGGCTGAAGAGCCTTGGTGAAGATGTCTGCAGTGTTGGCCTCGGAGGCCACGAAGTCCAGACGAGCCTGTCCGCGTCTCTGCAACTCTCGAAGGAGGAAGTACCTGACGTCGATGTGCTTCACTCTGCTCTCCAGTCGAGGCTCACGACACAGGAGAATCATCGCCTTGTTGTCAGCAAACAAGGTCGGTGCAGAGCTCGGCCGCTCACCAAGGTTAGTGAGCAAGAAGGTCAACCAGCGTAGCTCCTGTGCAGCAAGGGCTCCAGCGTAGATCTCGGCCTCTGCGGTAGAAGTCGCAACGCAGGAGGACCGAGTAGACCTCCACGAAACAGCTCCAGAGCCCAGGCTGAAACAGTAACCCTGTGTAGACCTCTGAGTCTCAACGTCGTCGGCGTAGGAGGAGTCGCAGTGACCGGTGAGTACAACTGGCTGTGTCCCTCCAAGTACAAGCCCCATGTCTGATGTCGCGCCGAGGTACTTCGCCACCCTCTTAGCCGCCGTCCAGTGAACAGGACGGTGTCTCCCAGTCGCAACAAAGCGAGAAAGGATGCTAAGAGGGAAAGCGAGGTCCGGGCGAGTACACGTCATCAGGTACATGAGGCAGCCCGCCAGCTCTGCGTAGGGACCACTGGGCTCGAACGGCTCGTCAGGAAAAGGCCCAGTGAGTCTGTGGTCTACAGCAAGAGGAGTGCTGAAGCCCGAACCGCTGAAGGACCTGCTGCACCATGTGTGACTGAGTCAGAGTGATGGTGTGAGCGGCTCTGTCCCTGGAGATCTGCAGGCCAAGGTAGCGGCGCAGTTCCCCAAGGTCAGTGCAGGTGTGTCTCTTCTGCAGTTCGGACTTCACCTCCGCCAGTGCAACTGTGTCGGCTGTGGCAAAAACCAGGTCGTCAACGTAGACGAGAACGAAGAAAGGTGTGCGCCCACGACGAACAAACAGCGACGGGTCGGCGGAAGACGGCTCAAACCCGAGGTCGGAGAGAGTAGAGCGGAGAGTGTCGTGCCACTCACGGGGTGCCTGGCGGAGACCGTAGACCGGTCGTCTGAGGCTCCACTGGGTCCCAGGCGGGAAAGTGCCAGTGAAGCCCGGAGGACGACGCAGCCAGATCTCCTCGTGTAGGCGGCCCTGGAGGAAGGCAGTGGAGAAGTCGAGAGAGTGTAGCTCGTAGTCTCTCTGCGCTGCTACGTGCAGTAACACCCGAAGAGTGGTCATCTTCGGGGTGGTTGGAAGGTCTGAAAGAAGTCAACTCCCTCACGCTGACTGAACCCTCTAGCCACGTAGCGTGCCTTAAAGCCTGGGGGAGATCCCGGCGGCCGCTTCACCTTGAAGATCCACATGTCGTCAACGATGTTCGCCCCTGGGGGGGGAACCTCGTCAACGTAAGTGCCTGTGGACCTGTAGGAGGCCATCTCTGCGTCCATGGCAGCTCTCCACTGAGAGGCCCAAGGCCCTGACATTGCCTCAGCGTAAGTGCGAGGAGTAGGTATGTCAGGAGCGTCGGGGTCTCCCTCAGGAGCGAGGAGCATGGCACAGAGATGAGGCGAAGCAGCTGCCAGGAACTCTAGCTCAAACTGTCTGTCCTCTAGGACGTCACAGCCAAGGGCAGACTCACCCCCGGCGGACAGAGGACGGACAGGAGGACGGACAGGAGGAGCGGCCACAACACGAGTGGCGCAGCCAAGGCGACGCGTAGCAGTAAAGGCAGTGACAGCGACAGTGAGGACCGTGACGGAGGATGGAGAGGCACGTGGGTCCGTAACAAGAGAGGTGAGAACACGAGAGAGAGTGGGGCGGCCCCAAATGCACACACCAGATTGCACTCGCCCCCAACTTACTGCGGTAGGTCTTGGGGACGTGGGCGACTGCCATGCAACCGAACACCCTCAGCATGTCCACCGGCGGCTTCCTCCCAAGCCACCTCTCCAACGGCACCCACGAGTCATCCCCAACCTTGGTGAGCACCCTGTTCCTAGCGACGGTAGTGTGCCGGACAGCATGAGGCCACATCGAATTGCTCAGCCCAGATTCTATGAGCAGAGCCCTAGCTGTCTCCAGAATGGTCCGGTTTGCCCGTTCTGCTACACCGTTGGACTGTGGGGTGTAAGCCGTGGTCAGCTCTCTCTGGATGCCCTGCTTCTTGAGCCAGGCCGTCATTTCAGCTCCAAGGAACTCACCACCCCGGTCTGTCCTAATCCGCTTCACTACACACTCCGCCTGCTTCTCCACGAACGGCAGCCAATCGTCCCGTATCGTGAAGGCGGCGTGGTCCTTCTGCTTCAGCGGATACGCCCACATCAGCCTGCTCCAGTCATCCACAATTGTAAGAAAATACCGCTCCCCCTTGTGCCCTTGCACCGGCAGCGGCCCCACCAAGTCCATGTGGACCAGCTCCAAAGGCTTCTTGCTCCTGCCAGCCACACTATGGAAAGGGAAACGGGTGAACTTTGAGAGCAAACAGATTTCACAGTTTTCATCGGGTGGCTGTCCGTTCAGCTTCAGACCCTTAACGGCTCCATCCTTCTCCAGCTGCTTCAGCAAAGGCATTGCCACATGCCCTAAGCGCCGGTGTGCCGTTGCCCAATCTGTCTCCCCAGATCTGGCCGACACTTTCACACCAACCCCTCCAACGGCATTGCACTCCCCCTGGGATGCAGACCCCTCTCCAGCCTGCCCCCCACCATGCCACGCCAGGGCCGGCAGCTGCCACATAGATCTGTACACGTCCTTGCTCTCGTGCAGATCCCAAAGCACCCGATTGCCCAGCTTCCCCTTATAAGTGCGTGCCCCATCCGTGTTGGTGTTCACCCCAGCCTTGCCAAGCTTACGGAGGGAGATAAGGTTGGCCTTCAGGTCGGGGACGAAGAGAACGTCGTGCAGCACCACCGGCTTGCCATCCGCTCCCTTAAACGCAGCTCGTCCTGCACCAGCCACCTTCAACATGTGTCCAGAGGTGGAGCACACTTCATTGATCGGTGCAGCTCGTACTTCGTCCAGCAGGTCCTTGCGCGGCGTCATCGTCCAAGCAGCGCCTGTGTCCAACACCCAATAGTCTAGGGGGTGCAGCTCTGCTCCAACTTTGGCAGAGGCGTCTCCTTGCTTCCCCTTGTCTCCCACATGGAAGAATTGGCCCGCGGTGCGCTCCTTCTTCTTCTCCGCACCGCCGTTGCCCTTCGGGTTGTTGTCGGACGAATCAGCGACCATGTTGGCGCCGTTTTTCTGGTTCCTCCGCGCGCCGCCATCCTGGTGACGATTCTGGGGGGTCCATCCATCGGGTTTCTTATAGCACAAAAACCAGGGGTGCCCTTCCTTCTCACAATACCAGCAACTCCCTTTCATTTTGCCACCAGCACCCGACTTGCCCCCACGTCCAGATTTCGCACCGCGACCCCAACCGGTACCTCCTTGTTGGTCGTTGGAGTCGTCGTCCTTCTTTGCACCGCGCCCAGCACCACCGAAGCCACGTCCTCTGCCACGTCGGTTCCCTTGCATCCCGTAGCCGCTGCTGCCGTCGTCCCCACCCCTCAGTTGGCGGCGACGGAAGTCCTCCTCCAGAATCTTCGTCCGCACCCACTCGAGCGTCCACGAGCTCTGGTTCTGCGGCAGGCTCAATCCGCTCGTGAATTGAAGCCACGATTCCGGCAGCAGCGAGAGCATCTTCAGGCACTTGGTCTGCTCCGGGTAGGTGATTCCCGCGGTCGCCAACTTTGCGTAGAGGTCGCGCATCTTGTCCAGAACTGGTTGCACCGGCTCTCCCTCGCTCAATCGCAACGCGGACAGCTCCCTCTCCATCATAAGCGTCGCGGCAACGGAAGTAGGAGCGTGCAGCTCCTTCAGCACGGTCCACGCCTTCGGACCGCAATCAACCTTCGGCAGCAGGTGCATGACGTGGTGACGCTGGTTCAGCTCCAAACTCTGCGACATCAAGTAGTAGCCAGCCGATGCGCGCTCGTCCCAATCTTCCTGCAGTGCGGGGTCACTCGGTCTAGGCTCTTCCCCAATCATTAGTTTCAGCAATCCAATCTGACGGAAGTAAAGCTGCATTTTCCAGGCCCAATCATCATAGCCCTCACCATTGAACTTCTCGACGGTGAAATTCTTCAGCACCTCCTTGATGAGCGAGCTCTGGTTGGTTCGCGCTCCCCTTGGCGCCGAAACACCAGAATCTTGGCTGCCACTACGATCTTGGGCTGAAGATTCACCAGCTCCCGCCGAGGTGTTGCCCGCCATAGCTACCTATAACGAGGATCACTATAACGCAGCTCTGATACCAGCTTGTTGGTGTAAGGGCCTAATAAACCCAAGCTATTAGGACTTAATCAAACTTAAAACCTCTCCTCGGGGTCACCTCCAAGGGTCCCTGGGTGCCTGGTACAAGACCAGCCTCTATCCTCGGGTCCGAGTTTGTAGAGAGAGGGATCAAGGAGGACTTAGTCAAAACAGCAAGAGTACCTTGAACGTCGCGCAGCGTGCCGTGCAGACCGTCGATCGGATTAAGCTGAGAATTCGCTATATCGAAGCTCGCTCCAAGAGCTTTAAAATGAGCCAAGTTGCCTCGCGAAAAGTTCTGCCATTACTAAGTTATGGCTCGGAGAGCGTTTGCCTAGCGTTGGAGTGCTAGCATACTAGCGTTGACTCGGGTAGCATTCCGCCGTCGAATAGCGCAGAAACGAAATTCCAGCGAGGAAGGAATTCGCTTGAATCAATTGACTATATCCAGGTACAAACAGAGAAGGAATAAATAGCTATAGCTAGCAAGGGCCTTGGGAATCAACCTGGGAACAACCAGGGATGATCCCAAATAATTCCAAGCAACAGAACCAACCTGGCTGGACAAACAGCAGGTGGTAGGTTGGAAAACAACCTCTGGTTCTGTTTTTCCAACCTGGGAAAACAACAACCAGGTTCAGGTTAAAAAAACAGAACCTATTTTGTCTTTGCCCAACCAGCCAAATGCTGGTTCTGCTGGTTTCCCCTGGCCTTGTAGCATGCAGATACAGACAAACAACATCCAACCTTCACATAAATTGTACCCCTATAGTGCCTGCCCTGCTACACTATAGTCAACCAAACAAAACAGTACAATTTCAAGTTGGATAGAACTGAATCTGCGCAATAAATTGAACCGGGCTGCAAAGCTTCCATCTTGGGTTCCTTTGCGAGCTCTTCCTTTCTGCTTGCACTGTTCATAGCGGGTACAATGTTGTGCCGAAGCGCACATTGCGCAAGTACCTGCAAATGCTTCAAGCGAAAATTGCGAAAGCAAACAAACACACAAACACACCATTCGCACGCAAATGCATTCGCACACGCATACTCGTACAAACAGACGGCAGGATGTCGTGCAAAGTGAATTTGCACCCAACACAGTGGTCAGTGTAAACTGTAGTCTTGGCTCCCTCTAGGTAACACCTCCACGCCTTAAAGGCTGTGACTATCGCTAAGGCTTCCTTGTCTTGGATGGGGTAATTCAGTTCTGCTCCGTGTAGCTTCTTACTGAGATAGGCGATGGGTTGCAAACCACGTCCGTGATCCTGCATTAGTACTGCTCCGACTGCTTGGTCACTAGCGTCTACTTCCACCACGTAGTCTCTATCTGGATCCGGTAGGATGAGTACTGGCGCTGTAGTCAGTGCAGTCTGTAGCTGCTCCATGGCTTGCTGTTGAGGAGTATCCCTTTTATAAGGCGTATCCTTTTTCAGTAGGTTGGTCAGTGGCGCTGCTATCTTAGCGTACCTGTTGTAATAGTTGGCGAAGCCTAGGAAGTGCTGCAACTCCTTCACGTTCTCCGGAACTTTCCACTTCTTGACGGCTTCGATCTTCCGCGGGTCCACGTGTACGCCCTCCGCACTCACCATGTGCCCGAGAAACTGCACCTTCTTCAGGGCGAAGTCGCTCTTCGACAGCTTCACGTAGAACTTGTTTTTCCGCAGGATCTCGAAGACTTTCCGCAGATGCTCCACGTGCTCCTTCATATTCTCTTAGAGTAAATGTGAGGATCGAGGATCGAGTTCAGAATCGAGAATGAGAATTGATTGATCACCTGGGTACAACACGAGGCTATATATAGGGCTCGACACAAGGGAGGTAACCAGGTGTTACGAGAAGGTTCTGCGGGTCGCGAAGCGTCCCGAACAGACCCTTCCCGAATTCGGTAGAAAGCAGTTCGGTGGCAACCGAATAGCTCCGAATTCGGTGTAACCTAGCACGGTGCATATAACTATATAAAATATAGGAAAGCACCTAGCCTAGGAATCAAACAATTCATGCATGCAGAAATTAAACCTAAGCTAGCAGTAGCGTAAGGTAATAAAAGCAAGCATGAATAACAAGCATAAGCCGTCGTACTCTCACACGTCCCCCCCTCAAAGCTGGGTGGCGTGAGATACACCCTGCTTGACAAGATAGTCCTTGAGAGCACGGCATGCGTTGCCCATATCAGCTTCTGCAACCCAACTGTCCTCAGTGGGGTCATATCCCTTCCAGCGGATCAGGAACTCGAGGGTCTTGCCGCCGCGGCGCCGATGAGTGAGAACGCGCTCGATCTCATACTCTGGTTCATCCTGCACAAGAACAGGTGGTGGTGGCGGTAGCTGCCGTCCCTGGAACTGTTGGTTGGGGTCCTTGTAGGGCTTCAATAGCTGAACATGGAAAGCGTTGTGAAGCTTCCACGTATCTGGTAAGCGCAAGCGGAATGTAACTGGTGTCACCTGTGCCTCCACGAGAAATGGACCACAGAAGCGAGGCCGGAGTTTGGATGGTAGGTGAGACAGGTTCAAGTTGCGCGTGTCAAGAAGCACCTGATCTCCGACTGCTACTGAGTGATCTCGTCGCGGGAGTTCTGCATCGTGGTGAGACGCCGCTGAGTCTTCTCCCATAGCTGCTGCATGGTGGTGACGAAGTCGTGTGCGGCCTGGACGTGTGCCGGTGTGGTTGGCTGCTGTGGGGTGAGTGGTTCCCGTCCGTAACACAGGAAGAAAGGAGTTTTCCCTGTGGCCGCATGCGAGGCGTTGTTGTAAGCGAACTCTAGGGTCGGTAACTGTGTGTCCCAGTGGCTGACGTCATCTTTGCAAGCTGTGCGCAGTAACTGTTCAACCACCTGATTGAGTCGCTCTGTCTGTCCGTCAGTCTGGGGATGGTATGCTGAAGACATCGCAAGCTTAGTCCCCAACAGTCCCATAAGCTCCTTCCAGAACTTACTCGTGAATTTTGGGTCTCTGTCTGAGATGAGTGTAGCGGGGATGCCGTGGATGGTGATGATGCGGTCGAAGAAGAGTCGAGCAGTTGCTTCAGCTGTGGCTGTGGCGTTGGTCGGTATGAAGTGACCCATTTTTGAGAACTTGTTGATGACTACGAGGATGGAATCGTGTCCCCGTGAGGTCGAAGGAAGCCCTATGATGAAGTCAAGACTAACGACCTGCCATGGTTGCTCCGGTACGGGTAGAGGCTGAAGTAACCCTGCTTTCTTCTGCTTACTACTCTTCATCCGCTGGCACGTGTCGCAAGAGGTGACGAACTGCTGCACGTCTACCCGCTAACGTCTTGTTGCTCCCGAAATGTCCCGCGTATGGTACGTCATGAAACTCCTCTAACAGGATCTGCCGTAGCGGGGCGTAGTTCGGTACCCAAATCTTCCCTGAACCCTTCCTTACCGCTAAGTCTTTCTCCCACTGTAACAGCTTCTGTTTCTCTGCTGTAGCGATCTCGCCGTCCACGGAGTACCCATGCTGGAATAGACCCTTGAGCAGAGGGTTCATCCCGTCGAGTTGGATGCCTGCTACATGACCTGGGCGGCTCAACGCGTCTGCTTTGTTGTGGAGCCCGGGTTTGTAGACGATGTCGTAGTGGAAGTGAGTTTCCAAGAAATCCACCCACCGCACCTGTTGTCGTGAGAGCGTCGGCTGCGACTTCAGGTATTTGAGACTGCAGTGGTCAGTATAGACTGTGGTCTTGGCTCCCTCTAGATAACACCTCCACGCCTTGAAGGCTATGACTATGGCTAAGGCTTCCTTGTCATGGATTGGGTAATTCAGTTCTGCTCCGTGCAGTTTCTTACTGAGGTAGGCGATAGGCTGTAAACCGTTCCCGTGATCCTGCATCAGTACTGCTCCGACTGCCTGGTCACTAGCGTCTGCTTCAACTACGTAGTCCTTGTCAGGGTCCGGTAGGATGAGTACTGGCGCTGTGGTCAGTGCTGTCTGTAGCTGTTCCATGGCTTGCTGATGAGGAGCACCCCATTTGAAGGGCGTGTCCTTTTTCAGTAGGTCGGTCAGTGGCGCTGCTATCTTAGCGTACTGCGGCATGAACCTGTTGTAGTAGTTGGCGAAGCCGAGGAACTGCTGCAACTCTTTCACGTTCTCCGGAACCTTCCACTTTTTAACAGCTTCGATCTTCCGCGGGTCTACGTGTACGCCCTTGGCACTCACCATGTGCCCGAGAAACTGCACCTTCTCCAGTGCGAAGTCGCTCTTCGACAGCTTCACGTAGAACTTATTTTTCCGCAGGATCTCGAACACCTTCCGCAGATGCTCCACGTGCTCCTTCATGTTCTTGGAGTAGATGAGAATGTCGTCCAGGTACACTACTACGCACTCGTCCAACAGGGGCCGTAGGATGTGGTTCATCTCCGCCTGGAACGTCGCTGGTGCGTTGCAGAGTCCGAACGGCATCACCAGGTATTCGTAGGAGCCGTATCGCGTACGGAACGCCGTCTTGTGGATCGAATTGTCCGCCATCTTGATCTGCCAGTAACCCGACCGTAAGTCCAGCTTCGAGAAGACTGTTGCACTACGCAGTTGGTCCAGTAAGTCGTCGATGCGCAGTATGGGGTATTTGTTTTTGACTGTCTGTTTGTTTAGTGCGCGGTAGTCGATGCACATTCGTAAACTGCCGTCTGGTTTCGGTGTGAAGAGAACTGGTGCGCCGTAGGGAGAGGTGGATGGTCGGATCAGTTGTCTGTCCAGTAGATACTCGATCTGTTTTTTCATGTCTGTCAGCTCGGTCGGACTCAGTCTGTATGGTGCGCGTGAGACGGGTTTCGCACCTGGTTCCTCCACGATCTCGTGCTCGTGGGTGCGTGCAGGAGGTACGCTTGTAGGTAGGTCGTCGGGCATGATGTCTTTGTACTGCTCCAAGACCTCTTTCACTGCTGCGGGTAGCTCGGAACCCGGTTTCACCTCTTCTGCTGCTGCCATGACCAGTGCTAAGTAACCCGTGTTGCTCTCGTTCACCGTCTGTTCGAACCGTGCCAGTGTCGTTTCAGGAATGTCCCCTGTATCCGTCCAGCTTCGCAATGCTATCCGCTCCCCGTTGTTGTAGATGCACACTTTGCTGTTGACCCAGTCGATCTCGGGGTTGAACCGCTTCAGGAAATCTCGCCCCAAGATGAAATCTAACCCTTTGATGTTGGTAACAGGTAGCTTCGGCTTCCATCTCAACGCACCTATGTGCAGCTGCAAGGTTGCTTCGCCGTGGATGGGAAGCTTCGTACCGTCCACCATGGTTGCTGAAAACTGGGTCTTCTTCGCCTTCTCTCCAATTTTCTCCAATGCTCCGCGGTCACATACTGAGTGAGATGCACCGCTGTCCACCATTGCCTGGAGGCGTCGCCCATTGCATAACACCTCAAGGAGTAGTGGTTTCTGCTGCGCTGAGTAGCCAAAGAGGGTCTCATTAATAGGATCATAGGGTACATCAAAATGAATACCTTCCCTATTTCCTATACCTGACTCAGCACTTTCTGACTTCACCTGAGGGGTAGGAGGATTTTTCCGAGGCTTGTATAATTTCTCCTGAGCCTGGATGTCTCCTCTAAGCCTTTGCAGCTGTGTAGGCTTCACCTGTGGGCAACGGGGAGCCTTAACACCATGCTGCGGGGAGAGAATATTAACACCACGGAACGCACGACCCTTTTCTACGCTCCGTAATACTTTGCCCATATTTGTAGGTACCTGAATAATTTCTAAAGGCTTTTTCTTGGCCTCTAACTCTCCCCTGAATTTTTCAAAGGCTTGAAAACCACGAGAAGCAATATTTTTCGTTAGAGTATCTTTATAGGATACTTTTAACGAATTCTTACTTTCGTGGGGGTCCGGCTGGAGTTTCCCGGTCGGTGCAGAGTCTTTTTTCGCGGAGCCACCAGTTGCCTCGGCGATTTCCCCTGATGCCGGCCGGTCGTGACGTTTTATATTCGCGCCATCATTTTCTCCTTTTTTCGCCCGCTCCGTAGTCGCCACGTCGTCGCCCTTTTTCGCTTTTCGGATCTTTACGCGATCGCCAGTTAAATCCGCGGCTACTGGCGATTCCCGTTTTTTTACTTCGGGGGTGCTGCACTGTTACCGCCCTGCATGATCGCACGTACTTTCTTCATTTTGTAGCACGACAAAATCTGATGCCCTGCTGCGCCGCAAAATTCGCATTTGGTCGGCTGCTGCTTCGCGTCGATTTTGTCGATATCCATCGGTTCGGCGAACGTGGGGGGTGCCGATCGCTCCGTGCCGAATGTACGGTTCGGCCCGAAACGTCGTGTTTCGGGTTGACTTCGTGTTAGCGCGTCGTAACGCTCGGCTGCACGCACGATGTCCCTGTAGCTGTCGTAATTCATCGCGATCACCTGCCGCCGAATCTCCAATTTTAACCCTTCCGTGTACGCCTGGATTTTTTCGCCTTCGGTCAGGTCGGGGATGCGGGTGAACAGGAGCTCCATCTGCTGCGTGTACTGTGCTACACTACTGTACTGCTTGTGCCGATGAATTTGTTGCCGCGCCATGTAGGTGGTATTAATTGGTTCGAAACGCCCGATTAATTCTGCCCGAAACTGCGCCCACGTTTTCTCCCCGCGGGCCACGTCAGTATTGTAGATCCACTCGAGTGCTGGTCCGCGTAACAGTGTCGCTGCGAGCCGGATTCGTGTCGCGTCGTGTGTCGGGGTCGAACAGCCAATGGCCTCGAAGTAAATTTCGAGGATTGCCACGAAACGCCGGACGTCGGATCCCTTCGCGCTTGGATCGAACGCTTCCGGGAGCCTCGGTCGTGCTGCTTCAAGGTTCGGCGTCGGTGGTGCCATCGGTCCGTGAAAAGTCGGTGTCGCCACTGCTGCTGGAGTTGTCGGTGCTGCAGTCGTTGCAGTCGCTGCTGCTGTCGTGGCGAGCGCCGGATGGCTTGTCAGAAACGTCTCGAGTCGACGAAGCGTCGCCTGCGTCTGCTCCATGTCGGTGCGGAGGCTCGCGACGTCGCTCGTTGTCGCGTAGTTGTCGCCCTGGCCTTCCATGCCTGACATTACGCGTCCGAAAAACCGAATCGAGGAGGAGCGGAAAAACACGGAACCGGTTTTACGTACCCGAAATCGATGTTTAACTGCGTCGCCCCCGCGGTTTTTTGAAGACTTTTTTTTTAGCGGTCGAAAGAACTTCGCGTGTAAACGAGCTCTGATTACCAAGTGTGAGGATCGAGGATCGAGTTCAGAATCGAGAATGAGAATTGATTGATCACCTGGGTACAACACGAGGCTATATATAGGGCTCGACACAAGGGAGGTAACCAGGTGTTACGAGAAGGTTCTGCGGGTCGCGAAGCGTCCCGAACAGACCCTTCCCGAATTCGGTAGAAAGCAGTTCGGTGGCAACCGAATAGCTCCGAATTCGGTGTAACCTAGCACGGTGCATATAACTATATAAAATATAGGAAAGCACCTAGCCTAGGAATCAAGCAATTCATGCATGCAGAAATTAAACCTAAGCTAGCAGTAGCGTAAGGTAATAAAAGCAAGCATGAATAACAAGCATAAGCCGTCGTACTCTCACATGCTGACTCCATATCAGTTTTTAACTGAGCAGGGTTAGAAGGATTTATCCGAGGCCGATTCAGCTTCTCTAGGGCCTGGAACCTTCCCCTAAGCCTTTGCAGCTGTGTAGGCTCCTGTGGGGAACGGCCGGGAGCCTTTGAACAGGGCTGCTGGGAGAGAATATTAACTCCTCGGAACGCTCGACCCTTATTAGCGCTCCGGAGTAGGGTCCCCATATTACCCGGTACCGGTTTAATTTCTGACTCTCCCTTAATAAAGGCTTGAAAACCGCAAGAAGTAATATTCGTAGTTAAAGTATCTTTATAGGATAACCTCAACGAATTCTTACTTGTCGAGGTGTACGGCTGGAGTTTCCCGGTCGGTGCAGGGTCTTGTTTCGCGGAGTCTCCTTTTGTCTCGGCGATTTCCCCTGGAGCCGGCTGGTCGTGACGTTTTAAATTCGCGCCACCATTTTCTCCTTTTTTCGCCCTCTCCGAAGTTGCCACGTTGTCCGTTTTCTGCTTCGGGGGTGCCACACTGTTCTTGTCCCTCAGCTCCGCACGGCTTCTCTTCATTTTCCAACACGCCAAGATACGATGTCCTGTAGCGCCGCAAAAATCGCACATCTCATTTTTTGCTAGCCGCTGCGTCGCATCGTCCTTGTCGTTCTCCATCGGGTCGGCAGTCGTGGGTGGTGCCAATCGCTCCATGCCACTATTTGGCTTGTTGCGTCGTGTTCCGTAGTAGCTACCGTTCATCGCGTTGAACTGTTTGATCAGTGCTGCCCGAAACTGCGCCCACGTCTCTTCGCCTTGGACAAATCTATTGCTAATCCACTCTAGAGCTGGGCCTCGTAACAGTGTTGCTGCGAGCCGTATGCGCAATGCGTCTTGGTTGAGGGTCGTGCATCCAACGGCTTCGAAGAAATTTTCTAGTACAGCTACAAATCGACGGACGTCGCTCCCTTTCGCTCTAGGATCGAACGCGTCTGGTCGCCTCGGCTTTACTGCTTCGAGATTAAATGTAGCTGCTGCCGTTGTCGCAGGTACAATTATCGGTGTCGCCGTCGTCGCTTCTGCTGCTGCTGAAGCTACCGATTGGTTCGCAAGGAGTTTTTCGAGTCGTGGGAGCGCCGCAAATATCTGCTTATGCTCAGCACGTAACTCCGCGATTTTTCGTATAAAGAAATCTCTATTTCCCTCCCTATTGGCGATTTACAGAAAGATGCGCGACGAAAATAATTGAATTACGTGTGCTGGTCGACTTACTGCGAGTCGAATCGACTGTAAAATCGACGAGCGCGAATTCTGTAGGTCGCGCAATTCTCCCCTAGGCGAGATTCGCATTCGATCTGGGCCGTTGAAGAAAAACTCGATCCGACGCTCCGAATTCCAACTTTTCTGGGCGAAAATTTCTGGGCCATTGAGATTCGAATCGATCGAACGGTTGAAATTCCAACCTTTTCACCAATATTCCTGAGGGGTGTTCAAAACCGAATCGAGGGGGCATAGAAAAATTCGCGCGGAACTGGTTTTACATACCAGTTCGTCGCGTTCGTCGCGTTCGTCGTCGCCCCCGCGGTTTTTAAAGGCCGGTTTTAGCGGAAGAAGAACTCGAGTGTAAACAAGCTCTGATTACCAAGTGTGAGGATCTGGTTCAGGAAAGATTGAACTATTGAATCATGCACCTGGGAACAAGGCGAGGCTATATAGGCTCGACACAAAGGCAGTAACCCGGGTGTTACTAGAAGGTTCCGCGGGTCGCGAAGCGTCCCGAACGGGTCCTTCCCGAATTCGGTAGAAGGCAATTCGGTGGCAACCGAAAAGCCTAGAATTCGGTGCACTCAACCTAGTTCGGTGCCTATAACTATAATAAATATAGTAAAGCAACGAACCTAGGAAATCTAGCAAAAGCAAGCAAAATAAAGCAAAGCTAAGCTAGATAATGCATAATAAAGCATAATCAAGCTAGTAAATCATAGCAAAGCCGTCGTACTCTCACAAATATCATTTTCAACTCTATGTGCACACTAGTTACAGCTGAAGACACAACATAAACATATGTTTCATATTACGGTAACCTAGTATACTACATATATTATACACCTGGTGAACGCAGTTAACTGCGTCGAAATATAAGTTCTTTAAACACATCAACAATTTCAGGCTTTCACCCCAATACGTACCAGCAAGCCATGATATTGCCTGCCTACTATTTCTATCTCAGAAACTAAGCACAGCGGAATGAGTTGCATTGATTGTGTTGGGGTACAAATACCTAACCCTAACTGTTTGTACCCCATATAGCATGACCCACTAAAGGCTATAACATTTGACACACCCCCATAGCCTAAGTGGGGAATGCCAAGCAACAAGAAACGCAACCTAAGGTCACAAGACCAATCGCAAGCAAGAGAGGAAACAAAGCTTAGGGTGGATCACAATGTCACCACACAGTCTGAGCACAAACAAGGGGCCACAAGGCCAGTTCAAGAGAGTACAAGCTAATTTATATATGGTAACACACACAAGAGGCGAGAAATCACTACCATAGTCTACTAGACCCAGTCTCAACGAGACCTAACTGCAGACAAAACCGGCGGTGGTCACAAGGCTGAAGAGCCTTGGTGAAGATGTCTGCAGTGTTGGCCTCGGAGGCCACGAAGTCCAGACGAGCCTGTCCGCGTCTCTGCAACTCTCGAAGGAGGAAGTACCTGACGTCGATGTGCTTCACTCTGCTCTCCAGTCGAGGCTCACGACACAGGAGAATCATCGCCTTGTTGTCAGCAAACAAGGTCGGTGCAGAGCTCGGCCGCTCACCAAGGTTAGTGAGCAAGAAGGTCAACCAGCGTAGCTCCTGTGCAGCAAGGGCTCCAGCGTAGATCTCGGCCTCTGCGGTAGAAGTCGCAACGCAGGAGGACCGAGTAGACCTCCACGAAACAGCTCCAGAGCCCAGGCTGAAACAGTAACCCTGTGTAGACCTCTGAGTCTCAACGTCGTCGGCGTAGGAGGAGTCGCAGTGACCGGTGAGTACAACTGGCTGTGTCCCTCCAAGTACAAGCCCCATGTCTGATGTCGCGCCGAGGTACTTCGCCACCCTCTTAGCCGCCGTCCAGTGAACAGGACGGTGTCTCCCAGTCGCAACAAAGCGAGAAAGGATGCTAAGAGGGAAAGCGAGGTCCGGGCGAGTACACGTCATCAGGTACATGAGGCAGCCCGCCAGCTCTGCGTAGGGACCACTGGGCTCGAACGGCTCGTCAGGAAAAGGCCCAGTGAGTCTGTGGTCTACAGCAAGAGGGGTGGGTGTAGGAGAAGAGTGCTGAAGCCCGAACCGCTGAAGGACCTGCTGCACCATGTGTGACTGAGTCAGAGTGATGGTGTGAGCGGCTCTGTCCCTGGAGATCTGCAGGCCAAGGTAGCGGCGCAGTTCCCCAAGGTCAGTGCAGGTGTGTCTCTTCTGCAGTTCGGACTTCACCTCCGCCAGTGCAACTGTGTCGGCTGTGGCAAAAACCAGGTCGTCAACGTAGACGAGAACGAAGAAAGGTGTGCGCCCACGACGAACAAACAGCGACGGGTCGGCGGAAGACGGCTCAAACCCGAGGTCGGAGAGAGTAGAGCGGAGAGTGTCGTGCCACTCACGGGGTGCCTGGCGGAGACCGTAGACCGGTCGTCTGAGGCTCCACTGGGTCCCAGGCGGGAAAGTGCCAGTGAAGCCCGGAGGACGACGCAGCCAGATCTCCTCGTGTAGGCGGCCCTGGAGGAAGGCAGTGGAGAAGTCGAGAGAGTGTAGCTCGTAGTCTCTCTGCGCTGCTACGTGCAGTAACACCCGAAGAGTGGTCATCTTCGGGGTGGTTGGAAGGTCTGAAAGAAGTCAACTCCCTCACGCTGACTGAACCCTCTAGCCACGTAGCGTGCCTTAAAGCCTGGGGGAGATCCCGGCGGCCGCTTCACCTTGAAGATCCACATGTCGTCAACGATGTTCGCCCCTGGGGGGGGAACCTCGTCAACGTAAGTGCCTGTGGACCTGTAGGAGGCCATCTCTGCGTCCATGGCAGCTCTCCACTGAGAGGCCCAAGGCCCTGACATTGCCTCAGCGTAAGTGCGAGGAGTAGGTATGTCAGGAGCGTCGGGGTCTCCCTCAGGAGCGAGGAGCATGGCACAGAGATGAGGCGAAGCAGCTGCCAGGAACTCTAGCTCAAACTGTCTGTCCTCTAGGACGTCACAGCCAAGGGCAGACTCACCCCCGGCGGACAGAGGACGGACAGGAGGACGGACAGGAGGAGCGGCCACAACACGAGTGGCGCAGCCAAGGCGACGCGTAGCAGTAAAGGCAGTGACAGCGACAGTGAGGACCGTGACGGAGGATGGAGAGGCACGTGGGTCCGTAACAAGAGAGGTGAGAACACGAGAGAGAGTGGGGCGGCCCCAAATGCACACACCAGATTGCACTCGCCCCCAACTTACTGCGGTAGGTCTTGGGGACGTGGGCGACTGCCATGCAACCGAACACCCTCAGCATGTCCACCGGCGGCTTCCTCCCAAGCCACCTCTCCAACGGCACCCACGAGTCATCCCCAACCTTGGTGAGCACCCTGTTCCTAGCGACGGTAGTGTGCCGGACAGCATGAGGCCACATCGAATTGCTCAGCCCAGATTCTATGAGCAGAGCCCTAGCTGTCTCCAGAATGGTCCGGTTTGCCCGTTCTGCTACACCGTTGGACTGTGGGGTGTAAGCCGTGGTCAGCTCTCTCTGGATGCCCTGCTTCTTGAGCCAGGCCGTCATTTCAGCTCCAAGGAACTCACCACCCCGGTCTGTCCTAATCCGCTTCACTACACACTCCGCCTGCTTCTCCACGAACGGCAGCCAATCGTCCCGTATCGTGAAGGCGGCGTGGTCCTTCTGCTTCAGCGGATACGCCCACATCAGCCTGCTCCAGTCATCCACAATTGTAAGAAAATACCGCTCCCCCTTGTGCCCTTGCACCGGCAGCGGCCCCACCAAGTCCATGTGGACCAGCTCCAAAGGCTTCTTGCTCCTGCCAGCCACACTATGGAAAGGGAAACGGGTGAACTTTGAGAGCAAACAGATTTCACAGTTTTCATCGGGTGGCTGTCCGTTCAGCTTCAGACCCTTAACGGCTCCATCCTTCTCCAGCTGCTTCAGCAAAGGCATTGCCACATGCCCTAAGCGCCGGTGTGCCGTTGCCCAATCTGTCTCCCCAGATCTGGCCGACACTTTCACACCAACCCCTCCAACGGCATTGCACTCCCCCTGGGATGCAGACCCCTCTCCAGCCTGCCCCCCACCATGCCACGCCAGGGCCGGCAGCTGCCACATAGATCTGTACACGTCCTTGCTCTCGTGCAGATCCCAAAGCACCCGATTGCCCAGCTTCCCCTTATAAGTGCGTGCCCCATCCGTGTTGGTGTTCACCCCAGCCTTGCCAAGCTTACGGAGGGAGATAAGGTTGGCCTTCAGGTCGGGGACGAAGAGAACGTCGTGCAGCACCACCGGCTTGCCATCCGCTCCCTTAAACGCAGCTCGTCCTGCACCAGCCACCTTCAACATGTGTCCAGAGGCGGAGCACACTTCATTGATCGGTGCAGCTCGTACTTCGTCCAGCAGGTCCTTGCGCGGCGTCATCGTCCAAGCAGCGCCTGTGTCCAACACCCAATAGTCTAGGGGGTGCAGCTCTGCTCCAACTTTGGCAGAGGCGTCTCCTTGCTCCCCCTTGTCTCCCACATGGAAGAATTGGCCCGCGGTGCGCTCCTTCTTCTTCTCCGCACCGCCGTTGCCCTTCGGGTTGTTGTCGGACGAATCAGCGACCATGTTGGCGCCGTTTTTCTGGTTCCTCCGCGCGCCGCCATCCTGGTGACGATTCTGGGGGGTCCATCCATCGGGTTTCTTATAGCACAAAAACCAGGGGTGCCCTTCCTTCTCACAATACCAGCAACTCCCTTTCATTTTGCCACCAGCACCCGACTTGCCCCCACGTCCAGATTTCGCACCGCGACCCCAACCGGTACCTCCTTGTTGGTCGTTGGAGTCGTCGTCCTTCTTTGCACCGCGCCCAGCACCACCGAAGCCACGTCCTCTGCCACGTCGGTTCCCTTGCATCCCGTAGCCGCTGCTGCCGTCGTCCCCACCCCTCAGTTGGCGGCGACGGAAGTCCTCCTCCAGAATCTTCGTCCGCACCCACTCGAGCGTCCACGAGCTCTGGTTCTGCGGCAGGCTCAATCCGCTCGTGAATTGAAGCCACGATTCCGGCAGCAGCGAGAGCATCTTCAGGCACTTGGTCTGCTCCGGGTAGGTGATTCCCGCGGTCGCCAACTTTGCGTAGAGGTCGCGCATCTTGTCCAGAACTGGTTGCACCGGCTCTCCCTCGCTCAATCGCAACGCGGACAGCTCCCTCTCCATCATAAGCGTCGCGGCAACGGAAGTAGGAGCGTGCAGCTCCTTCAGCACGGTCCACGCCTTCGGACCGCAATCAACCTTCGGCAGCAGGTGCATGACGTGGTGACGCTGGTTCAGCTCCAAACTCTGCGACATCAAGTAGTAGCCAGCCGATGCGCGCTCGTCCCAATCTTCCTGCAGTGCGGGGTCACTCGGTCTAGGCTCTTCCCCAATCATTAGTTTCAGCAATCCAATCTGACGGAAGTAAAGCTGCATTTTCCAGGCCCAATCATCATAGCCCTCACCATTGAACTTCTCGACGGTGAAATTCTTCAGCACCTCCTTGATGAGCGAGCTCTGGTTGGTTCGCGCTCCCCTTGGCGCCGAAACACCAGAATCTTGGCTGCCACTACGATCTTGGGCTGAAGATTCACCAGCTCCCGCCGAGGTGTTGCCCGCCATAGCTACCTATAACGAGGATCACTATAACGCAGCTCTGATACCAGCTTGTTGGTGTAAGGGCCTAATAAACTCAAGCTATTAGGACTTAATCAAACTTAAAACCTCTCCTCGGGGTCACCTCCAAGGGTCCCTGGGTGCCTGGTACAAGACCAGCCCTATCCTCGGGTCCGAGTTTGTAGAGAGAGGGATCAAGGAGGACTTAGTCAAAACAGCAAGAGTACCTTGAACGTCGCGCAGCGTGCCGTGCAGACCGTCGATCGGATTAAGCTGAGAATTCGCTATATCGAAGCTCGCTCCAAGAGCTTTAAAATGAGCCAAGTTGCCTCGCGAAAAGTTCTGCCATTACTAAGTTATGGCTCGGACAGCGTTTGCCTAGCGTTGGAGTGCTAGCATACTAGCGTTGACTCGGGTAGCATTCCGCCGTCGAATAGCGCAGAAACGAAATTCCAGCGAGGAAGGAATTCGCTTGAATCAATTGACTATATCCAGGTACAAACAGAGAAGGAATAAATAGCTATAGCTAGCAAGGGCCTTGGGAATCAACCTGGGAACAACCAGGGATGATCCCAAATAATTCCAAGCAACAGAACCAACCTGGCTGGACAAACAGCAGGTGGTAGGTTGGAAAACAACCTCTGGTTCTGTTTTTCCAACCTGGGAAAACAACAACCAGGTTCAGGTTAAAAAAACAGAACCTATTTTGTCTTTGCCCAACCAGCCAAATGCTGGTTCTGCTGGTTTCCCCTGGCCTTGTAGCATGCAGATACAGACAAACAACATCCAACCTTCACATAAATTGTACCCCTATAGTGCCTGCCCTGCTACACTATAGTCAACCAAACAAAACAGTACAATTTCAAGTTGGATAGAACTGAATCTGCGCAATAAATTGAACCGGGCTGCAAAGCTTCCATCTTGGGTTCCTTTGCGAGCTCTTCCTTTCTGCTTGCACTGTTCATAGCGGGTACAATGTTGTGCCGAAGCGCACATTGCGCAAGTACCTGCAAATGCTTCAAGCGAAAATTGCGAAAGCAAACAAACACACAAACACACCATTCGCACGCAAATGCATTCGCACACGCATACTCGTACAAACAGACGGCAGGATGTCGTGCAAAGTGAATTTGCACCCAACACAGTGGTCAGTGTAAACTGTAGTCTTGGCTCCCTCTAGGTAACACCTCCACGCCTTAAAGGCTGTGACTATCGCTAAGGCTTCCTTGTCTTGGATGGGGTAATTCAGTTCTGCTCCGTGTAGCTTCTTACTGAGATAGGCGATGGGTTGCAAACCACGTCCGTGATCCTGCATTAGTACTGCTCCGACTGCTTGGTCACTAGCGTCTACTTCCACCACGTAGTCTCTATCTGGATCCGGTAGGATGAGTACTGGCGCTGTAGTCAGTGCAGTCTGTAGCTGCTCCATGGCTTGCTGTTGAGGAGTATCCCATTTATAGGGCGTATCCTTTTTCAGTAGGTTGGTCAGTGGCGCTGCTATCTTAGCGTACCTGTTGTAATAGTTGGCGAAGCCTAGGAAGTGCTGCAACTCCTTCACGTTCTCCGGAACTTTCCACTTCTTGACGGCTTCGATCTTCCGCGGGTCCACGTGTACGCCCTCCGCACTCACCATGTGCCCGAGAAACTGCACCTTCTTCAGGGCGAAGTCGCTCTTCGACAGCTTCACGTAGAACTTGTTTTTCCGCAGGATCTCGAAGACTTTCCGCAGATGCTCCACGTGCTCCTTCATATTCTCTTAGAGTAAATGTGAGGATCGAGGATCGAGTTCAGAATCGAGAATGAGAATTGATTGATCACCTGGGTACAACACGAGGCTATATATAGGGCTCGACACAAGGGAGGTAACCAGGTGTTACGAGAAGGTTCTGCGGGTCGCGAAGCGTCCCGAACAGACCCTTCCCGAATTCGGTAGAAAGCAGTTCGGTGGCAACCGAATAGCTCCGAATTCGGTGTAACCTAGCACGGTGCATATAACTATATAAAATATAGGAAAGCACCTAGCCTAGGAATCAAACAATTCATGCATGCAGAAATTAAACCTAAGCTAGCAGTAGCGTAAGGTAATAAAAGCAAGCATGAATAACAAGCATAAGCCGTCGTACTCTCACACGTCCCCCCCTCAAAGCTGGGTGGCGTGAGATACACCCTGCTTGACAAGATAGTCCTTGAGAGCACGGCGTGCGTTGCCCATATCAGCTTCTGCAACCCAACTGTCCTCAGTGGGGTCATATCCCTTCCAGCGGATCAGGAACTCGAGGGTCTTGCCGCCGCGGCGCCGATGAGTGAGAACGCGCTCGATCTCATACTCTGGTTCATCCTGCACAAGAACAGGTGGTGGTGGCGGTAGCTGCCGTCCCTGGAACTGTTGGTTGGGGTCCTTGTAGGGCTTCAGTAGCTGAACATGGAAAGCGTTGTGAAGCTTCCACGTATCTGGTAAGCGCAAGCGGAATGTAACTGGTGTCACCTGTGCCTCCACGAGAAATGGACCACAGAAGCGAGGCCGGAGTTTGGATGGTAGGTGAGACAGGTTCAAGTTGCGCGTGTCAAGAAGCACCTGATCTCCGACTGCTACTGAGTGATCTCGTCGCGGGAGTTCTGCATCGTGGTGAGACGCCGCTGAGTCTTCTCCCATAGCTGCTGCATGGTGGTGACGAAGTCGTGTGCGGCCTGGACGTGTGCCGGTATGGTTGGTGTTGGTGTAAGGGCCTAATAAACTCAAGCTATTAGGACTTAATCAAACTTAAAACCTCTCCTCGGGGTCACCTCCAAGGGTCCCTGGGTGCCTGGTACAAGACCAGCCCCTATCCTCGGGTCCGAGTTTGTAGAGAGAGGGATCAAGAAGGACTTAGTCAAAACAGCAAGAGTACCTTGAACGTCGCGCAGCGTGCCGTGCAGACCGTCGATCGGATTAAGCTGAGAATTCGCTATATCGAAGCTCGCTCCAAGAGCTTTAAAATGAGCCAAGTTGCCTCGCGAAAAGTTCTGCCATTACTAAGTTATGGCTCGGACAGCGTTTGCCTAGCGTTGGAGTGCTAGCATACTAGCGTTGACTCGGGTAGCATTCCGCCGTCGAATAGCGCAGAAATGAAATTCCAGCGAGGAAGGAATTCACATGAATCAATTTGACTATATTCAGGTACAAACAGAGAAGGAATAAATAGTTCTAGCTAGCAAGGACCTTGGGAATCAACCTGGGAACAACCAGGGATGATCCCAAATAATTCCAAGCAACAGAACCAACCTGGCTGGACAAAATAGCAGGTGGTAGGTTGGTAAACAACCTCTGGTTCTGTTTTTCCAACCTGGGAAAACAACAACCAGGTTCAGGTTCTAAAAACAGAACCTGTTTTGTCTTTGCCTAACCAGCCAAATGCTGGTTCCGCTGGTTTCCCCTGGCCTTGTAGCATGCAGATACAGACAAACAACATCCAACCTTCACCTAAATTGTACCCCTATAGTGCCTTCCCTGCTACACTATAGTTAACCAAACAAAACAGTACAATTCCGAGTTGGATAGAACTGAATCTGCGCAATTAACTCAACCGAACTGCAAAGCTTCCATCTTGGGTTCCTTTGCGAGCTCGTCCTTTCTGCTTGCACTGTTCATAGCGCATACAATGTTGTGCCGAAGCACACATTGCGCGAGTACCTGCAAATGCATCAAGCGAAAAATGCGAAAGCAAACAAACACACGAACATTCCATTTACACCCAAATGCATTCGCACACGCATACTCGTACAAACAGACGGCAGGATGTCGTGCAATGTGCATTTGCACCCAACAGTTGGCTGCTGTGGGGTGAGTGGTTCCCGTCCGTAACACAGGAAGAAAGGAGTTTTCCCTGTGGCCGCATGCGAGGCGTTGTTGTAAGCGAACTCTAGGGTCGGTAACTGTGTGTCCCAGTGGCTGACGTTATCTTTGCAAGCTGTGCGCAGTAACTGTTCAACCACCTGATTGAGTCGCTCTGTCTGTCCGTCAGTCTGGGGATGGTATGCTGAAGACATCGCAAGCTTAGTCCCCAACAGTCCCATAAGCTCCTTCCAGAACTTACTCGTGAATTTTGGGTCTCTGTCTGAGATGAGTGTAGCGGGGATGCCGTGGATGGTGATGATGCGGTTGAAGAAGAGGCGAGCAGTTGCTTCAGCTGTGGCTGTGGCGTTGGTCGGTATGAAGTGACCCATTTTTGAGAACTTGTTGATGACTACGAGGATGGAATCGTGTCCCCGTGAGGTCGAAGGAAGTCCTGTGATGAAGTCGAGACTAACGACCTGCCATGGTTGCTCCGGTACGGGTAGAGGCTGAAGTAACCCTGCTTTCTTCTGCTTACTACTCTTCATCCGCTGGCACGTGTCGCAAGAGGTGACGAACTGCTGCACGTCTACCCGCTAACGTCTTGTTGCTCCCGAAATGTCCCGCGTATGGTACGTCATGAAACTCCTCTAACAGGATCTGCCGTAGCGGGGCGTAGTTCGGTACCCAAATCTTCCCTGAACCCTTCCTTACCGCTAAGTCTTTCTTTTCCTACTGTAACAGCTTCTGTTTCTCTGCTGTAGCGATCTCGCCGTCCACGGAGTACCCATGCTGGAATAGACCCTTGAGCAGAGGGTTCATCCCGTCGAGTTGGATGCCTGCTACATGACCTGGGCGGCTCAACGCGTCTGCTTTGTTGTGGAGCCCGGGTTTGTAGACGATGTCGTAGTGGAAGTGAGTTTCCAAGAAATCCACCCACCGCACCTGTTGTCGTGAAAGTGTCGGCTGCGACTTCAGGTATTTGAGACTGCAGTGGTCAGTATAGACTGTGGTCTTGGCTCCCTCTAGATAACACCTCCATGCCTTGAAGGCTACGACTATAGCTAGGCCTCCTTGTCATGGATTGGGTAATTCAGTTCTGCTCCGTGCAGTTTCTTACTGAGGTAGGCGATAGGCTGTAAACCGTTCCCGTGATCCTGCATCAGTACTGCTCCGACTGCCTGGTCACTAGCGTCTGCTTCAACTACGTAGTCCTTGTCAGGGTCCGGTAGGATGAGTACTGGCGCTGTGGTCAGTGCTGTCTGTAGCTGTTCCATGGCTTGCTGATGAGGAGCACCCCATTTGAAGGGCGTGTCCTTTTTCAGTAGGTCGGTCAGTGGCGCTGCTATCTTAGCGTACTGCGGCATGAACCTGTTGTAGTAGTTGGCGAAGCCGAGGAACTGCTGCAACTCTTTCACGTTCTCCGGAACCTTCCACTTTTTAACAGCTTCGATCTTCCGCGGGTCTACGTGTACGCCCTTGGCACTCACCATGTGCCCGAGAAACTGCACCTTCTCCAGTGCGAAGTCGCTCTTCGACAGCTTCACGTAGAACTTATTTTTTCGCAGGATCTCGAACACCTTCCGCAGATGCTCCACGTGCTCCTTCATGTTCTTGGAGTAGATGAGAATGTCGTCCAGGTACACTACTACGCACTCGTCCAACAGGGGCCGTAGGATGTGGTTCATCTCCGCCTGGAACGTCGCTGGTGCGTTGCAGAGTCCGAACGGCATCACCAGGTATTCGTAGGAGCCGTATCGCGTACGGAACGCCGTCTTGTGGATCGAATTGTCCGCCATCTTGATCTGCCAGTAACCCGACCGTAAGTCCAGCTTCGAGAAGACTGTTGCACTACGCAGTTGGTCCAGTAAGTCGTCGATGCGCAGTATGGGGTATTTGTTTTTGACTGTCTGTTTGTTTAGTGCGCGGTAGTCGATGCACATTCGTAAACTGCCGTCTGGTTTCGGTGTGAAGAGAACTGGTGCGCCGTAGGGAGAGGTGGATGGTCGGATCAGTTGTCTGTCCAGTAGATACTCAATCTGTTTTTTCATGTCTGTCAGCTCGGTCGGACTCAGTCTGTATGGTGCGCGTGAGACGGGTTTCGCACCTGGTTCCTCCACGATCTCGTGCTCGTGGGTGCGTGCAGGAGGTACGCTTGTAGGTAGGTCGTCGGGCATGATGTCTTTGTACTGCTCCAAGACCTCTTTCACTGCTGCGGGTAGCTCGGAACCCGGTTTCACCTCTTCTGCTGCTGCCATGACCAGTGCTAAGTAACCCGTGTTGCTCTCGTTCACCGTCTGTTCGAACCGTGCCAGTGTCGTTTCAGGAATGTCCCCTGTATCCGTCCAGCTTCGCAATGCTATCCGCTCCCCGTTGTTGTAGATGCACACTTTGCTGTTGACCCAGTCGATCTCGGGGTTGAACCGCTTCAGGAAATCTCGCCCCAAGATGAAATCTAAACCCTTGATGTTGGTAACAGGTAGCTTCGGCTTCCATCTCAACGCACCTATGTGCAGCTGCAAGGTTGCTTCGCCGTGGATGGGAAGCTTCGTACCGTCCACCATGGTTGCTGAAAACTGGGTCTTCTTCGCCTTCTCTCCAATTTTCTCCAATGCTCCGCGGTCACATACTGAGTGAGATGCACCGCTGTCCACCATTGCCTGGAGGCGTCGCCCATTGCATAACACCTCAAGGAGTAGTGGTTTCTGCTGCGCTGAGTAGCCAAAGAGGGTCTCATTAATAGGATCATAGGGTACATCAAAATGAATACCTTCCCTATTTCCTATACCTGACTCAGCACTTTCTGACTTCACCTGAGGGGTAGGAGGATTTTTCCGAGGCTTGTATAATTTCTCCTGAGCCTGGATGTCTCCTCTAAGCCTTTGCAGCTGTGTAGGCTTCACCTGTGGGCAACGGGGAGCCTTAACACCATGCTGCGGGGAGAGAATATTAACACCACGGAACGCACGACCCTTTTCTACGCTCCGTAATACTTTGCCCATATTTGTAGGTACCTGAATAATTTCTAAAGGCTTTTTCTTGGCCTCTAACTCTCCCCTGAATTTTTCAAAGGCTTGAAAACCACGAGAAGCAATATTTTTCGTTAGAGTATCTTTATAGGATACTTTTAACGAATTCTTACTTTCGTGGGGGTCCGGCTGGAGTTTCCTGGTCGATGTAGAGTCTTTTTTCGCGGAGCCACCAGTTGCCTCGGCGATTTCCCCTGATGCCGGCCGGTCGTGACGTTTTATATTCGCGCCATCATTTTCTCCTTTTTTCGCCCGCTCCGTAGTCGCCACGTCGTCGCCCTTTTTCGCTTTTCGGATCTTTACGCGATCGCCAGTTAAATCCGCGGCTACTGGCGATTCCCGTTTTTTTACTTCGGGGGTGCTGCACTGTTACCGCCCTGCATGATCGCACGTACTTTCTTCATTTTGTAGCACGACAAAATCTGATGCCCTGCTGCGCCGCAAAATTCGCATTTGGTCGGCTGCTGCTTCGCGTCGATTTTGTCGATATCCATCGGTTCGGCGAACGTGGGGGGTGCCGATCGCTCCGTGCCGAATGTACGGTTCGGCCCGAAACGTCGTGTTTCGGGTTGACTTCGTGTTAGCGCATCGTAACGCTCGGCTGCACGCACGATGTCCCTGTAGCTGTCGTAATTCATCGCGATCACCTGCCGCCGAATCTCCAATTTTAACCCTTCCGTGTACGCCTGGATTTTTTCGCCTTCGGTCAGGTCGGGGATGCGGGTGAACAGGAGCTCCATCTGCTGCGTGTACTGTGCTACACTACTGTACTGCTTGTGCCGATGAATTTGTTGCCGCGCCATGTAGGTGGTATTAATTGGTTCGAAACGCCCGATTAATTCTGCCCGAAACTGCGCCCACGTTTTCTCCCCGCGGGCCACGTCAGTATTGTAGATCCACTCGAGTGCTGGTCCGCGTAACAGTGTCGCTGCGAGCCGGATTCGTGTCGCGTCGTGTGTCGGGGTCGAACAGCCAATGGCCTCGAAGTAAATTTCGAGGATTGCCACGAAACGCCGGACGTCGGATCCCTTCGCGCTTGGATCGAACGCTTCCGGGAGTACACGTCATCCGGTACATGAGGCAGCCCGCCAGCTCTGCGTAGGGACCACTGGGCTCGAACGGCTCGTCAGGAAAAGGCCCAGTGAGTCTGTGGTCTACAGCAAGAGGGGTGGGTGTAGGAGAAGAGTGCTGAAGCCCGAACCGCTGAAGGACCTGCTGCACCATGTGTGACTGAGTCAGAGTGATGGTGTGAGCGGCTCTGTCCCTGGAGATCTGCAGGCCAAGGTAGCGGCGCAGTTCCCCAAGGTCAGTGCAGGTGTGTCTCTTCTGCAGTTCGGACTTCACCTCCGCCAGTGCAACTGTGTCGGCTGTGGCAAAAACCAGGTCGTCAACGTAGACGAGAACGAAGAAAGGTGTGCGCCCACGACGAACAAACAGCGACGGGTCGGCGGAAGACGGCTCAAACCCGAGGTCGGAGAGAGTAGAGCGGAGAGTGTCGTGCCACTCACGGGGTGCCTGGCGGAGACCGTAGACCGGTCGTCTGAGGCTCCACTGGGTCCCAGGCGGGAAAGTGCCAGTGAAGCCCGGAGGACGACGCAGCCAGATCTCCTCGTGTAGGCGGCCCTGGAGGAAGGCAGTGGAGAAGTCGAGAGAGTGTAGCTCGTAGTCTCTCTGCGCTGCTACGTGCAGTAACACCCGAAGAGTGGTCATCTTCGGGGTGGTTGGAAGGTCTGAAAGAAGTCAACTCCCTCACGCTGACTGAACCCTCTAGCCACGTAGCGTGCCTTAAAGCCTGGGGGAGATCCCGGCGGCCGCTTCACCTTGAAGATCCACATGTCGTCAACGATGTTCGCCCCTGGGGGGGGAACCTCGTCAACGTAAGTGCCTGTGGACCTGTAGGAGGCCATCTCTGCGTCCATGGCAGCTCTCCACTGAGAGGCCCAAGGCCCTGACATTGCCTCAGCGTAAGTGCGAGGAGTAGGTATGTCAGGAGCGTCGGGGTCTCCCTCAGGAGCGAGGAGCATGGCACAGAGATGAGGCGAAGCAGCTGCCAGGAACTCTAGCTCAAACTGTCTGTCCTCTAGGACGTCACAGCTGTTGGGTGCAAATTTACATTGCACGACATCCTGCCGTCTGTTTGTACGAGTATGCGTGTGCGAATGCATTTGGGTGTGAATGGAATGTTCGTGTGTTTGTTTGCTTTCGCAATTTTTGCTTGATGCATTTGCAGGTACTCGCGCAATGTGCGCTTCGGCACAACATTGTACGCGCTATGAACAGTGCAAGCAGAAAGGACGAGCTCGCAAAGGAACCCAAGATGGAAGCTTTGCAGTTCGGTTGAGTTGATTGCGCAGATTCAGTTCTATCCAACTCGAAATTGTACTGTTTTGTTTGGTTAACTATAGTGTAGCAGGGAAGGCACTATAGGGGTACAATTTAGGTGAAGGTTGGATGTTGTTTGTCTGTATCTGCATGCTACAAGGCCAGGGGAAACCAGCGGAACCAGCATTTGGCTGGTTAGGCAAAGACAAAACAGGTTCTGTTTTTAGAACCTGAACCTGGTTGTTGTTTTCCCAGGTTGGAAAAACAGAACCAGAGGTTGTTTACCAACCTACCACCTGCTATTTTGTCCAGCCAGGTTGGTTCTGTTGCTTGGAATTATTTGGGATCATCCCTGGTTGTTCCCAGGTTGATTCCCAAGGTCCTTGCTAGCTAGAACTATTTAATCCTTCTCTGTTTGTACCTGAATATAGTAAAATTGATTCAAGCGAATTCCTTCCTCGCTGGAATTTCGTTTCTGCGCTATTCGATGGCGGAATGCTACCCGAGTCAATGCTAGTACGCTAGCACTCTAATGCTAGGCAAACACCGTCTGAGCCATAACTTCGTAATGGCAGAACTTTTCGCGAGGCAACTTGGCTCATTTTAAAGCTCTTGGAGCGAGCTTCGATATAGCGAATTCTCAGCTTAATCCGATCGACGGTCTGCACGGCACGCTGCGCGACGTTCAAGGTACTCTTGCTGTTTTGACTAAGTCTTTCTTGATCCCTCTCTCTACAAACTCGGACCCGAGGATAGGGGCTGGTCTTGTACCAGGCACCTAGGGACCCTTGGAGGTGACCCCGAGGAGAGGTTTTAAGTTTGATTAAGTCTTAATAGCTTGAGTTTATTAGGCCCTTACACCAACAAGCTGGTATCAGAGCCGCGTTATAGTGATCCTCGTTATAGGTAGCTATGGCGGGCAACACCTCGGCGGGAGCTGGTGAATCTTCAGCCCAAGATCGTAGCGGCAGCCAAGATTCTGGTCTTTCAGCGCCAAGGGGAGCGCGAACAAACCAGGGCTCGCTTGTCAAGGAGGTGCTGAAGAATTTCACCGTCGAGAAGTTCAATGGTGAGGGCTATGATGATTGGGCCTGGAAAATGCAATTATATTTCCGTCAGATCGGTTTGCTGAAACTAATGATTGGGGAGGAGCCTAGACCGAGTGACCCCACGCTGCAGGAAGATTGGGACGAGCGCTCCTCGGCTGGCTACTATTTGATGTCGCAGAGTTTGGAGCTGAACCAGCGTCACCACGTCATGCACCTGCTGCCGGAGGTTGAATGCGGTCCGAAGGCGTGGACCGTGTTGAAGGAGCTGCACGCCCCGACCTCCGTTGTCGCAACGTTGATGCTGGAGAGGGAGCTGTCCGCGTTGCGCCTGAGCGAGGGAGAGCCGGTGCAACCAGTCCTGGACAAGATGCGCGACCTCTACGCGAAGTTGGCGACCGCGGGAATCACCTACCCGGAGCAGACCAAGTGCTTGAAGATGCTCTCGCTGCTGCCAGAATCGTGGCTTCAATTTACGAGCGGATTGAGCCTGCCGCAGAACCAGAGCTTGTGGACGCTCGAGTGGGTGCGGACGAAGATTCTGGAGGAGGACTTCCGTCGCCGCCAACTGAGGGGTGGAGACGACGGCAGCAGCGGCTACGGGATGCAAGGGAGCCGACGTGGCAGAGGACGTGGCTTCGGTGGTGCTGGACGCGGTGCAAAGAAAGACGACGACTCCAACGACCAACAAGGAGGTACCGGTTGGGGTCGCGGTGCGAAATCTGGACGTGGGGGCAAGTCGGGTGCTGGTGGCAAAATGAAAGGGAGTTGCTGGTATTGTGAGAAGGAAGGGCACCCCTGGTTTTTGTGCTATAAGAAACCCGATGGATGGACCCCCCAGAATCGTCACCAGGATGGCGGCGCGCGGAGGAACCAGAAAAACGGCGCCAACATGGTCGCTGATTCGTCCGACAACAACCCGAAGGGCAACGGCGGTGCGGAGAAGAAGAAGGAGCGCACCGCGGGCCAATTCTTCCATGTGGGAGACAAGGGGGAGCAAGGAGACGCCTCTGCCAAAGTTGGAGCAGAGCTGCACCCCCTAGACTATTGGGTGTTGGACACAGGCGCTGCTTGGACGATGACGCCGCGCAAGGACCTGCTGGACGAAGTACGAGCTGCACCGATCAATGAAGTGTGCTCCGCCTCTGGACACATGTTGAAGGTGGCTGGTGCGGGACGAGCTGCGTTTAAGGGAGCGGATGGCAAGCCGGTGGTGCTGCACGACGTTCTCTTCGTCCCCGACCTGAAGGCCAACCTTATCTCCCTCCGTAAGCTTGGCAAGGCTGGGGTGAACACCAACACGGATGGGGCACGCACTTATAAGGGGAAGCTGGGCAATCGGGTGCTTTGGGATCTGCACGAGAGCAAGGACGTGTACAGATCTATGTGGCAGCTGCCGGCCCTGGCGTGGCATGGTGGGGGGCAGGCTGGAGAGGGGTCTGCATCCCAGGGGGAGTGCAATGCCGTTGGAGGGGTTGGTGTGAAAGTGTCGGCCAGATCTGGGGAGACAGATTGGGCAACGGCACACCGGCGCTTAGGGCATGTGGCAATGCCTTTGCTGAAGCAGCTGGAGAAGGATGGAGCCGTTAAGGGTCTGAAGCTGAACGGACAGCCACCCGATGACAACTGTGAAATCTGTTTGCTTTCAAAGTTCACCCGTTTCCCTTTCCATAGTGTAGCTGGCAGGAGCAAGAAGCCTTTGGAGCTGGTCCACATGGACTTGGTGGGGCCGCTGCCGGTGCAAGGGCACAAGGGGGAGCGGTATTTTCTTACAATTGTGGATGACTGGAGCAGGCTGATGTGGGCGTATCCGCTGAAGCAGAAGGACCACGCCGCCTCCACGATACGGGACGATTGGCTGCCATTCGTGGAGAAGCAGGCGGAGTGTGTAGTGAAGCGGATTAGGACAGACCGGGGTGGTGAGTTCCTTGGAGCTGAAATGACGGCCTGGCTCAAGAAGCAGGGCATCCAGAGAGAGCTGACCACGGCTTATACCCCACAGTCCAATGGTGTAGCAGAACGGGCAAACCGGACCATTCTGGAGACAGCTAGGGCGCTGCTCATAGAATCTGGGCTGAGCAATTCTATGTGGCCTCATGCTGTCCGGCACGCCACTGTCGCTAGGAACAGGGTGCTCACCAAGGTTGGGGATGACTCGTGGGTGCCTTTGGAGAGGTGGCTTGGGAGGAAGCCGCCGGTGGACATGCTGAGGGTGTTCGGTTGCATGGCAGTCGCCCACGTCCCCAAGACCTACCGCAGTAAGTTGGGGGCGAGTGCAATCTGGTGTGTGCATTTGGGGCTGGCTGCTGAGAGCAAGGGATGGCTGCTGTGGGAACCATCCAAGGGTGTGTTGTTTGACAGCAGGGATGTGAAATTCATTGAGGCCATGATGTATGGGAGCTGGGAGAAACAGCCGGAGGCAAGGGTGTCCCAGCAGATGGAGCAGATCACCATGCAGCTGGACCTGACTCCTAGTGTGTGGGAGGAGGGAGAGGAGGCAGCTGCTGGAAATGGTGATGGAGAGAAGGTACAGGAGGCATCTGCTGGTGGAGAAAATGGTGTGGAAACTGGCGGCAGCACTAGTGGAGCTGCTGGACCCGAGGGAGGAGAGAAGCAGCAGGGAAAAACTAAGAAGCTGAAGGGTGTCGTTATGAAGGGATGGGAGACACCCGTCTCCAGGCCAGGACGTACCCGTATGGCTACTAAGAAGCTGACTGCAGGAACTGATGCAGCAGAGCAGCAGCTAGGGACCGAAGAGGCATTGCTGATTCTACCTCATGGCTATGACCCGGATGAGGAGGATGAGCCTGCGTACTGTTTTCTTGCCCCTGCACCAGAGGAACCAGCTAGCATGGAGGAGGCATTAGCTGGACCAGATAGGGACAAGTGGCTGGCTTCTAGGGATGCTGAGTACCAGAGTCTGCTGGAGAATAGGACATGGGATCTGGTGGTGCTGCCTGATGGGAAGAAAGCGATACAATGCAAGTGGGTGCTGAGGATCAAGACCGATGACAAGGGGCAGGTCACCATCTACAAGAGTAGGCTGGTGGCGAAGGGGTTTATGCAGAAGGAGAAGCAGGACTTCAACGAGATCTTTGCTCCCACTGCCAAACCCCCTACCCTCCGTGTCTTGTTGGCAGATGCAGCTGTTAGTGGGAAATTCA
The DNA here is from genome assembly GCA_947470075.1 of Closterium sp. Yama58-4. Lineage (NCBI taxonomy): Eukaryota > Viridiplantae > Streptophyta > Zygnematophyceae > Desmidiales > Closteriaceae > Closterium > Closterium sp. Yama58-4. The sequence goes on from CANIUD010000838.1 coordinate 110,108, forward strand.
TCATTCAGATGGATATTTCAACGGCATTCCTGAATGGGATTTTAGAGGAGGATGTGTACATGACGCAGCCGCCTGGGTATGAGGATGGTACGGGCAGGGTGTGCAAGCTCAACAAGTCCATCTACAGCTTGAAGCAGGCGCCACGCTGCTGGTACCAGAAGTTGGCAGCTGTTTTAGAGGAGATGGGATTCAGGACCAGCAGCTGTGATGAGAGCCTCTTTCTCAAGGGCGAGGGGGAGAAGCTGGTGCTGTTTCTGGTCTATGTGGACGACATTCTTCTCTTCAGCAGCAGCATGAAGGAGATCCAGAAAGTGCAGCAGCAACTGATGGAAAACTTCAAGTGCAAGAACCTTGGGGAGGTAAAGTACTACCTCGGGATGCACGTGGAGAGGGATCCAGATCACAGGTGGTTGAAGCTGCACCAGGAGAAGTTCATCAAGGAGCTGGGGGAGAAGTATGGGATTGAGAATGAGCGCAAGGTTGCAACTCCCCTGCCAGCAGAATTCAAGCTTGTGAAGGCTGCAGAGGATGAAGGGGTTGAAGCTGAAGAGCAGCAGCAATTTCAGTCCTTGGTGGGCAGCCTCTTGTACGCAGCAGTTCACACGAGGCCCGACATCTCTTTCTCGGTTGGGCAGCTGGCTAGGGTGGTGCAGAATCCATCAGAGGAGCAGGTGGATGCAGCTGAGCGTGTGGTGAAGTACCTGAACTCTCACCCAAGCATTGGAGTTCAATACTCCGCATCTGCACAGGTGAAGCAGAAAGGGGTGGAGGTGCTGAAAGAGAAGGGGGAGAGGCTTGGAGAAGGCAAGCTATTTCTCACTTGCTTTACCGATGCTACATGGGCTTCTGAGAAGGAGGATTCCTCATCTGTGGGAGGATACATCTGCGTAGTTGGGGGAGGACCTGTTAGTTGGAGGTCCAAGAAGCAGACGGAGACGGCACTCTCTTCCGTAGAATCAGAGTACATGGCGATGTTCCATGGGGTGAAGGAGGTGATTTGGCTGAGGAGGCTGTTAGAGGAGATTGGCCAGGAGCAGAAAGTTGCTATGCCGCTGTTTTGTGATAGCAAGGGGGCTCTTGGGATGGCCAGAAACGCTGTGCTTCATGGGCTGAACAAGCACATGCGTATCAAGTGGCACTGGCTGCGTAAGGAGGTGAAGAGGGGGACGGTGAATCCAATCTACATCAAGACTCACCAGCAGCCAGCAGACTTTCTCACCAAGAGGCTTGCGGATGAGCCTCATTGGCGTTGTGTGCGCATGAGTGGAATGAGCATGAACTAGCATGGAATGACGGGGATGCAGCCGGCAGGCTGAGGGGGAGTGTGTTGGGTGCAAATTTACATTGCACGACATCCTGCCGTCTGTTTGTACGAGTATGCGTGTGCGAATGCATTTGGGTGTGAATGGAATGTTCGTGTGTTTGTTTGCTTTCGCAATTTTTGCTTGATGCATTTGCAGGTACTCGCGCAATGTGCGCTTCGGCACAACATTGTACGCGCTATGAACAGTGCAAGCAGAAAGGACGAGCTCGCAAAGGAACCCAAGATGGAAGCTTTGCAGTTCGGTTGAGTTGATTGCGCAGATTCAGTTCTATCCAACTCGAAATTGTACTGTTTTGTTTGGTTAACTATAGTGTAGCAGGGAAGGCACTATAGGGGTACAATTTAGGTGAAGGTTGGATGTTGTTTGTCTGTATCTGCATGCTACAAGGCCAGGGGAAACCAGCGGAACCAGCATTTGGCTGGTTAGGCAAAGACAAAACAGGTTCTGTTTTTAGAACCTGAACCTGGTTGTTGTTTTCCCAGGTTGGAAAAACAGAACCAGAGGTTGTTTACCAACCTACCACCTGCTATTTTGTCCAGCCAGGTTGGTTCTGTTGCTTGGAATTATTTGGGATCATCCCTGGTTGTTCCCAGGTTGATTCCCAAGGTCCTTGCTAGCTATAACTATTTAATCCTTCTCTGTTTGTACCTGAATATAGTAAAATTGATTCAAGCGAATTCCTTCCTCGCTGGAATTTCGTTTCTGCGCTATTCGATGGCGGAATGCTACCCGAGTCAATGCTAGTACGCTAGCACTCTAATGCTAGGCAAACACCGTCTGAGCCATAACTTCGTAATGGCAGAACTTTTCGCGAGGCAACTTGGCTCATTTTAAAGCTCTTGGAGCGAGCTTCGATATAGCGAATTCTCAGCTTAATCCGATCGACGGTCTGCACGGCACGCTGCGCGACGTTCAAGGTACTCTTGCTGTTTTGACTAAGTCCTTCTTGATCCCTCTCTCTACAAACTCGGACCCGAGGATAGGGGCTGGTCTTGTACCAGGCACCCAGGGACCCTTGGAGGTGACCCCGAGGAGAGGTTTTAAGTTTGATTAAGTCCTAATAGCTTGAGTTTATTAGGCCCTTACACCAACAACAGCCAAGGGCAGACTCACCCCCGGCGGACAGAGGACGGACAGGAGGACGGACAGGAGGAGCGGCCACAACACGAGTGGCGCAGCCAAGGCGACGCGTAGCAGTAAAGGCAGTGACAGCGACAGTGAGGACCGTGACGGAGGATGGAGAGGCACGTGGGTCCGTAACAAGAGAGGTGAGAACACGAGAGAGAGTGGGGCGGCCCCAAATGCACACACCAGATTGCACTCGCCCCCAACTTACTGCGGTAGGTCTTGGGGACGTGGGCGACTGCCATGCAACCGAACACCCTCAGCATGTCCACCGGCGGCTTCCTCCCAAGCCACCTCTCCAACGGCACCCACGAGTCATCCCCAACCTTGGTGAGCACCCTGTTCCTAGCGACGGTAGTGTGCCGGACAGCATGAGGCCACATCGAATTGCTCAGCCCAGATTCTATGAGCAGAGCCCTAGCTGTCTCCAGAATGGTCCGGTTTGCCCGTTCTGCTACACCGTTGGACTGTGGGGTGTAAGCCGTGGTCAGCTCTCTCTGGATGCCCTGCTTCTTGAGCCAGGCCGTCATTTCAGCTCCAAGGAACTCACCACCCCGGTCTGTCCTAATCCGCTTCACTACACACTCCGCCTGCTTCTCCACGAACGGCAGCCAATCGTCCCGTATCGTGAAGGCGGCGTGGTCCTTCTGCTTCAGCGGATACGCCCACATCAGCCTGCTCCAGTCATCCACAATTGTAAGAAAATACCGCTCCCCCTTGTGCCCTTGCACCGGCAGCGGCCCCACCAAGTCCATGTGGACCAGCTCCAAAGGCTTCTTGCTCCTGCCAGCCACACTATGGAAAGGGAAACGGGTGAACTTTGAGAGCAAACAGATTTCACAGTTTTCATCGGGTGGCTGTCCGTTCAGCTTCAGACCCTTAACGGCTCCATCCTTCTCCAGCTGCTTCAGCAAAGGCATTGCCACATGCCCTAAGCGCCGGTGTGCCGTTGCCCAATCTGTCTCCCCAGATCTGGCCGACACTTTCACACCAACCCCTCCAACGGCATTGCACTCCCCCTGGGATGCAGACCCCTCTCCAGCCTGCCCCCCACCATGCCACGCCAGGGCCGGCAGCTGCCACATAGATCTGTACACGTCCTTGCTCTCGTGCAGATCCCAAAGCACCCGATTGCCCAGCTTCCCCTTATAAGTGCGTGCCCCATCCGTGTTGGTGTTCACCCCAGCCTTGCCAAGCTTACGGAGGGAGATAAGGTTGGCCTTCAGGTCGGGGACGAAGAGAACGTCGTGCAGCACCACCGGCTTGCCATCCGCTCCCTTAAACGCAGCTCGTCCCGCACCAGCCACCTTCAACATGTGTCCAGAGGCGGAGCACACTTCATTGATCGGTGCAGCTCGTACTTCGTCCAGCAGGTCCTTGCGCGGCGTCATCGTCCAAGCAGCGCCTGTGTCCAACACCCAATAGTCTAGGGGGTGCAGCTCTGCTCCAACTTTGGCAGAGGCGTCTCCTTGCTCCCCCTTGTCTCCCACATGGAAGAATTGGCCCGCGGTGCGCTCCTTCTTCTTCTCCGCACCGCCGTTGCCCTTCGGGTTGTTGTCGGACGAATCAGCGACCATGTTGGCGCCGTTTTTCTGGTTCCTCCGCGCGCCGCCATCCTGGTGACGATTCTGGGGGGTCCATCCATCGGGTTTCTTATAGCACAAAAACCAGGGGTGCCCTTCCTTCTCACAATACCAGCAACTCCCTTTCATTTTGCCACCAGCACCCGACTTGCCCCCACGTCCAGATTTCGCACCGCGACCCCAACCGGTACCTCCTTGTTGGTCGTTGGAGTCGTCGTCTTTCTTTGCACCGCGTCCAGCACCACCGAAGCCACGTCCTCTGCCACGTCGGCTCCCTTGCATCCCGTAGCCGCTGCTGCCGTCGTCTCCACCCCTCAGTTGGCGGCGACGGAAGTCCTCCTCCAGAATCTTCGTCCGCACCCACTCGAGCGTCCACAAGCTCTGGTTCTGCGGCAGGCTCAATCCGCTCGTAAATTGAAGCCACGATTCTGGCAGCAGCGAGAGCATCTTCAAGCACTTGGTCTGCTCCGGGTAGGTGATTCCCGCGGTCGCCAACTTCGCGTAGAGGTCGCGCATCTTGTCCAGGACTGGTTGCACCGGCTCTCCCTCGCTCAGGCGCAACGCGGACAGCTCCCTCTCCAGCATCAACGTTGCGACAACGGAGGTCGGGGCGTGCAGCTCCTTCAACACGGTCCACGCCTTCGGACCGCATTCAACCTCCGGCAGCAGGTGCATGACGTGGTGACGCTGGTTCAGCTCCAAACTCTGCGACATCAAATAGTAGCCAGCCGAGGAGCGCTCGTCCCAATCTTCCTGCAGCGTGGGGTCACTCGGTCTAGGCTCCTCCCCAATCATTAGTTTCAGCAAACCGATCTGACGGAAATATAATTGCATTTTCCAGGCCCAATCATCATAGCCCTCACCATTGAACTTCTCGACGGTGAAATTCTTCAGCACCTCCTTGACAAGCGAGCCCTGGTTTGTTCGCGCTCCCCTTGGCGCTGAAAGACCAGAATCTTGGCTGCCGCTACGATCTTGGGCTGAAGATTCACCAGCTCCCGCCGAGGTGTTGCCCGCCATAGCTACCTATAACGAGGATCACTATAACGCGGCTCTGATACCAGCTTGTTGGTGTAAGGGCCTAATAAACTCAAGCTATTAGGACTTAATCAAACTTAAAACCTCTCCTCGGGGTCACCTCCAAGGGTCCCTGGGTGCCTGGTACAAGACCAGCCCCTATCCTCGGGTCCGAGTTTGTAGAGAGAGGAATCAAGAAGGACTTAGTCAAAACAGCAAGAGTACCTTGAACGTCGCGCAGCGTGCCGTGCAGACCGTCGATCGGATTAAGCTGAGAATTCGCTATATCGAAGCTCGCTCCAAGAGCTTTAAAATGAGCCAAGTTGCCTCGCGAAAAGTTCTGCCATTACTAAGTTATGGCTCGGAGAGCGTTTGCCTAGCGTTGGAGTGCTAGCATACTAGCGTTGATTCGGGTAGCATTCCGCCGTCGAATAGCGCAGAAACGAAATTCCAGCGAGGAAGGAATTCGCTTGAATCAATTTTACTATATTCAGGTACAAACAGAGAAGGATTAAATAGTTCTAGCTAGCAAGGACCTTGGGAATCAACCTGGGAACAACCAGGGATGATCCCAAATAATTCCAAGCAACAGAACCAACCTGGCTGGACAAAATAGCAGGTGGTAGGTTGGTAAACAACCTCTGGTTCTGTTTTTCCAACCTGGGAAAACAACAACCAGGTTCAGGTTCTAAAAACAGAACCTGTTTTGTCTTTGCCCAACCAGCCAAATGCTGGTTCCGCTGGTTTCCCCTGGCCTTGTAGCATGCAGATACAGACAAACAACATCCAACCTTCACCTAAATTGTACCCCTATAGTGCCTTCCCTGCTACACTATAGTTAACCAAACAAAACAGTACAATTTTGAGTTGGATAGAACTGAATCTGCGCAATCAACTCAACCGAACTGCAAAGCTTCCATCTTGGGTTCCTTTGCGAGCTCGTCCTTTCTGCTTGCACTGTTCATAGCGCGTACAATGTTGTGCCGAAGCGCACATTGCGCGAGTACCTGCAAATGCATCAAGCGAAAAATGCGAAAGCAAACAAACACACGAACACACCATTCACACGCAAATGCATTCGCACACGCATACTCGTACAAACAGACGGCAGGATGTCGTGCAGTGTGCATTTGCACCCAACACACTCCCCCTCAGCCTGCCGGCTGCATCCCCGTCATTCCATGCTAGTTCATGCTCATTCCACTCATGCGCACACAACGCCAATGAGGCTCATCCGCAAGCCTCTTGGTGAGAAAGTCTGCTGGCTGCTGGTGAGTCTTGATGTAGATCGGATGCACCGTCCCCCTCTTCACCTCCTTACGCAGCCAGTGCCACTTGATACGCATGTGCTTGTTCAGGCCATGAAGCACAGCGTTCCTGGCCATCCCAAGAGCCCCCTTGCTATCACAAAACAGCGGCGTAGCAACTTTCTGCTCCTGGCCAATCTCCTCTAACAGCCTCCTCAGCCAAATCACCTCCTTCACCCCATGGAACATCGCCATGTACTCTGATTCTACGGAAGAGAGTGCCGTCTCCGTCTGCTTCTTGGACCTCCAACTAACAGGTCCTCCCCCAACTACGCAGATGTATCCTCCCACAGATGAGGAATCCTCCTTCTCAAAAGCCCACGTAGCATCGGTAAAGCAAGTGAGAAATAGCTTGCCTTCTCCAAGCCTCTCCCCCTTCTCTTTCAGCACCTCCACCCCTTTCTGCTTCACCTGTGCAGATGCGGAGTATTGAACTCCAATGCTTGGGTGAGAGTTCAGGTACTTCACCACACGCTCAGCTGCATCCACCTGCTCCTCTGATGGATTCTGCACCACCCTAGCCAGCTGCCCAACCGAGAAAGAGATGTCGGGCCTCGTGTGAACTGCTGCGTACAAGAGGCTGCCCACCAAGGACTGAAATTGCTGCTGCTCTTCAGCTTCAACCCCTTCATCCTCTGCAGCCTTCACAAGCTTGAATTCTGCTGGCAGGGGAGTTGCAACCTTGCGCTCATTCTCAATCCCATACTTCTCCCCCAGCTCCTTGATGAACTTCTCCTGGTGCAGCTTCAACCACCTGTGATCTGGATCCCTCTCCACGTGCATCCCGAGGTAGTACTTTACCTCCCCAAGGTTCTTGCACTTGAAGTTTTCCATCAGTTGCTGCTGCACTTTCTGGATCTCCTTCATGCTGCTGCTGAAGAGAAGAATGTCGTCCACATAGACCAGAAACAGCACCAGCTTCTCCCCCTCGCCCTTGAGAAAGAGGCTCTCATCACAGCTGCTGGTCCTGAATCCCATCTCCTCTAAAACAGCTGCCAACTTCTGGTACCAGCAGCGTGGCGCCTGCTTCAAGCCGTAGATGGACTTGTTGAGCTTGCACACCCTGCCCGTACCATCCTCATACCCAGGCGGCTGCGTCATGTACACATCCTCCTCTAAAATCCCATTCAGGAATGCCGTTGAAATATCCATCTGAATGATGAATTTCCCACTAACAGCTGCATCTGCCAACAAGACACGGAGGGTAGGGGGTTTGGCAGTGGGAGCAAAGATCTCGTTGAAGTCCTGCTTCTCCTTCTGCATAAACCCCTTCGCCACCAGCCTACTCTTGTAGATGGTGACCTGCCCCTTGTCATCGGTCTTGATCCTCAGCACCCACTTGCATTGTATCGCTTTCTTCCCATCAGGCAGCACCACCAGATCCCATGTCCTATTCTCCAGCAGACTCTGGTACTCAGCATCCCTAGAAGCCAGCCACTTGTCCCTATCTGGTCCAGCTAATGCCTCCTCCATGCTAGCTGGTTCCTCTGGTGCAGGGGCAAGAAAACAGTACGCAGGCTCATCCTCCTCATCCGGGTCATAGCCATGAGGTAGAATCAGCAATGCCTCTTCGGTCCCTAGCTGCTGCTCTGCTGCATCAGTTCCTGCAGTCAGCTTCTTAGTAGCCATACGGGTACGTCCTGGCCTGGAGACGGGTGTCTCCCATCCCTTCATAACGACACCCTTCGGCTTCTTAGTTTTTCCCTGCTGCTTCTCTCCTCCCTCGGGTCCAGCAGCTCCACTAGTGCTGCCGCCAGTTTCCACACCATTTTCTCCACCAGCAGATGCCTCCTGTACCTTCTCTCCATCACCATTTCCAGCAGCTGCCTCCTCTCCCTCCTCCCACACACTAGGAGTCAGGTCCAGCTGCATGGTGATCTGCTCCATCTGCTGGGACACCCTTGCCTCCGGCTGTTTCTCCCAGCTCCCATACATCATGCCCTCAATGAATTTCACATCCCTGCTGTCAAACAACACACCCTTGGATGGTTCCCACAGCAGCCATCCCTTGCTCTCAGCAGCCAGCCCCAAATGCACACACCAGATTGCACTCGCCCCCAACTTACTGCGGTAGGTCTTGGGGACGTGGGCGACTGCCATGCAACCGAACACCCTCAGCATGTCCACCGGCGGCTTCCTCCCAAGCCACCTCTCCAACGGCACCCACGAGTCATCCCCAACCTTGGTGAGCACCCTGTTCCTAGCGACAGTGGCGTGCCGGACAGCATGAGGCCACATAGAATTGCTCAGCCCAGATTCTATGAGCAGCGCCCTAGCTGTCTCCAGAATGGTCCGGTTTGCCCGTTCTGCTACACCATTGGACTGTGGGGTATAAGCCGTGGTCAGCTCTCTCTGGATGCCTTGCTTCTTGAGCCAGGCCGTCATTTCAGCTCCAAGGAACTCACCACCCCGGTCTGTCCTAATCCGCTTCACTACACACTCCGCCTGCTTCTCCACGAATGGCAGCCAATCGTCCCGTATCGTGGAGGCGGCGTGGTCCTTCTGCTTCAGCGGATACGCCCACATCAGCCTGCTCCAGTCATCCACAATTGTAAGAAAATACCGCTCCCCCTTGTGCCCTTGCACCGGCAGCGGCCCCACCAAGTCCATGTGGACCAGCTCCAAAGGCTTCTTGCTCCTGCCAGCCACACTATGGAAAGGGAAACGGGTGAACTTTGAAAGCAAACAGATTTCACAGTTGTCATCGGGTGGCTGTCCGTTCAGCTTCAGACCCTTAACGGCTCCATCCTTCTCCAGCTGCTTCAGCAAAGGCATTGCCACATGCCTAAGCGCCGGTGTGCCGTTGCCCAATCTGTCTCCCCAGATCTGGCCGACACTTTCACACCAACCCCTCCAACGGCATTGCACTCCCCCTGGGATGCAGACCCCTCTCCAGCCTGCCCCCCACCATGCCACGCCAGGGCCGGCAGCTGCCACATAGATCTGTACACGTCCTTGCTCTCGTGCAGATCCCAAAGCACCCGATTGCCCAGCTTCCCCTTATAAGTGCGTGCCCCATCCGTGTTGGTGTTCACCCCAGCCTTGCCAAGCTTACGGAGGGAGATAAGGTTGGCCTTCAGGTCGGGGACGAAGAGAACGTCGTGCAGCACCACCGGCTTGCCATCCGCTCCCTTAAACGCAGCTCGTCCCGCACCAGCCACCTTCAACATGTGTCCAGAGGCGGAGCACACTTCATTGATCGGTGCAGCTCGTACTTCGTCCAGCAGGTCCTTGCGCGGCGTCATCGTCCAAGCAGCGCCTGTGTCCAACACCCAATAGTCCAGGGGGTGCAGCTCTGCTCCAGAGGCGTCTCCTTGCTCCCCCTTGTCTCCCACATGGAAGAATTGGCCCGCGGTGCGCTCCTTCTTCTTCTCCGCACCGCCGTTGCCCTTCGGGTTGTTGTCGGACGAATCAGCGACCATGTTGGCGCCGTTTTTCTGGTTCCTCCGCGCGCCGCCATCCTGGTGACGATTCTGGGGGGTCCATCCATCGGGTTTCTTATAGCACAAAAACCAGGGGTGCCCTTCCTTCTCACAATACCAGCAACTCCCTTTCATTTTGCCACCAGCACCCGACTTGCCCCCACGTCCAGATTTCGCACCGCGACCCCAACCGGTACCTCCTTGTTGGTCGTTGGAGTCGTCGTCCTTCTTTGCACCGCGTCCAGCACCACCGAAGCCACGTCCTCTGCCACGTCGGCTCCCTTGCATCCCGTAGCCGCTGCTGCCGTCGTCTCCACCCCTCAGTTGGCGGCGACGGAAGTCCTCCTCCAGAATCTTCGTCCGCACCCACTCGAGCGTCCACAAGCTCTGGTTCTGCGGCAGACTCAATCCGCTCGTAAATTGAAGCCACGATTCTGGCAGCAGCGAGAGCATCTTCAAGCACTTGGTCTGCTCCGGGTAGGTGATTCCCGCGGTCGCCAACTTCGCGTAGAGGTCGCGCATCTTGTCCAGGACTGGTTGCACCGGCTCTCCCTCGCTCAGGCGCAACGCGGACAGCTCCCTCTCCAGCATCAACGTTGCGACAACGGAGGTCGGGGCGTGCAGCTCCTTCAACACGGTCCACGCCTTCGGACCGCATTCAACCTCCGGCAGCAGGTGCATGACGTGGTGACGCTGGTTCAGCTCCAAACTCTGTGACATCAAATAGTAGCCAGCCGAGGAGCGCTCGTCCCAATCTTCCTGCAGCGTGGGGTCACTCGGTCTAGGCTCCTCCCCAATCATTAGTTTCAGCAAACCGATCTGACGGAAATATAATTGCATTTTCCAGGCCCAATCATCATAGCCCTCACCATTGAACTTCTCGACGGTGAAATTCTTCAGCACCTCCTTGACAAGCGAGCCCTGGTTTGTTCGCGCTCCCCTTGGCGCTGAAAGACCAGAATCTTGGCTGCCGCTACGATCTTGGGCTGAAGATTCACCAGCTCCCGCCGAGGTGTTGCCCGCCATAGCTACCTATAACGAGGATCACTATAACGCAGCTCTGATACCAGCTTGTTGGTGTAAGGGCCTAATAAACTCAAGCTATTAGGACTTAATCAAACTTAAAACCTCTCCTCGGGGTCACCTCCAAGGGTCCCTGGGTGCCTGGTACAAGACCAGCCCCTATCCTCGGGTCCGAGTTTGTAGAGAGAGGGATCAAGAAGGACTTAGTCAAAACAGCAAGAGTACCTTGAACGTCGCGCAGCGTGCCGTGCAGACCGTCGATCGGATTAAGCTGAGAATTCGCTATATCGAAGCTCGCTCCAAGAGCTTTAAAATGAGCCAAGTTGCCTCGCGAAAAGTTCTGCCATTACTAAGTTATGGCTCGGAGAGCGTTTGCCTAGCGTTGGAGTGCTAGCATACTAGCGTTGATTCGGGTAGCATTCCGCCGTCGAATAGCGCAGAAACGAAATTCCAGCGAGGAAGGAATTCGCTTGAATCAATTTTACTATATTCAGGTACAAACAGAGAAGGATTAAATAGTTCTAGCTAGCAAGGACCTTGGGAATCAACCTGGGAACAACCAGGGATGATCCCAAATAATTCCAAGCAACAGAACCAACCTGGCTGGACAAAATAGCAGGTGGTAGGTTGGTAAACAACCTCTGGTTCTGTTTTTCCAACCTGGGAAAACAACAACCAGGTTCAGGTTCTAAAAACAGAACCTGTTTTGTCTTTGCCCAACCAGCCAAATGCTGGTTCCGCTGGTTTCCCCTGGCCTTGTAGCATGCAGATACAGACAAACAACATCCAACCTTCACCTAAATTGTACCCCTATAGTGCCTGCCCTGCTACACTATAGTCAACCAAACAAAACAGTACAATTTCAAGTTGGATAGAACTGAATCTGCGCAATAAATTGAACCGGGCTGCAAAGCTTCCATCTTGGGTTCCTTTGCGAGCTCGTCCTTTCTGCTTGCACTGTTCATAGCGCGTACAATGTTGTGCCGAAGCGCACATTGCGCGAGTACCTGCAAATGCATCAAGCGAAAAATGCGAAAGCAAACAAACACACGAACACACCATTCACACGCAAATGCATTCGCACACGCATACTCGTACAAACAGACGGCAGGATGTCGTGCAGTGTGCATTTGCACCCAACAGGGTCCGAGTTTGTAGAGAGAGGGATCAAGGAGGACTTAGTCAAAACAGCAAGAGTACCTTGAACGTCGCGCAGCGTGCCGTGCAGACCGTCGATCGGATTAAGCTGAGAATTTGCTATATCGAAGCTCGCTCCAAGAGCTTTAAAATGAGCCAAGTTGCCTCGCGAAAAGTTCTGCCATTACTAAGTTATGGCTCGGACAGCGTTTGCCTAGCGTTGGAGTGCTAGCATACTAGCGTTGACTCGGGTAGCATTCCGCCGTCGAATAGCGCAGAAACGAAATTCCAGCGAGGAAGGAATTCGCTTGAATCAATTGACTATATCCAGGTACAAACAGAGAAGGAATAAATAGCTATAGCTAGCAAGGGCCTTGGGAATCAACCTGGGAACAACCAGGGATGATCCCAAATAATTCCAAGCAACAGAACCAACCTGGCTGGACAAACAGCAGGTGGTAGGTTGGAAAACAACCTCTGGTTCTGTTTTTCCAACCTGGGAAAACAACAACCAGGTTCAGGTTAAAAAAACAGAACCTGTTTTGTCTTTGCCCAACCAGCCAAATGCTGGTTCTGCTGGTTTCCCCTGGCCTTGTAGCATGCAGATACAGACAAACAACATCCAACCTTCACCTAAATTGTACCCCTATAGTGCCTGCCCTGCTACACTATAGTCAACCAAACAAAACAGTACAATTTCAAGTTGGATAGAACTGAATCTGCGCAATAAATTGAACCGGGCTGCAAAGCTTCCATCTTGGGTTCCTTTGCGAGCTCTTCCTTTCTGCTTGCACTGTTCATAGCGGGTACAATGTTGTGCCGAAGCGCACATTGCGCAAGTACCTGCAAATGCTTCAAGCGAAAATTGCGAAAGCAAACAAACACACAAACACACCATTCGCACGCAAATGCATTCGCACACGCATACTCGTACAAACAGACGGCAGGATGTCGTGCAAAGTGAATTTGCACCCAACACAGTGGTCAGTGTAAACTGTAGTCTTGGCTCCCTCTAGGTAACACCTCCACGCCTTAAAGGCTGTGACTATCGCTAAGGCTTCCTTGTCTTGGATGGGGTAATTCAGTTCTGCTCCGTGTAGCTTCTTACTGAGATAGGCGATGGGTTGCAAACCACGTCCGTGATCCTGCATTAGTACTGCTCCGACTGCTTGGTCACTAGCGTCTACTTCCACCACGTAGTCTCTATCTGGATCCGGTAGGATGAGTACTGGCGCTGTAGTCAGTGCAGTCTGTAGCTGCTCCATGGCTTGCTGTTGAGGAGTATCCCTTTTATAAGGCGTATCCTTTTTCAGTAGGTTGGTCAGTGGCGCTGCTATCTTAGCGTACCTGTTGTAATAGTTGGCGAAGCCTAGGAAGTGCTGCAACTCCTTCACGTTCTCCGGAACTTTCCACTTCTTGACGGCTTCGATCTTCCGCGGGTCCACGTGTACGCCCTCCGCACTCACCATGTGCCCGAGAAACTGCACCTTCTTCAGGGCGAAGTCGCTCTTCGACAGCTTCACGTAGAACTTGTTTTTCCGCAGGATCTCGAAGACTTTCCGCAGATGCTCCACGTGCTCCTTCATATTCTCTTAGAGTAAATGTGAGGATCGAGGATCGAGTTCAGAATCGAGAATGAGAATTGATTGATCACCTGGGTACAACACGAGGCTATATATAGGGCTCGACACAAGGGAGGTAACCAGGTGTTACGAGAAGGTTCTGCGGGTCGCGAAGCGTCCCGAACAGACCCTTCCCGAATTCGGTAGAAAGCAGTTCGGTGGCAACCGAATAGCTCCGAATTCGGTGTAACCTAGCACGGTGCATATAACTATATAAAATATAGGAAAGCACCTAGCCTAGGAATCAAACAATTCATGCATGCAGAAATTAAACCTAAGCTAGCAGTAGCGTAAGGTAATAAAAGCAAGCATGAATAACAAGCATAAGCCGTCGTACTCTCACACGTCCCCCCCTCAAAGCTGGGTGGCATGAGATACACCCTGCTTGACAAGATAGTCCTTGAGAGCACGGCGTGCGTTGCCCATATCAGCTTCTGCAACCCAACTGTCCTCAGTGGGGTCATATCCCTTCCAGCGGATCAGGAACTCGAGGGTCTTGCCGCCGCGGCGCCGATGAGTGAGAACGCGCTCGATCTCATACTCTGGTTCATCCTGCACAAGAACAGGTGGTGGTGGCGGTAGCTGCCGTCCCTGGAACTGTTGGTTGGGGTCCTTGTAGGGCTTCAGTAGCTGAACATGGAAAGCGTTGTGAAGCTTCCACGTATCTGGTAAGCGCAAGCGGAATGTAACTGGTGTCACCTGTGCCTCCACGAGAAATGGACCACAGAAGCGAGGCCGGAGTTTGGATGGTAGGTGAGACAGGTTCAAGTTGCGCGTGTCAAGAAGCACCTGATCTCCGACTGCTACTGAGTGATCTCGTCGCGGGAGTTCTGCATCGTGGTGAGACGCCGCTGAGTCTTCTCCCATAGCTGCTGCATGGTGGTGACGAAGTCGTGTGCGGCCTGGACGTGTGCCGGTGTGGTTGGCTGCTGTGGGGTGAGTGGTTCCCGTCCGTAACACAGGAAGAAAGGAGTTTTCCCTGTGGCCGCATGCGAGGCGTTGTTGTAAGCGAACTCTAGGGTCGGTAACTGTGTGTCCCAGTGGCTGACGTTATCTTTGCAAGCTGTGCGCAGTAACTGTTCAACCACCTGATTGAGTCGCTCTGTCTGTCCGTCAGTCTGGGGATGGTATGCTGAAGACATCGCAAGCTTAGTCCCCAACAGTCCCATAAGCTCCTTCCAGAACTTACTCGTGAATTTTGGGTCTCTGTCTGAGATGAGTGTAGCGGGGATGCCGTGGATGGTGATGATGCGGTTGAAGAAGAGGCGAGCAGTTGCTTCAGCTGTGGCTGTGGCGTTGGTCGGTATGAAGTGACCCATTTTTGAGAACTTGTTGATGACTACGAGGATGGAATCGTGTCCCCGTGAGGTCGAAGGAAGTCCTGTGATGAAGTCGAGACTAACGACCTGCCATGGTTGCTCCGGTACGGGTAGAGGCTGAAGTAACCCTGCTTTCTTCTGCTTACTACTCTTCATCCGCTGGCACGTGTCGCAAGAGGTGACGAACTGCTGCACGTCTACCCGCTAACGTCTTGTTGCTCCCGAAATGTCCCGCGTATGGTACGTCATGAAACTCCTCTAACAGGATCTGCCGTAGCGGGGCGTAGTTCGGTACCCAAATCTTCCCTGAACCCTTCCTTACCGCTAAGTCTTTCTTTTCCTACTGTAACAGCTTCTGTTTCTCTGCTGTAGCGATCTCGCCGTCCACGGAGTATCCATGCTGGAATAGACCCTTGAGCAGAGGGTTCATCCCGTCGAGTTGGATGCCTGCTACATGACCTGGGCGGCTCAACGCGTCTGCTTTGTTGTGGAGCCCGGGTTTGTAGACGATGTCGTAGTGGAAGTGAGTTTCCAAGAAATCCACCCACCGCACCTGTTGTCGTGAAAGTGTCGGCTGCGACTTCAGGTATTTGAGACTGCAGTGGTCAGTATAGACTGTGGTCTTGGCTCCCTCTAGATAACACCTCCATGCCTTGAAGGCTACGACTATAGCTAGGCCTCCTTGTCATGGATTGGGTAATTCAGTTCTGCTCCGTGCAGTTTCTTACTGAGGTAGGCGATAGGCTGTAAACCGTTCCCGTGATCCTGCATCAGTACTGCTCCGACTGCCTGGTCACTAGCGTCTGCTTCAACTACGTAGTCCTTGTCAGGGTCCGGTAGGATGAGTACTGGCGCTGTGGTCAGTGCTGTCTGTAGCTGTTCCATGGCTTGCTGATGAGGAGCACCCCATTTGAAGGGCGTGTCCTTTTTCAGTAGGTCGGTCAGTGGCGCTGCTATCTTAGCGTACTGCGGCATGAACCTGTTGTAGTAGTTGGCGAAGCCGAGGAACTGCTGCAACTCTTTCACGTTCTCCGGAACCTTCCACTTTTTAACAGCTTCGATCTTCCGCGGGTCTACGTGTACGCCCTTGGCACTCACCATGTGCCCGAGAAACTGCACCTTCTCCAGTGCGAAGTCGCTCTTCGACAGCTTCACGTAGAACTTATTTTTTCGCAGGATCTCGAACACCTTCCGCAGATGCTCCACATGCTCCTTCATGTTCTTGGAGTAGATGAGAATGTCGTCCAGGTACACTACTACGCACTCGTCCAACAGGGGCCGTAGGATGTGGTTCATCTCCGCCTGGAACGTCGCTGGTGCGTTGCAGAGTCCGAACGGCATCACCAGGTATTCGTAGGAGCCGTATCGCGTACGGAACGCCGTCTTGTGGATCGAATTGTCCGCCATCTTGATCTGCCAGTAACCCGACCGTAAGTCCAGCTTCGAGAAGACTGTTGCACTACGCAGTTGGTCCAGTAAGTCGTCGATGCGCAGTATGGGGTATTTGTTTTTGACTGTCTGTTTGTTTAGTGCGCGGTAGTCGATGCACATTCGTAAACTGCCGTCTGGTTTCGGTGTGAAGAGAACTGGTGCGCCGTAGGGAGAGGTGGATGGTCGGATCAGTTGTCTGTCCAGTAGATACTCAATCTGTTTTTTCATGTCTGTCAGCTCGGTCGGACTCAGTCTGTATGGTGCGCGTGAGACGGGTTTCGCACCTGGTTCCTCCACGATCTCGTGCTCGTGGGTGCGTGCAGGAGGTACGCTTGTAGGTAGGTCGTCGGGCATGATGTCTTTGTACTGCTCCAAGACCTCTTTCACTGCTGCGGGTAGCTCGGAACCCGGTTTCACCTCTTCTGCTGCTGCCATGACCAGTGCTAAGTAACCCGTGTTGCTCTCGTTCACCGTCTGTTCGAACCGTGCCAGTGTCGTTTCAGGAATGTCCCCTGTATCCGTCCAGCTTCGCAATGCTATCCGCTCCCCGTTGTTGTAGATGCACACTTTGCTGTTGACCCAGTCGATCTCGGGGTTGAACCGCTTCAGGAAATCTCGCCCCAAGATGAAATCTAAACCCTTGATGTTGGTAACAGGTAGCTTCGGCTTCCATCTCAACGCACCTATGTGCAGCTGCAAGGTTGCTTCGCCGTGGATGGGAAGCTTCGTACCGTCCACCATGGTTGCTGAAAACTGGGTCTTCTTCGCCTTCTCTCCAATTTTCTCCAATGCTCCGCGGTCACATACTGAGTGAGATGCACCGCTGTCCACCATTGCCTGGAGGCGTCGCCCATTGCATAACACCTCAAGGAGTAGTGGTTTCTGCTGCGCTGAGTAGCCAAAGAGGGTCTCATTAATAGGATCATAGGGTACATCAAAATGAATACCTTCCCTATTTCCTATACCTGACTCAGCACTTTCTGACTTCACCTGAGGGGTAGGAGGATTTTTCCGAGGCTTGTATAATTTCTCCTGAGCCTGGATGTCTCCTCTAAGCCTTTGCAGCTGTGTAGGCTTCACCTGTGGGCAACGGGGAGCCTTAACACCATGCTGCGGGGAGAGAATATTAACACCACGGAACGCACGACCCTTTTCTACGCTCCGTAATACTTTGCCCATATTTGTAGGTACCTGAATAATTTCTAAAGGCTTTTTCTTGGCCTCTAACTCTCCCCTGAATTTTTCAAAGGCTTGAAAACCACGAGAAGCAATATTTTTCGTTAGAGTATCTTTATAGGATACTTTTAACGAATTCTTACTTTCGTGGGGGTCCGGCTGGAGTTTCCCGGTCGGTGCAGAGTCTTTTTTCGCGGAGCCACCAGTTGCCTCGGCGATTTCCCCTGATGCCGGCCGGTCGTGACGTTTTATATTCGCGCCATCATTTTCTCCTTTTTTCGCCCGCTCCGTAGTCGCCACGTCGTCGCCCTTTTTCGCTTTTCGGATCTTTACGCGATCGCCAGTTAAATCCGCGGCTACTGGCGATTCCCGTTTTTTTACTTCGGGGGTGCTGCACTGTTACCGCCCTGCATGATCGCACGTACTTTCTTCATTTTGTAGCACGACAAAATCTGATGCCCTGCTGCGCCGCAAAATTCGCATTTGGTCGGCTGCTGCTTCGCGTCGATTTTGTCGATATCCATCGGTTCGGCGAACGTGGGGGGTGCCGATCGCTCCGTGCCGAATGTACGGTTCGGCCCGAAACGTCGTGTTTCGGGTTGACTTCGTGTTAGCGCATCGTAACGCTCGGCTGCACGCACGATGTCCCTGTAGCTGTCGTAATTCATCGCGATCACCTGCCGCCGAATCTCCAATTTTAACCCTTCCGTGTACGCCTGGATTTTTTCGCCTTCGGTCAGGTCGGGGATGCGGGTGAACAGGAGCTCCATCTGCTGCGTGTACTGTGCTACACTACTGTACTGCTTGTGCCGATGAATTTGTTGCCGCGCCATGTAGGTGGTATTAATTGGTTCGAAACGCCCGATTAATTCTGCCCGAAACTGCGCCCACGTTTTCTCCCCGCGGGCCACGTCAGTATTGTAGATCCACTCGAGTGCTGGTCCGCGTAACAGTGTCGCTGCGAGCCGGATTCGTGTCGCGTCGTGTGTCGGGGTCGAACAGCCAATGGCCTCGAAGTAAATTTCGAGGATTGCCACGAAACGCCGGACGTCGGATCCCTTCGCGCTTGGATCGAACGCTTCCGGGAGCCTCGGTCGTGCTGCTTCAAGGTTCGGCGTCGGTGGTGCCATCGGTCCGTGAAAAGTCGGTGTCGCCACTGCTGCTGGAGTTGTCGGTGCTGCAGTCGTTGCAGTCGCTGCTGCTGTCGTGGCGAGCGCCGGATGGCTTGTCAGAAACGTCTCGAGTCGACGAAGCGTCGCCTGCGTCTGCTCCATGTCGGTGCGGAGGCTCGCGACGTCGCTCGTTGTCGCGTAGTTGTCGCCCTGGCCTTCCATGCCTGACATTACGCGTCCGAAAAACCGAATCGAGGAGGAGCGGAAAAACACGGAACCGGTTTTACGTACCCGAAATCGATGTTTAACTGCGTCGCCCCCGCGGTTTTTTAAAGACTTTTTTTTTAGCGGTCGAAAGAACTTCGCGTGTAAACGAGCTCTGATTACCAAGTGTGAGGATCGAGGATCGAGTTCAGAATCGAGAATGAGAATTGATTGATCACCTGGGTACAACACGAGGCTATATATAGGGCTCGACACAAGGGAGGTAACCAGGTGTTACGAGAAGGTTCTGCGGGTCGCGAAGCGTCCCGAACAGACCCTTCCCGAATTCGGTAGAAAGCAGTTCGGTGGCAACCGAATAGCTCCGAATTCGGTGTAACCTAGCACGGTGCATATAACTATATAAAATATAGGAAAGCACCTAGCCTAGGAATCAAGCAATTCATGCATGCAGAAATTAAACCTAAGCTAGCAGTAGCGTAAGGTAATAAAAGCAAGCATGAATAACAAGCATAAGCCGTCGTACTCTCACATGCTGACTCCATATCAGTTTTTAACTGAGCAGGGTTAGAAGGATTTATCCGAGGCCGATTCAGCTTCTCTAGGGCCTGGAACCTTCCCCTAAGCCTTTGCAGCTGTGTAGGCTCCTGTGGGGAACGGCCGGGAGCCTTTGAACAGGGCTGCTGGGAGAGAATATTAACTCCTCGGAACGCTCGACCCTTATTAGCGCTCCGGAGTAGGGTCCCCATATTACCCGGTACCGGTTTAATTTCTGACTCTCCCTTAATAAAGGCTTGAAAACCGCAAGAAGTAATATTCGTAGTTAAAGTATCTTTATAGGATAACCTCAACGAATTCTTACTTGTCGAGGTGTACGGCTGGAGTTTCCCGGTCGGTGCAGGGTCTTGTTTCGCGGAGTCTCCTTTTGTCTCGGCGATTTCCCCTGGAGCCGGCTGGTCGTGACGTTTTAAATTCGCGCCACCATTTTCTCCTTTTTTCGCCCTCTCCGAAGTTGCCACGTTGTCCGTTTTCTGCTTCGGGGGTGCCACACTGTTCTTGTCCCTCAGCTCCGCACGGCTTCTCTTCATTTTCCAACACGCCAAGATACGATGTCCTGTAGCGCCGCAAAAATCGCACATCTCATTTTTTGCTAGCCGCTGCGTCGCATCGTCCTTGTCGTTCTCCATCGGGTCGGCAGTCGTGGGTGGTGCCAATCGCTCCATGCCACTATTTGGCTTGTTGCGTCGTGTTCCGTAGTAGCTACCGTTCATCGCGTTGAACTGTTTGATCAGTGCTGCCCGAAACTGCGCCCACGTCTCTTCGCCTTGGACAAATCTATTGCTAATCCACTCTAGAGCTGGGCCTCGTAACAGTGTTGCTGCGAGCCGTATGCGCAATGCGTCTTGGTTGAGGGTCGTGCATCCAACGGCTTCGAAGAAATTTTCTAGTACAGCTACAAATCGACGGACGTCGCTCCCTTTCGCTCTAGGATCGAACGCGTCTGGTCGCCTCGGCTTTACTGCTTCGAGATTAAATGTAGCTGCTGCCGTTGTCGCAGGTACAATTATCGGTGTCGCCGTCGTCGCTTCTGCTGCTGCTGAAGCTACCGATTGGTTCGCAAGGAGTTTTTCGAGTCGTGGGAGCGCCGCAAATATCTGCTTATGCTCAGCACGTAACTCCGCGATTTTTCGTATAAAGAAATCTCTATTTCCCTCCCTATTGGCGATTTACAGAAAGATGCGCGACGAAAATAATTGAATTACGTGTGCTGGTCGACTTACTGCGAGTCGAATCGACTGTAAAATCGACGAGCGCGAATTCTGTAGGTCGCGCAATTCTCCCCTAGGCGAAATTCGCATTCGATCTGGGCCGTTGAAGAAAAACTCGATCCGACGCTCCGAATTCCAACTTTTCTGGGCGAAAATTTCTGGGCCATTGAGATTCGAATCGATCGAACGGTTGAAATTCCAACCTTTTCACCAATATTCCTGAGGGGTGTTCAAAACCGAATCGAGGGGGCATAGAAAAATTCGCGCGGAACTGGTTTTACATACCCGTATCGGCGCGTTCGTCGTCGCCCCCGCGGTTACCAAGTGTAAACAAGCTCTGATTACCAAGTGTGAGGATCTGGTTCAGGAAAGATTGAACTATTGAATCATGCACCTGGGAACAAGGTGAGGCTATATAGGCTCGACACAAAGGCAGTAACCCGGGTGTTACTAGAAGGTTCCGCGGGTCGCGAAGCGTCCCGAACGGGTCCTTCCCAAATTCGGTAGAAGGCAATTCGGTGGCAACCGAAAAGCCTAGAATTCGGTGCACTCAACCTAGTTCGGTGCCTATAACTATAATAAATATAGTAAAGCAACGAACCTAGGAAATCTAGCAAAAGCAAGCAAAATAAAGCAAAGCTAAGCTAGATAATGCATAATAAAGCATAATCAAGCTAGTAAATCATAGCAAAGCCGTCGTACTCTCACAAATATCATTTTCAACTCTATGTGCACACTAGTTACAGCTGAAGACACAACATAAACATATGTTTCATATTACGGTAACCTAGTATACTACATATATTATACACCTGGTGAACGCAGTTAACTGCGTCGAAATATAAGTTCTTTAAACACATCAACAATTTCAGGCTTTCACCCCAATACGTACCAGCAAGCCATGATATTGCCTGCCTACTATTTCTATCTCAGAAACTAAGCACAGCGGAATGAGTTGCATTGATTGTGTTGGGGTACAAATACATAACCCTAATTGTTTGTGCCCCATATAGCATGACCCACTAAAGGCTATAACATTTGACACACCCCCATAGCCTAAGTGGGGAATGCCAAGCAACAAGAAACGCAACCTAAGGTCACAAGACCAATCGCAAGCAAGAGAGGAAACAAAGCTTAGGGTGGATCACAATGTCACCACACAGTCTGAGCACAAACAAGGGGCCACAAGGCCAGTTCAAGAGAGTACAAGCTAATTTATATATGGTAACACACACAAGAGGCGAGAAATCACTACCACAGTCTACTAGACCCAGTCTCAACGAGACCTAACTGCAGACAAAACCGGCGGTGGTCACAAGGCTGAAGAGCCTTGGTGAAGATGTCTGCAGTGTTGGCCTCGGAGGCCACGAAGTCCAGACGAGCCTGTCCGCGTCTCTGCAACTCTCGAAGGAGGAAGTACCTGACGTCGATGTGCTTCACTCTGCTCTCCAGTCGAGGCTCACGACACAGGAGAATCATCGCCTTGTTGTCAGCAAACAAGGTCGGTGCAGAGCTCGGCCGCTCACAAAGGTTAGTGAGCAAGAAGGTCAACCAGCGTAGCTCCTGTGCAGCAAGGGCTCCAGCGTAGATCTCGGCCTCTGCGGTAGAAGTCGCAACGCAGGAGGACCGAGTAGACCTCCACGAAACAGCTCCAGAGCCCAGGCTGAAACAGTAACCCTGTGTAGACCTCTGAGTCTCAACGTCGTCGGCGTAGGAGGAGTCGCAGTGACCGGTGAGTACAACTGGCTGTGTCCCTCCAAGTACAAGCCCCATGTCTGATGTCGCGCCGAGGTACTTCGCCACCCTCTTAGCCGCCGTCCAGTGAACAGGACGGTGTCTCCCAGTCGCAACAAAGCGAGAAAGGATGCTAAGAGGGAAAGCGAGGTCCGGGCGAGTACACGTCATCAGGTACATGAGGCAGCCCGCCAGCTCTGCATAGGGACCACTGGGCTCGAACGGCTCGTCAGGAAAAGGCCCAGTGAGTCTGTGGTCTACAGCAAGAGGGGTGGGTGTAGGAGAAGAGTGCTGAAGCCCGAACCGCTGAAGGACCTGCTGCACCATGTGTGACTGAGTCAGAGTGATGGTGTGAGCGGCTCTGTCCCTGGAGATCTGCAGGCCAAGGTAGCGGCGCAGTTCCCCAAGGTCAGTGCAGGTGTGTCTCTTCTGCAGTTCGGACTTCACCTCCGCCAGTGCAACTGTGTCGGCTGTGGCAAAAACCAGGTCGTCAACGTAGACGAGAACGAAGAAAGGTGTGCGCCCACGACGAACAAACAGCGACGGGTCGGCGGAAGACGGCTCAAACCCGAGGTCGGAGAGAGTAGAGCGGAGAGTGTCGTGCCACTCACGGGGTGCCTGGCGGAGACCGTAGACCGGTCGTCTGAGGCTCCACTGGGTCCCAGGCGGGAAAGTGCCAGTGAAGCCCGGAGGACGACGCAGCCAGATCTCCTCGTGTAGGCGGCCCTGGAGGAAGGCAGTGGAGAAGTCAAGAGAGTGTAGCTCGTAGTCTCTCTGCGCTGCTACGTGCAGTAACACCCGAAGAGTGGTCATCTTCGGGGTGGTTGGAAGGTCTGAAAGAAGTCAACTCCCTCACGCTGACTGAACCCTCTAGCCACGTAGCGTGCCTTAAAGCCTGGGGGAGATCCCGGCGGCCGCTTCACCTTGAAGATCCACATGTCGTCAACGATGTTCGCCCCTGGGGGGGGAACCTCGTCAACGTAAGTGCCTGTGGACCTGTAGGAGGCCATCTCTGCGTCCATGGCAGCTCTCCACTGAGAGGCCCAAGGCCCTGACATTGCCTCAGCGTAAGTGCGAGGAGTAGGTATGTCAGGAGCGTCGGGGTCTCCCTCAGGAGCGAGGAGCATGGCACAGAGATGAGGCGAAGCAGCTGCCAGGAACTCTAGCTCAAACTGTCTGTCCTCTAGGACGTCACAGCCAAGGGCAGACTCACCCCCGGCGGACAGAGGACGGACAGGAGGACGGACAGGAGGAGCGGCCACAACACGAGTGGCGCAGCCAAGGCGACGCGTAGCAATAAAGGCAGTGACAGCGACAGTGAGGACCGTGACGGAGGATGGAGAGGCACGTGGGTCCGTAGCAAGAGAGGTGAGAACACGAGAGAGAGTGGGGCGGTACGTGCGGTAGTAGTCAGTGACCGGAGTGGACAGGGAGGCAGTGAGGGACGACTCAGGAGGACGAGGAAGAACAGACTGAGGAGGACGAGGAGGACTAGAACGAAACAAGGCGGTACGGAGGTCAGTGACAGGGGACGAGGGACGAGCACGAGGAGGACGAGAGGTCCAAGTGTGGGTGAGAGGAGGGGGAGACGGAGGAGACTGAGAACGAGGGAACACAGCCGGAGCTGAGTCCGGAGGAGGAAACGTAGGACCGAACACAGGACGAGAGGAGGGGAGACCAAGGGCCCGAAGGCCAGAAACAGGGGCCGGAGGCTGCTCCGGCTGCTGCGGCTGCTGCTGCTGCTGCTGCTGCTGCTGTGTGGCGGCGGCTTCTGTTGCTGCTGCTGCAGCGGCGGCCCCTGCTGCTGCTGCTGCTGCTGCTGCTGCTGCTGCTGCTGCTGCTCTCGCTGCAACTCCAACCTCTCACGCTCCACCCGCTGCTGAACCTCCAACCTCTCACTCTCCACACGCTGCTGCTCCTTGCGCGCAAGACAAAGACGTGCCTGGTGTCGAGTCGGGTAGGGGTGAGGAGGAGGAGTGGTGGCAGGAGACGACGAAGTAGAACCGCCTCCACCCTCGACAGGACCCATCTGAGCACCCCCAGAGCGAGTACCCCCTGCGGCAGCACGACCAGTACCTGTAGGAGGTGTACCCGCACCCCCAGTCGTGGTGCCTCCAGTGGCACCAGCACCAGCCCCAGACTCTCCAGCTCCAGAAACACCACCAGCTCCAGCACCACCACCAACTCCCGTACCACCACCAGCTCCAGTACCCTCGGAACGGGCAGCCGCGGCAGGTGCACGCTCAGCGCCAACGCCAACACCCCCAGAACGAGCACCGCCAGAGCCCTCACCTCGAGCACCAACACCCTCAGAGTCCGCAGTGGCCGGTAAAGGAAGCGCTGACGGCTGCTGTGGAGGTTGTGAGGACGACTGTGGGGAAGGAGGAGAGACCTGGGGGGGTACCGAGGGGGGGGGAGTAGCGTGGGACACACCAGACGGAGCGGGAACAGGGGGGGGTACCGGAGGAGCAGGGGCGGGAGGAGGAGGAGCTGGAGCCAGGAAGAGGGGAGGGGGGGGAACCGGGAGACCTCGACAGGGGTACCTGACGTAGTAGGGGACGGACTCGTCGAAACGGACGTCACGAGAGTCAAAGAACCGGTGGGAGGGAGGGTGGTAAAAGGTGAAGTCAGAGAAGTCTTCTGGGAAGCCAAGAAAACACAGGGGATGGCGCGAGGCGAGATCTTGTCCGCAGAGGTGTCGGGAACAAGAGCCAAGCAGCCCCAGACACTAAACCTCGACGCAACACCAGGGGACCCTGTCCAAAGACTGGTCGGTGAAGCCCCTGGCCAAGAGACGCGAGGCCAGAGGTTCAGCTGGTGAGCGGCGTACCGAGCCGCGTAGGGCCACAGAAAATGGGGCGCGCGGGCGTGGATCATGGAGGTGCGGGCGATCTCCATGACCAGGCCTAAGCGGCGCTCAGCAACCCCATTCTGCTGTGGAGAGTCTGGAAGAGTCCAGGACTGGGTGATGCCCTGCTCAGCACAGAATCTGGCGAGAATGCCGGAGCGAAACTCACCCCCACGGTCGGAGTGGAGACAACTGACACGACGACGACGAGTACTCTCGGTGGCGAGCAGCCACCGGATCAGCGTAGAAGTCACGTCGGACTTCTTCGCCAAGGGGAACACGGTGGTGTACCGAGAGTAATCGTCAACGACCACCAGAAAGAAACTCTCCCGCTCAGGGCCAAGACGGCGAGCGGGGCCCCAGACGTCTAAGTGGAGTGTCTCGAAGGGCTCGGTGGCCGGGGGAAGGGAGGAGGAGTGAGGGGTGGCGCGCAGCTGACCCTGGACACAAGGACCGCACGGAGGAGCTGGGGACGGCGGGAGCGGCGGGAGGACTCGGGGGAGGCCTAAGACAAGACGCTGACTGGACATAGCGCGGAGACGAGGGAGGGACGGGTGCCCCATCCGGTGGTGCCACAGAACGGTGGGGTGAGCAAGCGACCGGCAGGAGCACGACGCAGCAACTGGACCTGACGCGGGGACCTGACCAGACGCAGCAACTAGACCGGACACAGCAACCTGACTGTGTTGGTGTAAGGGCCTAATAAACTCAAGCTATTAGGACTTAATCAAACTTAAAACCTCTCCTCGGGGTCACCTCCAAGGGTCCCTGGGTGCCTGGTACAAGACCAGCCCCTATCCTTGGGTCCGAGTTTGTAGAGAGAGGGATCAAGAAGGACTTAGTCAAAACAGCAAGAGTACCTTGAACGTCGCGCATCGTGCCGTGCAGACCGTCGATCGGATTAAGCTGAGAATTCGCTATATCGAAGCTCGCTCCAAGAGCTTTAAAATGAGCCAAGTTGCCTCGCGAAAAGTTCTGCCATTACTAAGTTATGGCTCGGACAGCGTTTGCCTAGCGTTGGAGTGCTAGCATACTAGCGTTGACTCGGGTAGCATTCCGCCGTCGAATAGCGCAGAAACGAAATTCCAGCGAGGAAGGAATTCGCTTGAATCAATTTGACTATATTCAGGTACAAACAGAGAAGGATTAAATAGTTCTAGCTAGCAAGGACCTTGGGAATCAACCTGGGAACAACCAGGGATGATCCCAAATAATTCCAAGCAACAGAACCAACCTGGCTGGACAAAATAGCAGGTGGTAGGTTGGTAAACAACCTCTGGTTCTGTTTTTCCAACCTGGGAAAACAACAACCAGGTTCAGGTTCTAAAAACAGAACCTGTTTTGTCTTTGCCCAACCAGCCAAATGCTGGTTCCGCTGGTTTCCCCTGGCCTTGTAGCATGCAGATACAGACAAACAACATCCAACCTTCACCTAAATTGTACCCCTATAGTGCCTTCCCTGCTACACTATAGTTAACCAAACAAAACAGTACAATTCCGAGTTGGATAGAACTGAATCTGCGCAATCAACTCAACCGAACTGCAAAGCTTCCATCTTGGGTTCCTTTGCGAGCTCGTCCTTTCTGCTTGCACTGTTCATAGCGCGTACAATGTTGTGCCGAAGCGCACATTGCGCGAGTACCTGCAAATGCATCAAGCGAAAATTGCGAAAGCAAACAAACACACGAACATTCCATTCACACCCAAATGCATTCGCACACGCATACTCGTACAAACAGACGGCAGGATGTCGTGCAATGTAAATTTGCACCCAACACACTCCCCCTCAGCCTGCCGGCTGCATCCCCATCATTCCATGCTAGTTCATGCTCATTCCACTCATGCGCACACAACGCCAATGAGGCTCATCCGCAAGCCTCTTGGTGAGAAAGTCTGCTGGCTGCTGGTGAGTCTTGATGTAGATCGGATGCACCGTCCCCCTCTTCACCTCCTTACGCAGCCAGTGCCACTTGATACGCATGTGCTTGTTCAGCCCATAAAGCACAGCGTTTCTGGCCATCCCAAGAGCCCCCTTGCTATCACAAAACAGCGGCGTAGCAACTTTCTGCTCCTGGCCAATCTCCTCTAACAGCCTCCTCAGCCAAATCACCTCCTTCACCCCATGGAACATCGCCATGTACTCTGATTCTACGGAAGAGAGTGCCGTCTCCGTCTGCTTCTTGGACCTCCAACTAACAGGTCCTCCCCCAACTACGCAGATGTATCCTCCCACAGATGAGGAATCCTCCTTCTCAGAAGCCCATGTAGCATCGGTAAAGCAAGTGAGAAATAGCTTGCCTTCTCCAAGCCTCTCCCCCTTCTCTTTCAGCACCTCCACCCCTTTCTGCTTCACCTGTGCAGATGCGGAGTATTGAACTCCAATGCTTGGGTGAGAGTTCAGGTACTTCACCACACGCTCAGCTGCATCCACCTGCTCCTCTGATGGATTCTGCACCACCCTAGCCAGCTGCCCAACCGAGAAAGAGATGTCGGGCCTCGTGTGAACTGCTGCGTACAAGAGGCTGCCCACCAAGGACTGAAATTGCTGCTGCTCTTCAGCTTCAACCCCTTCATCCTCTGCAGCCTTCACAAGCTTGAATTCTGCTGGCAGGGGAGTTGCAACCTTGCGCTCATTCTCAATCCCATACTTCTCCCCCAGCTCCTTGATGAACTTCTCCTGGTGCAGCTTCAACCACCTGTGATCTGGATCCCTCTCCACGTGCATCCCGAGGTAGTACTTTACCTCCCCAAGGTTCTTGCACTTGAAGTTTTCCATCAGTTGCTGCTGCACTTTCTGGATCTCCTTCATGCTGCTGCTGAAGAGAAGAATGTCGTCCACATAGACCAGAAACAGCACCAGCTTCTCCCCCTCGCCCTTGAGAAAGAGGCTCTCATCACAGCTGCTGGTCCTGAATCCCATCTCCTCTAAAACAGCTGCCAACTTCTGGTACCAGCAGCGTGGCGCCTGCTTCAAGCCGTAGATGGACTTGTTGAGCTTGCACACCCTGCCCGTACCATCCTCATACCCAGGCGGCTGCGTCATGTACACATCCTCCTCTAAAATCCCATTCAGGAATGCCGTTGAAATATCCATCTGAATGATGAATTTCCCACTAACAGCTGCATCTGCCAACAAGACACGGAGGGTAGGGGGTTTGGCAGTGGGAGCAAAGATCTCGTTGAAGTCCTGCTTCTCCTTCTGCATAAACCCCTTCGCCACCAGCCTACTCTTGTAGATGGTGACCTGCCCCTTGTCATCGGTCTTGATCCTCAGCACCCACTTGCATTGTATCGCTTTCTTCCCATCAGGCAGCACCACCAGATCCCATGTCCTATTCTCCAGCAGACTCTGGTACTCAGCATCCCTAGAAGCCAGCCACTTGTCCCTATCTGGTCCAGCTAATGCCTCCTCCATGCTAGCTGGTTCCTCTGGTGCAGGGGCAAGAAAACAGTACGCAGGCTCATCCTCCTCATCCGGGTCATAGCCATGAGGTAGAATCAGCAATGCCTCTTCGGTCCCTAGCTGCTGCTCTGCTGCATCAGTTCCTGCAGTCAGCTTCTTAGTAGCCATACGGGTACGTCCTGGCCTGGAGACGGGTGTCTCCCATCCCTTCATAACGACACCCTTCGGCTTCTTAGTTTTTCCCTGCTGCTTCTCTCCTCCCTCGGGTCCAGCAGCTCCACTAGTGCTGCCGCCAGTTTCCACACCATTTTCTCCACCAGCAGATGCCTCCTGTATCTTCTCTCCATCACCATTTCCAGCAGCTGCCTCCTCTCCCTCCTCCCACACACTAGGAGTCAGGTCCAGCTGCATGGTGATCTGCTCCATCTGCTGGGACACCCTTGCCTCCGGCTGTTTCTCCCAGCTCCCATACATCATGTCCTCAATGAATTTCACATCCCTGCTGTCAAACAACACACCCTTGGATGGTTCCCACAGCAGCCATCCCTTGCTCTCAGCAGCCAGCCCCAAATGCACACACCAGATTGCACTCGCCCCCAACTTACTGCGGTAGGTCTTGGGGACGTGGGCGACTGCCATGCAACCGAACACCCTCAGCATGTCCACCGGCGGCTTCCTCCCAAGCCACCTCTCCAACGGCACCCACGAGTCATCCCCAACCTTGGTGAGCACCCTGTTCCTAGCGACAGTGGCGTGCCGGACAGCATGAGGCCACATAGAATTGCTCAGCCCAGATTCTATGAGCAGCGCCCTAGCTGTCTCCAGAATGGTCCGGTTTGCCCGTTCTGCTACACCATTGGACTGTGGGGTATAAGCCGTGGTCAGCTCTCTCTGGATGCCCTGCTTCTTGAGCCAGGCCGTCATTTCAGCTCCAAGGAACTCACCACCCCGGTCTGTCCTAATCCGCTTCACTACACACTCCGCCTGCTTCTCCACGAATGGCAGCCAATCGTCCCGTATCGTGGAGGCGGCGTGGTCCTTCTGCTTCAGCGGATACGCCCACATCAGCCTGCTCCAGTCATCCACAATTGTAAGAAAATACCGCTCCCCCTTGTGCCCTTGCACCGGCAGCGGCCCCACCAAGTCCATGTGGACCAGCTCCAAAGGCTTCTTGCTCCTGCCAGCCACACTATGGAAAGGGAAACGGGTGAACTTTGAAAGCAAACAGATTTCACAGTTGTAATCGGGTGGCTGTCCGTTCAGCTTCAGACCCTTAACGGCTCCATCCTTCTCCAGCTGCTTCAGCAAAGGCATTGCCACATGCCCTAAGCGCCGGTGTGCCGTTGCCCAATCTGTCTCCCCAGATCTGGCCGACACTTTCACACCAACCCCTCCAACGGCATTGCACTCCCCCTGGGATGCAGACCCCTCTCCAGCCTGCCCCCCACCATGCCACGCCAGGGCCGGCAGCTGCCACATAGATCTGTACACGTCCTTGCTCTCGTGCAGATCCCAAAGCACCCGATTGCCCAGCTTCCCCTTATAAGTGCGTGCCCCATCCGTGTTGGTGTTCACCCCAGCCTTGCCAAGCTTACGGAGGGAGATAAGGTTGGCCTTCAGGTCGGGGACGAAGAGAACGTCGTGCAGCACCACCGGCTTGCCATCCGCTCCCTTAAACGCAGCTCGTCCCGCACCAGCCACCTTCAACATGTGTCCAGAGGCGGAGCACACTTCATTGATCGGTGCAGCTCGTACTTCGTCCAGCAGGTCCTTGCGCGGCGTCATCGTCCAAGCAGCGCCTGTGTCCAACACCCAATAGTCTAGGGGGTGCAGCTCTGCTCCAACTTTGGCAGAGGCGTCTCCTTGCTCCCCCTTGTCTCCCACATGGAAGAATTGGCCCGCGGTGCGCTCCTTCTTCTTCTCCGCACCGCCGTTGCCCTTCGGGTTGTTGTCGGACGAATCAGCGACCATGTTGGCGCCGTTTTTCTGGTTCCTCCGCGCGCCGCCATCCTGGTGACGATTCTGGGGGGTCCATCCATCGGGTTTCTTATAGCACAAAAACCAGGGGTGCCCTTCCTTCTCACAATACCAGCAACTCCCTTTCATTTTGCCACCAGCACCCGACTTGCCCCCACGTCCAGATTTCGCACCGCGACCCCAACCGGTACCTCCTTGTTGGTCGTTGGAGTCGTCGTCTTTCTTTGCACCGCGTCCAGCACCACCAAAGCCACGTCCTCTGCCACGTCGGCTCCCTTGCATCCCGTAGCTGCTGCTGCCGTCGTCTCCACCCCTCAGTTGGCGGCGACGGAAGTCCTCCTCCAGAATCTTCGTCCGCACCCACTCGAGCGTCCACAAGCTCTGGTTCTGCGGCAGGCTCAATCCGCTCGTAAATTGAAGCCACGATTCTGGCAGCAGCGAGAGCATCTTCAAGCACTTGGTCTGCTCCGGGTAGGTGATTCCCGCGGTCGCCAACTTCGCGTAGAGGTCGCGCATCTTATCCAGGACTGGTTGCACCGGCTCTCCCTCGCTCAGGCGCAACGCGGACAGCTCCCTCTCCAGCATCAACGTTGCGACAACGGAGGTCGGGGCGTGCAGCTCCTTCAACACGGTCCACGCCTTCGGACCGCATTCAACCTCTGGCAGCAGGTGCATGACGTGGTGACGCTGGTTCAGCTCCAAACTCTGCGACATCAAATAGTAGCCAGCCGAGGAGCGCTCGTCCCAATCTTCCTGCAGCGTGGGGTCACTCGGTCTAGGCTCCTCCCCAATCATTAGTTTCAGCAAACCGATCTGACGGAAATATAATTGCATTTTCCAGGCCCAATCATCATAGCCCTCACCATTGAACTTCTCGACGGTGAAATTCTTCAGCACCTCCTTGACAAGCGAGCCCTGGTTTGTTCGCGCTCCCCTTGGCGCTGAAAGACCAGAATCTTGGCTGCCGCTACGATCTTGGGCTGAAGATTCACCAGCTCCCGCCGAGGTGTTGCCCGCCATAGCTACCTATAACGAGGATCACTATAACGCAGCTCTGATACCAGCTTGTTGGTGTAAGGGCCTAATAAACTCAAGCTATTAGGACTTAATCAAACTTAAAACCTCTCTTCGGGGTCACCTCCAAGGGTCCCTGGGTGCCTGGTACAAGACCAGCCCCTATCCTTGGGTCCGAGTTTGTAGAGAGAGGGATCAAGAAGGACTTAGTCAAAACAGCAAGAGTACCTTGAACGTCGCGCAGCGTGCCGTGCAGACCGTTGATCGGATTAAGCTGAGAATTCGCTATATCGAAGCTCGCTCCAAGAGCTTTAAAATGAGCCAAGTTGCCTCGCGAAAAGTTCTGCCATTACTAAGTTATGGCTCGGACAGCGTTTGCCTAGCGTTGGAGTGCTAGCATACTAGCGTTGACTCGGGTAGCATTCCGCCGTCGAATAGCGCAGAAACGAAATTCCAGCAAGGAAGGAATTCGCTTGAATCAATTTGACTAT
This sequence comes from Closterium sp. Yama58-4, assembly GCA_947470075.1. Lineage (NCBI taxonomy): Eukaryota > Viridiplantae > Streptophyta > Zygnematophyceae > Desmidiales > Closteriaceae > Closterium > Closterium sp. Yama58-4. Next base: position 142,165 of record CANIUD010000838.1, read on the forward strand.
ATTCAGGTACAAACAGAGAAGGATTAAATAGTTCTAGCTAGCAAGGACCTTGGGAATCAACCTGGGAACAACCAGGGATGATCCCAAATAATTCCAAGCAACAGAACCAACCTGGCTGGACAAAATAGCAGGTGGTAGGTTGGTAAACAACCTCTGGTTCTGTTTTTCCAACCTGGGAAAACAACAACCAGGTTCAGGTTCTAAAAACAGAACCTGTTTTGTCTTTGCCCAACCAGCCAAATGCTGGTTCCGCTGGTTTCCCCTGGCCTTGTAGCATGCAGATACAGACAAACAACATCCAACCTTCACCTAAATTGTACCCCTATAGTGCCTTCCCTGCTACACTATAGTTAACCAAACAAAACAGTACAATTCCGAGTTGGATAGAACTGAATCTGCGCAATCAACTCAACCGAACTGCAAAGCTTCCATCTTGGGTTCCTTTGCGAGCTCGTCCTTTCTGCTTGCACTGTTCATAGCGCGTACAATGTTGTGCCGAAGCGCACATTGCGCGAGTACCTGCAAATGCATCAAGCGAAAATTGCGAAAGCAAACAAACACACGAACATTCCATTCACACCCAAATGCATTCGCACACGCATACTCGTACAAACAGACGGCAGGATGTCGTGCAATGTAAATTTGCACCCAACAGACTGGACCTGGCGACCTGGTGGGACGACCAGGTCCCATTGCACGACATCCTGCCGTCTGTTTGTACGAGTATGCGTGTGCGAATGCATTTGCGTGTGAATGGTGTGTTCGTGTGTTTGTTTGCTTTCGCATTTTTTGCTTGATGCATTTGCAGGTACTCGTGCAATGTGCGCTTTGGCACAACATTGTATGCGCTATGAACAGTGCAAGCAGAAAGGACGAGCTCGCAAAGGAACCCAAGATGGAAGCTTTGCAGTTCGGTTGAGTTGATTGCGCAGATTCAGTTCTATCCAACTCGGAATTGTACTGTTTTGCTTGGTTAACTATAGTGTAGCAGGGAAGGCACTATAGGGGTACAATTTAGGTGAAGGTTGGATGTTGTTTGTCTGTATCTGCATGCTACAAGGCCAGGGGAAACCAGCGGAACCAGCATTTGGCTGGTTGGGCAAAGACAAAACAGGTTCTGTTTTTAGAACCTGAACCTGGTTGTTGTTTTCCCAGGTTGGAAAAACAGAACCAGAGGTTGTTTACCAACCTACCACCTGCTATTTTGTCCAGCCAGGTTGGTTCTGTTGCTTGGAATTATTTGGGATCATCCCTGGTTGTTCCCAGGTTGATTCCCAAGGTCCTTGCTAGCTAGAACTATTTAATCTTTCTCTGTTTGTACCTGAACATAGTCAAATTGATTCATGCGAATTCCTTCCTCGCTGGAATTTCGTTTCTGTGCTATTCGACGGCGGAATGCTACCCGAGTCAACGCTAGTATGCTAGCACTCCAACGCTAGGCAAACGCTGTCTGAGCCATAACTTCGTAATGGCAGAACTTTTCGCGAGGCAACTTGGCTCATTTTAGAGCTCTTGGAGCGAGCTTCGATATAGCGAATTCTCAGCTTAATCCGACCGACGGTCTGCATGGCACGCTGCGCGACGTTCAAGGTACTCTTGCTGTTTTGACTAAGTCCTTCTTGATCCCTCTCTCTACAAACTCGGACCCGAGGATAGGGGCTGGTCTTGTACCAGGCACCCAGGGACCCTTGGAGGTGACCCCAAGGAGAGGTTTTAAGTTTGATTAAGTCTTAATAGCTTGAGTTTATTAGGCCCTTACACCAACAAGCTGGTATCAGAGCTGCGTTATAGTGATCCTCGTTATAGGTAGCTATGGCGGGCAACACCTCGGCGGGAGCTGGTGAATCTTCAGCCCAAGATCGTAGCGGCAGCCAAGATTCTGGTCTTTCAGCGCCACGGGGAGCGCGAACAAACCAGGGCTCGCTTGTCAAGGAGGTGCTGAAGAATTTCACCGTCGAGAAGTTCAATGATGAGGGCTATGATGATTGGGCCTGGAAAATGCAATTATATTTCCGTCAGATCGGTTTGCTGAAACTAATGATTGGGGAGGAGCCTAGACCGAGTGACCCCACGCTGCAGGAAGATTGGGACGAGCGCTCCTCGGCTGGCTACTATTTGATGTCGCAGAGTTTGGAGCTGAATCAGCGTCACCACGTCATGCACCTGCTGCCGGAGGTTGAATGCGGTCCGAAGGCGTGGACCGTGTTGAAGGAGCTGCACGCCCCGACCTCCGTTGTCGCAACGTTGATGCTGGAGAGGGAGCTGTCCGCGTTGCGCCTGAGCGAGGGAGAGCCGGTGCAACCAGTCCTGGACAAGATGCGCGACCTCTACGCGAAGTTGGCGACCACGGGAATCACCTACCCGGAGCAGACCAAGTGCTTGAAGATGCTCTCGCTGCTGCCAGAATCGTGGCTTCAATTTACGAGCGGATTGAGCCTGCCGCAGAACCAGAGCTTGTGGACGCTCGAGTGGGTGCGGACGAAGATTCTGGAGGAGGACTTCCGTCGCCGCCAACTGAGGGGTGGAGACGACGGCAGCAGCGGCTACGGGATGCAAGGGAGCCGACGTGGCAGAGGACGTGGCTTCGGTGGTGCTGGACGCGGTGCAAAGAAAGACGACGACTCCAACGACCAACAAGGAGGTACCGGTTGGGGTCGCGGTGCGAAATCTGGATGTGGGGCAAGTCGGGTGCTGGTGGCAAAATGAAAGGGAGTTGCTGGTATTGTGAGAAGGAAGGGCACCCCTGGTTTTTGTGCTATAAGAAACCCGATGGATGGACCCCCCAGAATCGTCACCAGGATGGCGGCGCGCGGAGGAACCAGAAAAACGGCGCCAACATGGTCGCTGATTCGTCCGACAACAACCTGAAGGGCAACGGCGGTGCGGAGAAGAAGAAGGAGCGCACCGCGGGCCAATTCTTTCATGTGGGAGACAAGGGGGAGCAAGGAGACGCCTCTGCCAAAGTTGGAGCAGAGCTGCACCCCCTAGACTATTGGGTGTTGGACACAGGCGCTGCTTGGACGATGACGCCGCGCAAGGATCTGCTGGACGAAGTACGAGCTGCACCGATCAATGAAGTGTGCTCCGCCTCTGGACACATGTTGAAGGTGGCTGGTGCGGGACGAGCTGCGTTTAAGGGAGCGGATGGCAAGCCGGTGGTGCTGCACGACGTTCTCTTCGTCCCCGACCTGAAGGCCAACCTTATCTCCCTCCGTAAGCTTGGCAAGGCTGGGGTGAACACCAACACGGATGGGGCACGCACTTATAAGGGGAAGCTGGGCAATCGGGTGCTTTGGGATCTGCACGAGAGCAAGGACGTGTACAGATCTATGTGGCAGCTGCCGGCCCTAGCGTGGCATGGTGGGGGGCAGGCTGGAGAGGGGTCTGCATCCCAGGGGAAGTGCAACGCCGTTGGAGGGGTTGGTGTGAAAGTGTCGGCCAGATCTGGGGAGACAGATTGGGCAACGGCACACCGGCGCTTAGGGCATGTGGCAATGCCTTTGCTGAAGCAGCTGGAGAAGGATGGAGCCGTTAAGGGTCTGAAGCTGAACGGACAGCCACCCGATGACAACTGTGAAATCTGTTTGCTTTCAAAGTTCACCCGTTTCCCTTTCCATAGTGTGGCTGGCAGGAGCAAGAAGCCTTTGGAGCTGGTCCACATGGACTTGGTGGGGCCGCTGCCGGTGCAAGGGCACAAGGGGGAGCGGTATTTTCTTACAATTGTGGATGACTGGAGCAGGCTGATGTGGGCGTATCCGCTGAAGCAGAAGGACCACGCCGCCTCCACGATACGGGACGATTGGCTGCCATTCGTGGAGAAGCAGGCGGAGTGTGTAGTGAAGCGGATTAGGACAGACCGGGGTGGTGAGTTCCTTGGAGCTGAAATGACGGCCTGGCTCAAGAAGCAGGGCATCCAGAGAGAGCTGACCACGGCTTATACCCCACAGTCAAATGGTGTAGCAGAACGGGCAAACCGGACCATTCTGGAGACAGCTAGGGCGCTGCTCATAGAATCTGGGCTGAGCAATTCTATGTGGCCTCATGCTGTCCGGCACGCCACCGTCGCTAGGAACAGGGTGCTCACCAAGGTTGGGGATGACTCGTGGGTGCCGTTGGAGAGGTGGCTTGGGAGGAAGCCGCCGGTGGACATGCTGAGGGTGTTCGGTTGCATGGCAGTCGCCCATGTTGGTGTAAGGGCCTAATAAACTCAAGCTATTAGGACTTAATCAAACTTAAAACCTCTCCTCGGGGTCACCTCCAAGGGTCCCTGGGTGCCTGGTACAAGACCAGCCCCTATCCTCGGGTCCGAGTTTGTAGAGAGAGGGATCAAGAAGGACTTAGTCAAAACAGCAAGAGTACCTTGAACTTCGCGCAGCGTGCCGTGCAGACCGTCGGTCGGATTAAGCTGAGAATTCGCTATATCGAAGCTCGCTCCAAGAGCTTTAAAATGAGCCAAGTTGCCTCGCGAAAAGTTCTGCCATTACTAAGTTCTGGCTCGGACAGCGTTTGCCTAGCGTTGGAGTGCTAGCATACTAGCGTTGACTCGGGTAGCATTCCGCCGTCGAATAGCGCAGAAACGAAATTCCAGCGAGGAAGGAATTCGCTTGAATCAATTTGACTATATTCAGGTACAAACAGAGAAGGATTAAATAGTTCTAGCTAGCAAGGACCTTGGGAATCAACCTGGGAACAACCAGGGATGATCCCAAATAATTCCAAGCAACAGAACCAACCTGGCTGGACAAAATAGCAGGTGGTAGGTTGGTAAACAACCTCTGGTTCTGTTTTTCCAACCTGGGAAAACAACAACCAGGTTCAGGTTCTAAAAACAGAACCTGTTTTGTCTTTGCCCAACCAGCCAAATGCTGGTTCCGCTGGTTTCCCCTGGCCTTGTAGCATGCAGATACAGACAAACAACATCCAACCTTCACCTAAATTGTACCCCTATAGTGCCTTCCCTGCTACACTATAGTTAACCAAACAAAACAGTACAATTCCGAGTTGGATAGAACTGAATCTGCGCAATCAACTCAACCGAACTGCAAAGCTTCCATCTTGGGTTCCTTTGCGAGCTCGTCCTTTCTGCTTGCACTGTTCATAGCGCATACAATGTTGTGCCGAAGCGCACATTGCGCGAGTACCTGCAAATGCATCAAGCGAAAAATGCGAAAGCAAACAAACACACGAACACACCATTCACACGCAAATGCATTCGCACACGCATACTCGTACAAACAGACGGCAGGATGTCGTGCAATGTGCATTTGCACCCAACACACTCCCCCTCAGCCTGCCGGCTGCATCCCCGTCATTCCATGCTAGTTCATGCTCATTCCACTCATGCGCACACAACGCCAATGAGGCTCATCCGCAAGCCTCTTGGTGAGAAAGTCTGCTGGCTGCTGGTGAGTCTTGATGTAGATTGGATTCACCGTCCCCCTCTTCACCTCCTTACGCAGCCAGTGCCACTTGATACGCATGTGCTTGTTCAGGCCATGAAGCACAGCGTTCCTGGCCATCCCAAGAGCCCCCTTGCTATCACAAAACAGCGGCGTAGCAACTTTCTGCTCCTGGCCAATCTCCTCTAACAGCCTCCTCAGCCAAATCACCTCCTTCACCCCATGGAACATCGCCATGTACTCTGATTCTACGGAAGAGAGTGCCGTCTCCGTCTGCTTCTTGGACCTCCAACTAACAGGTCCTCCCCCAACTACGCAGATGTATCCTCCCACAGATGAGGAATCCTCCTTCTCAGAAGCCCACGTAGCATCGGTAAAGCAAGTGAGAAATAGCTTGCCTTCTCCAAGCCTCTCCCCCTTCTCTTTCAGCACCTCCACCCCTTTCTGCTTCACCTGTGCAGATGCGGAGTATTGAACTCCAATGCTTGGGTGAGAGTTCAGGTACTTCACCACACGCTCAGCTGCATCCACCTGCTCCTCTGATGGATTCTGCACCACCCTAGCCAGCTGCCCAACCGAGAAAGAGATGTCGGGCCTCGTGTGAACTGCTGCGTACAAGAGGCTGCCCACCAAGGACTGAAATTGCTGCTGCTCTTCAGCTTCAACCCCTTCATCCTCTGCAGCCTTCACAAGCTTGAATTCTGCTGGCAGGGAAGTTGCAACCTTGCGCTCATTCTCAATCCCATACTTCTCCCCCAGCTCCTTGATGAACTTCTCCTGGTGCAGCTTCAACCACCTGTGATCTGGATCCCTCTCCACGTGCATCCCGAGGTAGTACTTTACCTCCCCAAGGTTCTTGCACTTGAAGTTTTCCATCAGTTGCTGCTGCACTTTCTGGATCTCCTTCATGCTGCTGCTAAAGAGAAGAATGTCGTCCACATAGACCAGAAACAGCACCAGCTTCTCCCCCTCGCCCTTGAGAAAGAGGCTCTCATCACAGCTGCTGGTCCTGAATCCCATCTCCTCTAAAACAGCTGCCAACTTCTGGTACCAGCAGCGTGGCGCCTGCTTCAAGCCGTAGATGGACTTGTTGAGCTTGCACACCCTGCCCGTACCATCCTCATACCCAGGCGGCTGCGTCATGTACACATCCTCCTCTAAAATCCCATTCAGGAATGCCGTTGAAATATCCATCTGAATGATGAATTTCCCACTAACAGCTGCATCTGCCAACAAGACACGGAGGGTAGGGGGTTTGGCAGTGGAAGCAAAGATCTCGTTGAAGTCCTGCTTCTCCTTCTGCATAAACCCCTTCGCCACCAGCCTACTCTTGTAGATGGTGACCTGCCCCTTGTCATCGGTCTTGATCCTCAGCACCCACTTGCATTGTATCGCTTTCTTCCCATCAGGCAGCACCACCAGATCCCATGTCCTATTCTCCAGCAGACTCTGGTACTCAGCATCCCTAGAAGCCAGCCACTTGTCCCTATCTGGTCCAGCTAATGCCTCCTCCATGCTAGCTGGTTCCTCTGGTGCAGGGGCAAGAAAACAGTACGCAGGCTCATCCTCCTCATCCGGGTCATAGCCATGAGGTAGAATCAGCAATGCCTCTTCGGTCCCTAGCTGCTGCTCTGCTGCATCAGTTCCTGCAGTCAGCTTCTTAGTAGCCATACGGGTACGTCCTGGCCTGGAGACGGGTGTCTCCCATCCCTTCATAACGACACCCTTCGGCTTCTTAGTTTTTCCCTGCTGCTTCTCTCCTCCCTCGGGTCCAGCAGCTCCACTAGTGCTGCCGCCAGTTTCCACACCATTTTCTCCACCAGCAGATGCCTCCTGTACCTTCTCTCCATCACCATTTCCAGCAGCTGCCTCCTCTCCCTCCTCCCACACACTAGGAGTCAGGTCCAGCTGCATGGTGATCTGCTCCATCTGCTGGGACACCCTTGCCTCCGGCTGTTTCTCCCAGCTCCCATACATCATGCCCTCAATGAATTTCACATCCCTGCTGTCAAACAACACACCCTTGGATGGTTCCCACAGCAGCCATCCCTTGCTCTCAGCAGCCAGCCCCAAATGCACACACCAGATTGCACTCGCCCCCAACTTACTGCGGTAGGTCTTGGGGACGTGGGCGACTGCCATGCAACCGAACACCCTCAGCATGTCCACCGGCGGCTTCCTCCCAAGCCACCTCTCCAACGGCACCCACGAGTCATCCCCAACCTTGGTGAGCACCCTGTTCCTAGCGACAGTGGCGTGCCGGACAGCATGAGGCCACATAGAATTGCTCAGCCCAGATTCTATGAGCAGCGCCCTAGCTGTCTCCAAATGGTCCGGTTTGCCCCGTTCTGCTACACCATTGGACTGTGGGGTATAAGCCGTGGTCAGCTCTCTCTGGATGCCCTGCTTCTTGAGCCAGGCCGTCATTTCAGCTCCAAGGAACTCACCACCCCGGTCTGTCCTAATCCGCTTCACTACACACTCCGCCTGCTTCTCCACGAATGGCAGCCAATCGTCCCGTATCGTGGAGGCGGCGTGGTCCTTCTGCTTCAGCGGATACGCCCACATCAGCCTGCTCCAGTCATCCACAATTGTAAGAAAATACCGCTCCCCCTTGTGCCCTTGCACCGGCAGCGGCCCCACCAAGTCCATGTGGACCAGCTCCAAAGGCTTCTTGCTCCTGCCAGCCACACTATGGAAAGGGAAACGGGTGAACTTTGAAAGCAAACAGATTTCACAGTTGTCATCGGGTGGCTGTCCGTTCAGCTTCAGACCCTTAACGGCTCCATCCTTCTCCAGCTGCTTCAGCAAAGGCATTGCCACATGCCCTAAGCGCCGGTGTGCCGTTGCCCAATCTGTCTCCCCAGATCTGGCCGACACTTTCACACCAACCCCTCCAACGGCATTGCACTCCCCCTGGGATGCAGACCCCTCTCCAGCCTGCCCCCCACCATGCCACGCCAGGGCCGGCAGCTGCCACATAGATCTGTACACGTCCTTGCTCTCGTGCAGATCCCAAAGCACCCGATTGCCCAGCTTCCCCTTATAAGTGCGTGCCCCATCCGTGTTGGTGTTCACCCCAGCCTTGCCAAGCTTACGGAGGGAGATAAGGTTGGCCTTCAGGTCGGGGACGAAGAGAACGTCGTGCAGCACCACCGGCTTGCCATCCGCTCCCTTAAACGCAGCTCGTCCCGCACCAGCCACCTTCAACATGTGTCCAGAGGCGGAGCACACTTCATTGATCGGTGCAGCTCGTACTTCGTCCAGCAGGTCCTTGCGCGGCGTCATCGTCCAAGCAGCGCCTGTGTCCAACACCCAATAGTCTAGGGGGTGCAGCTCTGCTCCAACTTTGGCAGAGGCGTCTCCTTGCTCCCCCTTGTCTCCCACATGGAAGAATTGGCCCGCGGTGCGCTCCTTCTTCTTCTCCGCACCGCCGTTGCCCTTCGGGTTGTTGTCGGACGAATCAGCGACCATGTTGGCGCCGTTTTTCTGGTTCCTCCGCGCGCCGCCATCCTGGTGACGATTCTGGGGGGTCCATCCATCGGGTTTCTTATAGCACAAAAACCAGGGGTGCCCTTCCTTCTCACAATACCAGCAACTCCCTTTCATTTTGCCACCAGCACCCGACTTGCCCCCACGTCCAGATTTCGCACCGCGACCCCAAACCGTACCGCTCCTGTTGGTCGTTGAGTCGTCGTCTTTCTTGCACCGCGTCCAGCACCACCAAAGCCACGTCCTCTGCCACGTCGGCTCCCTTGCATCCCGTAGCTGCTGCTGCCGTCGTCTCCACCCCTCAGTTGGCGGCGACGGAAGTCCTCCTCCAGAATCTTTGTCCGCACCCACTCGAGCGTCCACAAACTCTGGTTCTGCGGCAGGCTCAATCCGCTCGTAAATTGAAGCCACGATTCCGGCAGCAGCGAGAGCATCTTCAAGCACTTGGTCTGCTCTGGGTAGGTGATTCCCGCGGTCGCCAACTTCGCATAGAGGTCGCGCATCTTGTCCAGGACTGGTTGCACCGGCTCTCCCTCGCTCAGGCGCAACGCGGACAGCTCCCTCTCCAGCATCAACGTTGCGACAACGGAGGTCGGGGCGTGCAGCTCCTTCAACACGGTCCACGCCTTCGGACCGCATTCAACCTCCGGCAGCAGGTGCATGACGTGGTGACGCTGGTTCAGCTCCAAACTCTGCGACATCAAATAGTAGCCAGCCGAGGAGCGCTCGTCCCAATCTTCCTGCAGCGTGGGGTCACTCGGTCTAGGCTCCTCCCCAATCATTAGTTTCAGCAAACCGATCTGACGGAAATATAATTGCATTTTCCAGGCCCAATCATCATAGCCCTCACCATTGAACTTCTCGACGGTGAAATTCTTCAGCACCTCTTTGACAAGCGAGCCCTGGTTTGTTCGCGCTCCCCTTGGCGCTGAAAGACCAGAATCTTGGCTGCCGCTACGATCTTGGGCTGAAGATTCACCAGCTCCCGCCGAGGTGTTGCCCGCCATAGCTACCTATAACGAGGATCACTATAACGCAGCTCTGATACCAGCTTGTTGGTGTGAGGGCCTAATAAACTCAAGCTATTAGGACTTAATCAAACTTAAAACCTCTCCTCGGGGTCACCTCCAAGGGTCCCTGGGTGCCTGGTACAAGACCAGCCCTATCCTCGGGTCCGAGTTTGTAGAGAGAGGGATCAAGAAGGACTTAGTCAAAACAGCAAGAGTACCTTGAACGACGCGCAGCGTGCCGTGCAGACCGTTGATCGGATTAAGCTGAGAATTCGCTATATCGAAGCTCGCTCCAAGAGCTTTAAAATGAGCCAAGTTGCCTCGCGAAAAGTTCTGCCATTACTAAGTTCTGGCTCGGACAGCGTTTGCCTAGCGTTGGAGTGCTAGCATACTAGCGTTGACTCGGGTAGCATTCCGCCGTCGAATAGCGCAGAAACGAAATTCCAGCGAGGAAGGAATTCGCTTGAATCAATTTGACTATATTCAGGTACAAACAGAGAAGGATTAAATAGTTCTAGCTAGCAAGGACCTTGGGAATCAACCTGGGAAGAACCAGGGATGATCCCAAATAATTCCAAGCAACAGAACCAACCTGGCTGGACAAAATAGCAGGTGGTAGGTTGGTAAACAACCTCTGGTTCTGTTTTTCCAACCTGGGAAAAACAACAACCAGGTTCAGGTTCTAAAAACAGAACCTGTTTTGTCTTTGCCCAACCAGCCAAATGCTGGTTCCGCTGGTTTCCCCTGGCCTTGTAGCATGCAGATACAGACAAACAACATCCAACCTTCACCTAAATTGTACCCCTATAGTGCCTTCCCTGCTACACTATAGTTAACCAAACAAAACAGTACAATTCCGAGTTGGATAGAACTGAATCTGCGCAATCAACTCAACCGAACTGCAAAGCTTCCATCTTGGGTTCCTTTGCGAGCTCGTCCTTTCTGCTTGCACTGTTCATAGCGCATACAATGTTGTGCCGAAGCGCACATTGCGCGAGTACCTGCAAATGCATCAAGCGAAAAATGCGAAAGCAAACAAACACACGAACACACCATTCACACGCAAATGCATTCGCACAAGCATACTCGTACAAACAGACGGCAGGATGTCGTGCAATGTGCATTTGCACCCAACACCCACGTCCCCAAGACCTACCGCAGTAAGTTGGGGGCGAGTGCAATCTGGTGTGTGCATTTGGGGCTGGCTGCTGAGAGCAAGGGATGGCTGCTGTGGGAACCATCCAAGGGTGTGTTGTTTGACAGCAGGGATGTGAAATTCATTGAGGGCATGATGTATGGGAGCTGGGAGAAACAGCCGGAGGCAAGGGTGTCCCAGCAGATGGAGCAGATCACCATGCAGCTGGACCTGACTCCTAGTGTGTGGGAGGAGGGAGAGGAGGCAGCTGCTGGAAATGGTGATGGAGAGAAGGTACAGGAGGCATCTGCTGGTGGAGAAAATGGTGTGGAAACTGGCGGCAGCACTAGTGGAGCTGCTGGACCCGAGGGAGGAGAGAAGCAGCAGGGAAAAACTAAGAAGCCGAAGGGTGTCGTTATGAAGGGATGGGAGACACCCGTCTCCAGGCCAGGACGTACCCGTATGGCTACTAAGAAGCTGACTGCAGGAACTGATGCAGCAGAGCAGCAGCTAGGGACCGAAGAGGCATTGCTGATTCTACCTCATGGCTATGACCCGGATGAGGAGGATGAGCCTGCGTACTGTTTTCTTGCCCCTGCACCAGAGGAACCAGCTAGCATGGAGGAGGCATTAGCTGGACCAGATAGGGACAAGTGGCTGGCTTCTAGGGATGCTGAGTACCAGAGTCTGCTGGAGAATAGGACATGGGATCTGGTGGTGCTGCCTGATGGGAAGAAAGCGATACAATGCAAGTGGGTGCTGAGGATCAAGACCGATGACAAGGGGCAGGTCACCATCTACAAGAGTAGGCTGGTGGCGAAGGGGTTTATGCAGAAGGAGAAGCCTGCCACTGCCAAACCCCCTACCCTCCGTGTCTTGTTGGCAGATGCAGCTGTTAGTGGGAAATTCATCATTCAGATGGATATTTCAACGGCATTCCTGAATGGGATTTTAGAGGAGGATGTGTACATGACGCAGCCGCCTGGGTATGAGGATGGTACGGGCAGGGTGTGCAAGCTCAACAAGTCCATCTACGGCTTGAAGCAGGCGCCACGCTGCTGGTACCAGAAGTTGGCAGCTGTTTTAGAGGAGATGGGATTCAAGACCAGCAGCTGTGATGAGAGCCTCTTTCTCAAGGGCGAGGGGGAGAAGCTGGTGCTGTTTCTGGTCTATGTGGACGACATTCTTCTCTTCAGCAGCAGCATGAAGGAGATCCAGAAAGTGCAGCAGCAACTGATGGAAAACTTCAAGTGCAAGAACCTTGGGGAGGTAAAGTACTACCTCGGGATGCACGTGGAGAGGGATCCAGATCACAGGTGGTTGAAGCTGCACCAGGAGAAGTTCATCAAGGAGCTGGGGGAGAAGTATGGGATTGAGAATGAGCGCAAGGTTGCAACTCCCCTGCCAGCAGAATTCAAGCTTGTGAAGGCTGCAGAGGATGAAGGGGTTGAAGCTGAAGAGCAGCAGCAATTTCAGTCCTTGGTGGGCAGCCTCTTGTACGCAGCAGTTCACACGAGGCCCGACATCTCTTTCTCGGTTGGGCAGCTGGCTAGGGTGGTGCAGAATCCATCAGAGGAGCAGGTGGATGCAGCTGAGCGTGTGGTGAAGTACCTGAACTCTCACCCAAGCATTGGAGTTCAATACTCCGCATCTGCACAGGTGAAGCAGAAAGGGGTGGAGGTGCTGAAAGAGAAGGGGGAGAGGCTTGGAGAAGGCAAGCTATTTCTCACTTGCTTTACCGATGCTACGTGGGCTTCTGAGAAGGAGGATTCCTCATCTGTGGGAGGATACATCTGCGTAGTTGGGGGAGGACCTGTTAGTTGGAGGTCCAAGAAGCAGACGGAGACGGCACTCTCTTCCGTAGAATCAGAGTACATGGCGATGTTCCATGGGGTGAAGGAGGTGATTTGGCTGAGGAGGCTGTTAGAGGAGATTGGCCAGGAGCAGAAAGTTGCTACGCCGCTGTTTTGTGATAGCAAGGGGGCTCTTGGGATGGCCAGAAACGCTGTGCTTCATGGGCTGAACAAGCACATGCGTATCAAGTGGCACTGGCTGCGTAAGGAGGTGAAGAGGGGGACGGTGCATCCGATCTACATCAAGACTCACCAGCAGCCAGCAGACTTTCTCACCAAGAGGCTTGCGGATGAGCCTCATTGGCGTTGTGTGCGCATGAGTGGAATGAGCATGAACTAGCATGGAATGACGGGGATGCAGCCGGCAGGCTGAGGGGGAGTGTGTTGGGTGCAAATGCACATTGCACGACATCCTGCCGTCTGTTTGTACGAGTATGCGTGTGCGAATGCATTTGCGTGTGAATGGTGTGTTCGTGTGTTTGTTTGCTTTCGCATTTTTTGCTTGATGCATTTGCAGGTACTCGCGCAATGTGCGCTTTGGCACAACATTGTATGCGCTATGAACAGTGCAAGCAGAAAGGACGAGCTCGCAAAGGAACCCAAGATGGAAGCTTTGCAGTTCGGTTGAGTTGATTGCGCAGATTCAGTTCTATCCAACTCGGAATTGTACTGTTTTGCTTGGTTAACTATAGTGTAGCAGGGAAGGCACTATAGGGGTACAATTTAGGTGAAGGTTGGATGTTGTTTGTCTGTATCTGCATGCTACAAGGCCAGGGGAAACCAGCGGAACCAGCATTTGGCTGGTTGGGCAAAGACAAAACAGGTTCTGTTTTTAGAACCTGAACCTGGTTGTTGTTTTCCCAGGTTGGAAAAACAGAACCAGAGGTTGTTTACCAACCTACCACCTGCTATTTTGTCCAGCCAGGTTGGTTCTGTTGCTTGGAATTATTTGGGATCATCCCTGGTTGTTCCCAGGTTGATTCCCAAGGTCCTTGCTAGCTAGAACTATTTAATCTTTCTCTGTTTGTACCTGAACATAGTCAAATTGATTCATGCGAATTCCTTCCTCGCTGGAATTTCGTTTCTGCGCTATTCGACGGCGGAATGCTACCCGAGTCAACGCTAGTATGCTAGCACTCCAACGCTAGGCAAACGCTGTCTGAGCCATAACTTCGTAATGGCAGAACTTTTCGAGGCAACTTGGCTCATTTTAAGCTCTTGGAGCGAGCTTCGATATAGCGAATTCTCAGCTTAATCCGACCGACGGTCTGCATGGCACGCTGCGCGACGTTCAAGGTACTCTTGCTGTTTTGACTAAGTCCTTCTTGATCCCTCTCTCTACAAACTCGGACCCGAGGATAGGGGCTGGTCTTGTACCAGGCACCCAGGGACCCTTGGAGGTGACCCCGAGGAGAGGTTTTAAGTTTGATTAAGTCTTAATAGCTTGAGTTTATTAGGCCCTTACACCAACAGGGCCCACACCAACCAGGTTTCTAGAGAACGTAGGAACGTGGAGGCCAGTCAGGGAACCGGAAGGGGCAGCTGGGCACGGGAGGGTAGTGGCGTGAGTCGCAATGACCGGTCCCGAAGTGGGATCGGCCAGTGATATGGAGACTGGCGTCGGGAGCTGAGAGAGAGTCGTGCGGTCGCGGAAGAAGCACTGTGTCGCTCCTGAGTCCAGTGTGAAGGAGAGAGACGCGTCCGTCGAGGAGGAAGTACCTGTACTAGTAGCTAAACAAGATCCTACACTGGCACCTACTCTAGCAACAGGCAAAGATCCTAAGCTAGGTACAGGCAAGTACACAGATCCAGGAGCACTATAGTCAACATCAGCATACATGGCATAAGACCTAGCATCATCCATAGTCATATCAAAAACAGCAATACACAACGAGTAAGAAGTGTCCCCCAGCGTGGCGGCGTGGGAGCGGAGGGGCCGTGGTGCAAGAGGTAGAGGTCGTCGAGACGACTGAAGCAGCGTGCAGCAGAGTGGTCGGGGCGGCCACAGTACGAGTCCCGACGAGGACCCGTAAGGATCCAGTACTCACAGGGACCAACGTCGCGGCCGGCCGAGCGAGGTCCCCGACTAGAGGGGCCGCTACTGCGGCCAGTGCTCGGGGACCCGCAGACCTCCACTGCTGCTGAGGGCCCCCACTACTGCGGAGGGCCCCCCACTACTGCGGAGGGCCCCACTGCTGAGGCTGCTGCTGTGGCGGGCGCTGCTGCTGGCCCTGTCGCTGCTGCTGCTGTGCTGTCCTGCCGTTGCTGCTATCCAGGCGGTGGTGGCAGCTGCTGGGGAGGCGACTGCTGCTGTTGCTGGGACCCCTCACCACCAGTGAAAGCTCCACCGTCGAAAGGAGGGCCGTCAGGTCCCGAGCCACCCCCACCTTCACTCCCACCACCTGCTCTACCGCCACCGCCACTACCCGCACCACCTCCAGTACCCCCGCCGCCCTTCCCGCCTCCCTTACCAGCCTTGCCACGTTTCTGCCCGCAAGAGACAGAAACGGCCGCCGTCTCCTCAGAGGTGGAAGACGTGGGGTTGGCAAGGGAGGCAGAGAAGGTGGGAAGCTGTGGAAAACGTACACCCCTCAAAAAGACGAGGATGAGGGGCGGAGGTTACTCTCGATCTTCGAGAGAGCAGTCTCAAGAAGATCGATGGTAAGCTCAGTGGGGTGCTTCAGAAGAAGCGCATCGCGGGCTGTGGCTAGGCGGTCAGGGAGGCGAGTGACTAGCCAGTGAATGGTAGTGGCCACATAGGGGGCGGGGCAAGGGCAAGCTGGTCCTCAGTGCAAGCAGCGCGAAAGCGAGCGTCAAGGGAGCGCAAGTGGTAGCGAGGTCAGAGACAGTCTCAAAGGAGGCGAGGTCAGGGTAGATAAAGGGTACGAGGAGGCGACTGAGCGAAGCAGAGGAGGGAGTGGTGTTTGTAGCGAGTAATAATAGCCTTATACAGATCTGCAGCAGACTCGACCTGAGCGAAGTGGACTGCCTCTGTCGGCGGGAGAAGGTCGGTCAGGGCGAGAGAGAGGCAGCGGCGTCACGAGACTCCCACACGTCGCGAGCGAGGAGCTGGCGCTGGTAGTCGGCCTCCTGCTCAGAAGTAGGCGGTGGAGTCGTGAGCAGCGGCTGAGGCTATGGAGGGGCTGTCTGAATGCCGGACGCGTGTGCGAACAGGTGCACGCCATCCTGCCGCTGGCTCTTAAGGTGGCGCTGCGCCTGCGTAAGCCACGTGCTAAAATCTTAAGGTGGCCCTTCAGGGTCGAAACGAAGTACTCGGGAGGTCGCCATAGAGGGTGAAACTGAGAGCGCGCGGCTGCCAGCCGCAAGAGGGGGAGACAATTAGTAACGCGTGAGCAGGCGTGGAGGCATGGAGGCAGGTAGGTGGCGCGGCATGTGGACAGGCGGGCGGCGCAGTGCGCTGCCCGGCAATAGGCGCGGCGCGCTGGCGGGGCGCGCTGGCGTGCTAACGCGCTAGCGAGGCGCGCTGGCGTGCGCGCTGGCGTGCGCGCTGGCGTGGCGCGCTGGCAAGCGCAAGCGGAGCGCGCTGGTGTGCGCGCTGGCGTGCGCGCTGGCGGGGCGCGCTGGCGTGCGCGCTGGCGGGGCGCGCTGGCGTGCGCGCTGGCGGGGCGCGCTGGCGTGCGCGCTGGCGTGCGCGCTGGCGTGCGAGCGCGCTGGGGCGCGGGCGCGCTGGCGTGCGCGCTGGCGGGGCGCGCTGGCGTGCGCGCTGGCGGGTGCGCTGGTGTGGCGCGCTGGCGGGGCGCGCTGGCGGGCCTGCTGGCTAGCTCGCTTGCAGGCCTGCTGGCTAGCACGCTAGCGGGCGGGCCGCGCTGCAGGTCGACGGGCGGGCGGCGCAGTGCGCTAACGGGCGGGTGGGCGCGGTGCGCTAGCGGGCAGCGCGGTGTGCTAACGTGGCGCGATGTCGTGGCGCGTTGGCGTGGCGTAGGCTAAGACGTGTTAGGCAAACGCGGAGGGAGGAGGCGGCCTAGGTCGAGAACGGCGACGACTAGGTGAGTCCTAGGAATGGCGAACCTACTGCTGATACCATCTCAGAAACTAAGCACAGCAGAATGAGTTGCATGATTGTTGTTGGGTACAAGTACCTAACCCTAACTGTTTGTACCCCATATAGCATGACCCACTAAAGGCTATAACATTTGACATTCTAGCATACTTCTACCATCATGATACACCAGTGACTTGCGGGTTGCAGCTGACAACAGATGCTGTCAAATAAATTATGTACTATTTTCTAGGTACCTAAATTATTTGCATGGTGCCAACCAGTGTGATATTGAGGAGGGTTTCCATGTTCAGAATGTTGAATCGGTTGCAACACGTACACACACGCAAACTCACACACAAACATGAGGTAAATGGGGAGCTTGGGGAAATCGGGGAGCATGTGAAAAGAGAGGAGAATGAGGAAGAGGGAAGCCTGGGGGGATGGGAAAAGAAGGAGGAAAACAGGTAAAACCAGAGAGGATGGGGAAAAGGGGAAGGTTGGGGAAGTCGGGGGACATGTGGATCGGAATCAGGAGGAGGATAGGAGGAAACAGACAAACCTGGTGAATTAGTGAGACATGTAATGGAGAGATGTGGGGATTCAGGGGAATATGGGGATTCAAGGAGGTATTAGACAAGCATGGGGAAAGGGGGAAGCTTGGGGGAATTGGAAGACACGGAAAAACAAGAAGGCCTGACAAGCGGACATAGGGTA
>CANIUD010000839.1:0-150000 GCA_947470075.1 Closterium sp. Yama58-4
CAGCGACCATGTTGGCGCCGTTTTTCTGGTTCCTCCGCGCGCCGCCATCCTGGTGACGATTCTGGGGGTTCCATCCATCGGGTTTCTTATAGCACAAAAACCAGGGGTGCCCTTCCTTCTCACAATACCAGCAACTCCCTTTCATTTTGCCACCAGCACCCGACTTGCCCCCACGTCCAGATTTCGCACCGCGACCCCAACCGGTACCTCCTTGTTGGTCGTTGGAGTCGTCGTCTTTCCTTGCACCGCGTCCAGCACCACCAAAGCCACGTCCTCTGCCACGTCGGCTCCCTTGCCATCCGTAGCTGCTGCTGCCGTCGTCTCCACCCCTCAGTTGGCGGCGACGGAAGTCCTCCTCCAGAATCTTCGTCCGCACCCACTCGAGCGTCCACAAGCTCTGGTTCTGCGGCAGGCTCAATCCGCTCGTAAATTGAAGCCACGATTCTGGCAGCAGCGAGAGCATCTTCAAGCACTTGGTCTGCTCCGGGTAGGTGATGCACTCCCGCTTCGCCAACTTCGCGTAGAGGTCGCGCATCTTATCCAGGACTGGTTGCACCGGCTCTCCTTCGCTCAGGCGCAACGCGGACAGCTCCCCTCCCCAGCATCAACGTTGCGACAACGGAGGTCGGGGCGTGCAGCTCCTTCAACACGGTCCCGCGCTTCGGACCGCATTCAACCTTCGGCAGCAGGTGCATGACGTGGTGACGCTGGTTCAGCTCCAAACTCTGCGACATCAAATAGTAGCCAGCCGAGGAGCGCTCGTCCCAATCTTCCTGCAGCGTGGGGTCACTCGGTCTAGGCTCCTCCCCAATCATTAGTTTCAGCAAACCGATCTGACGGAAATATAATTGCATTTTCCAGGCCCAATCATCATAGCCCTCACCATTGAACTTCTCGACGGTGAAATTCTTCAGCACCTCCTTGACAAGCGAGCCCTGGTTTGTTCGCGCTCCCCTTGGCGCTGAAAGACCAGAATCTTGGCTGCCGCTACGATCTTGGGCTGAAGATTCACCAGCTCCCGCCGAGGTGTTGCCCGCCATAGCTACCTATAACGAGGATCACTATAACGCAGCTCTGATACCAGCTTGTTGGTGTAAGGGCCTAATAAACTCAAGCTATTAGGACTTAATCAAACTTAAAACCTCTCTTCGGGGTCACCTCCAAGGGTCCCTGGGTGCCTGGTACAAGACCAGCCCCTATCCTTGGGTCCGAGTTTGTAGAGAGAGGGATCAAGAAGGACTTAGTCAAAACAGCAAGAGTACCTTGAACGACGCGCAGCGTGCCCGTGCAGACCGTTGATCGGATTAAGCTGAGAATTCGCTATATCGAAGCTCGCTCCAAGAGCTTTAAAATGAGCCAAGTTGCCTCGCGAAAAGTTCTGCCTTCCTAAGTTATGGCTCGGACAGCGTTTGCCTAGCGTTGGAGTGCTAGCATACTAGCGTTGACTCGGGTAGCATTCCGCCGTCGAATAGCGCAGAAACGAAATTCCAGCAAGGAAGGAATTCGCTTGAATCAATTTGACTATATTCAGGTACAAACAGAGAAGGATTAAATAGTTCTAGCTAGCAAGGACCTTGGGAATCAACCTGGGAACAACCAGGGATGATCCCAAATAATCCCAAGCAACAGAACCAACCTGGCTGGACAAAATAGCAGGTGGTAGGTTGGTAAACAACCTCTGGTTCTGTTTTTCCAACCTGGGAAAACAACAACCAGGTTCAGTTTCTAAAACAGAACCTGTTTTGTCTTTGCCCAACCAGCCAAAAGCTGGTTCCGCTGGTTTCCCCTGGCCTTGTAGCATGCAGATACAGACAAACAACATCCAACCTTCACCTAAATTGTACCCCTATAGTGCCTTCCCTGCTACACTATAGTTAACCAAACAAAACAGTACAATTCCGAGTTGGATAGAACTGAATCTGCGCAATCAACTCAACCGAACTGCAAAGCTTCCATCTTGGATTCCTTTGCGAGCTCGTCCTTTCTGCTTGCACTGTTCATAGCGCGTACAATGTTGTGCCGAAGCGCACATTGCGCGAGTACCTGCAAATGCATCAAGCGAAAATTGCGAAAGCAAACAAACACACGAACATTCCATTCACACCCAAATGCATTCGCACACGCATACTCGTACAAACAGACGGCAGGATGTCGTGCAATGTAAATTTGCACCCACAGACTGGACTGGCGACCTGGTGGGACGACCAGGTCCCATTGCACGACATCCTGCCGTCTGTTTGTACGGTATGCGTGTGCGAATGCATTTGCGTGTGAATGGTGTGTTCGTGTGTTTGTTTGCTTTCGCATTTTTTGCTTGATGCATTTGCAGGTACTCGTGCAATGTGCGCTTTGGCACAACATTGTATGCGCTATGAACAGTGCAAGCAGAAAGGACGAGCTCGCAAAGGAACCCAGGATGGAAGCTTTGCAGTTCGGTTGAGTTGATTGCGCAGATTCAGTTCTATCCAACTCGGAATTGTACTGTTTTGCTTGGTTAACTATAGTGTAGCAGGGAAGGCACTATAGGGGTACAATTTAGGTGAAGGTTGGATGTTGTTTGTCTGTATCTGCATGCTACAAGGCCAGGGGAAACCAGCGGAACCAGCATTTGGCTGGTTGGGCAAAGACAAAACAGGTTCTGTTTTTAGAACCTGAACCTGGTTGTTGTTTTCCCAGGTTGGAAAAACAGAACCAGAGGTTGTTTACCAACCTACCACCTGCTATTTTGTCCAGCCAGGTTGGTTTTGTTGCTTGGAATTATTTGGGATCATCCCTGGTTGTTCCCAGGTTGATTCCCAAGGTCCTTGCTAGCTAGAACTATTTAATCTTTCTCTGTTTGTACCTGAACATAGTCAAATTGATTCATGCGAATTCCTTCCTCGCTGGAATTTCGTTTCTGTGCTATTCGACGGCGGAATGCTACCCGAGTCAACGCTAGTATGCTAGCACTCCAACGCTAGGCAAACGCTGTCTGAGCCATAACTTCGTAATGGCAGAACTTTTCGCGAGGCAACTTGGCTCATTTTAGAGCTCTTGGAGCGAGCTTCGATATAGCGAATTCTCAGCTTAATCCGACCGACGGTCTGCATGGCACGCTGCGCGACGTTCAAGGTACTCTTGCTGTTTTGACTAAGTCCTTCTTGATCCTCTCTCTCTACAAACTCGGACCCGAGGATAGGGGCTGGTCTTGTACCAAGCACCCAGGGACCCTTGGAGGTGACCCCAAGGAGAGGTTTTAAGTTTGATTAAGTCTTAATAGCTTGAGTTTATTAGGCCCTTACACCAACAAGCTGGTATCAGAGCTGCGTTATAGTGATCCTCGTTATAGGTAGCTATGGCGGGCAACACCTCGGCGGGAGCTGGTGAATCTTCAGCCCAGGATCGTAGCGGCAGCCAAGATTCTGGTCTTTCAGCGCCACGGGGAGCGCGAACAAACCAGGGCTCGCTTGTCAAGGAGGTGCTGAAGAATTTCACCGTCGAGAAGTTCAATGATGAGGGCTATGATGATTGGGCCTGGAAAATGCAATTATATTTCCGTCAGATCGGTTTGCTGAAACTAATGATTGGGGAGGAGCCTAGACCGAGTGACCCCACGCTGCAGGAAGATTGGGACGAGCGCTCCTCGGCTGGCTACTATTTGATGTCGCAGAGTTTGGAGCTGAATCAGCGTCACCACGTCATGCACCTGCTGCCGGAGGTTGAATGCGGTCCGAAGGCGTGGACCGTGTTGAAGGAGCTGCACGCCCCGACCTCCGTTGTCGCAACGTTGATGCTGGAGAGGGAGCTGTCCGCGTTGCGCCTGAGCGAGGGAGAGCCGGTGCAACCAGTCCTGGACAAGATGCGCGACCTCTACGCGAAGTTGGCGACCACGGGAATCACCTACCCGGAGCAGACCAAGTGCTTGAAGATGCTCTCGCTGCTGCCAGAATCGTGGCTTCAATTTACGAGCGGATTGAGCCTGCCGCAGAACCAGAGCTTGTGGACGCTCGAGTGGGTGCGGACGAAGATTCTGGAGGAGGACTTCCGTCGCCGCCAACTGAGGGGTGGAGACGACGGCAGCAGCGGCTACGGGATGCAAGGGAGCCGACGTGGCAGAGGACGTGGCTTCGGTGGTGCTGGACGCGGTGCAAAGAAAGACGACGACTCCAACGACCAACAAGGAGGTACCGGTTGGGGTCGCGGTGCGAAATCTGGATGTGGGGCAAGTCGGGTGCTGGTGGCAAAATGAAAGGGAGTTGCTGGTATTGTGAGAAGGAAGGGCACCCCTGGTTTTTGTGCTATAAGAAACCCGATGGATGGACCCCCCAGAATCGTCACCAGGATGGCGGCGCGCGGAGGAACCAGAAAAACGGCGCCAACATGGTCGCTGATTCGTCCGACAACAACCCGAAGGGCAACGGCGGTGCGGAGAAGAAGAAGGAGCGCACCGCGGGCCAATTCTTTCATGTGGGAGACAAGGGGGAGCAAGGAGACGCCTCTGCCAAAGTTGGAGCAGAGCTGCACCCCCTAGACTATTGGGTGTTGGACACAGGCGCTGCTTGGACGATGACGCCGCGCAAGGATCTGCTGGACGAAGTACGAGCTGCACCGATCAATGAAGTGTGCTCCGCCTCTGGACACATGTTGAAGGTGGCTGGTGCGGGACGAGCTGCGTTTAAGGGAGCGGATGGCAAGCCGGTGGTGCTGCACGACGTTCTCTTCGTCCCCGACCTGAAGGCCAACCTTATCTCCCTCCGTAAGCTTGGCAAGGCTGGGGTGAACACCAACACGGATGGGGCACGCACTTATAAGGGGAAGCTGGGCAATCGGGTGCTTTGGGATCTGCACGAGAGCAAGGACGTGTACAGATCTATGTGGCAGCTGCCGGCCCTAGCGTGGCATGGTGGGGGGCAGGCTGGAGAGGGGTCTGCATCCCAGGGGGAGTGCAATGCCGTTGGAGGGGTTGGTGTGAAAGTGTCGGCCAGATCTGGGGAGACAGATTGGGCAACGGCACACCGGCGCTTAGGGCATGTGGCAATGCCTTTGCTGAAGCAGCTGGAGAAGGATGGAGCCGTTAAGGGTCTGAAGCTGAACGGACAGCCACCCGATGACAACTGTGAAATCTGTTTGCTTTCAAAGTTCACCCGTTTCCCTTTCCATAGTGTGGCTGGCAGGAGCAAGAAGCCTTTGGAGCTGGTCCACATGGACTTGGTGGGGCCGCTGCCGGTGCAAGGGCACAAGGGGGAGCGGTATTTTCTTACAATTGTGGATGACTGGAGCAGGCTGATGTGGGCGTATCCGCTGAAGCAGAAGGACCACGCCGCCTCCACGATACGGGACGATTGGCTGCCATTCGTGGAGAAGCAGGCGGAGTGTGTAGTGAAGCGGATTAGGACAGACCGGGGTGGTGAGTTCCTTGGAGCTGAAATGACGGCCTGGCTCAAGAAGCAGGGCATCCAGAGAGAGCTGACCACGGCTTATACCCCACAGTCAAATGGTGTAGCAGAACGGGCAAACCGGACCATTCTGGAGACAGCTAGGGCGCTGCTCATAGAATCTGGGCTGAGCAATTCTATGTGGCCTCATGCTGTCCGGCACGCCACCGTCGCTAGGAACAGGGTGCTCACCAAGGTTGGGGATGACTCGTGGGTGCCGTTGGAGAGGTGGCTTGGGAGGAAGCCGCCGGTGGACATGCTGAGGGTGTTCGGTTGCATGGCAGTCGCCCACTGTTGGTGTAAGGGCCTAATAAACTCAAGCTATTAGGACTTAATCAAACTTAAAACCTCTCCTCGGGGTCACCTCCAAGGGTCCCTGGGTGCCTGGTACAAGACCAGCCCCTATCCTCGGGTCCGAGTTTGTAGAGAGAGGGATCAAGAAGGACTTAGTCAAAACAGCAAGAGTACCTTGAACTTCGCGCAGCGTGCCGTGCAGACCGTCGGTCGGATTAAGCTGAGAATTCGCTATATCGAAGCTCGCTCCAAGAGCTTTAAAATGAGCCAAGTTGCCTCGCGAAAAGTTCTGCCATTACTAAGTTCTGGCTCGGACAGCGTTTGCCTAGCGTTGGAGTGCTAGCATACTAGCGTTGACTCGGGTAGCATTCCGCCGTCGAATAGCGCAGAAACGAAATTCCAGCGAGGAAGGAATTCGCTTGAATCAATTTGACTATATTCAGGTACAAACAGAGAAGGATTAAATAGTTCTAGCTAGCAAGGACCTTGGGAATCAACCTGGGAAGAACCAGGGATGATCCCAAATAATTCCAAGCAACAGAACCAACTTGGCTGGACAAAATAGCAGGTGGTAGGTTAGTAAACAACCTCTGGTTCTGTTTTTCCAACCTGGGAAAACAACAACCAGGTTCAGGTTCTAAAAACAGAACCTGTTTTGTCTTTGCCCAACCAGCCAAATGCTGGTTCCGCTGGTTTCCCCTGGCCTTGTAGCATGCAGATACAGACAAACAACATCCAACCTTCACCTAAATTGTACCCCTATAGTGCCTTCCCTGCTACACTATAGTTAACCAAACAAACAGTACAATTCCGAGTTGGATAGAACTGAATCTGCGCAATCAACTCAACCGAACTGCAAAGCTTCCATCTTGGGTTCCTTTGCGAGCTCGTCCTTTCTGCTTGCACTGTTCATAGCGCATACAATGTTGTGCCGAAGCGCACATTGCGCGAGTACCTGCAAATGCATCAAGCGAAAAATGCGAAAGCAAACAAACACACGAACACACCATTCACACGCAAATGCATTCGCACAAGCATACTCGTACAAACAGACGGCAGGATGTCGTGCAATGTGCATTTGCACCCAACACACTCCCCCTCAGCCTGCCGGCTGCATCCCCGTCATTCCATGCTAGTTCATGCTCATTCCAGTGATGCGCACACAACGCCAATGAGGCTCATCCGCAAGCCTCTTGGTGAGAAAGTCTGCTGGCTGCTGGTGAGTCTTGATGTAGATTGGATTCACCGTCCCCCTCTTCACCTCCTTACGCAGCCAGTGCCACTTGATACGCATGTGCTTGTTCAGGCCATGAAGCACAGCGTTCCTGGCCATCCCAAGAGCCCCCTTGCTATCACAAAACAGCGGCGTAGCAACTTTCTGCTCCTGGCCAATCTCCTCTAACAGCCTCCTCAGCCAAATCACCTCCTTCACCCCATGGAACATCGCCATGTACTCTGATTCTACGGAAGAGAGTGCCGTCTCCGTCTGCTTCTTGGACCTCCAACTAACAGGTCCTCCCCCAACTACGCAGATGTATCCTCCCACAGATGAGGAATCCTCCTTCTCAGAAGCCCACGTAGCATCGGTAAAGCAAGTGAGAAATAGCTTGCCTTCTCCAAGCCTCTCCCCCTTCTCTTTCAGCACCTCCACCCCTTTCTGCTTCACCTGTGCAGATGCGGAGTATTGAACTCCAATGCTTGGGTGAGAGTTCAGGTACTTCACCACACGCTCAGCTGCATCCACCTGCTCCTCTGATGGATTCTGCACCACCCTAGCCAGCTGCCCAACCGAGAAAGAGATGTCGGGCCTCGTGTGAACTGCTGCGTACAAGAGGCTGCCCACCAAGGACTGAAATTGCTGCTGCTCTTCAGCTTCAACCCCTTCATCCTCTGCAGCCTTCACAAGCTTGAATTCTGCTGGCAGGGGAGTTGCAACCTTGCGCTCATTCTCAATCCCATACTTCTCCCCCAGCTCCTTGATGAACTTCTCCTGGTGCAGCTTCAACCACCTGTGATCTGGATCCCTCTCCACGTGCATCCCGAGGTAGTACTTTACCTCCCCAAGGTTCTTGCACTTGAAGTTTTCCATCAGTTGCTGCTGCACTTTCTGGATCTCCTTCATGCTGCTGCTGAAGAGAAGAATGTCGTCCACATAGACCAGAAACAGCACCAGCTTCTCCCCCTCGCCCTTGAGAAAGAGGCTCTCATCACAGCTGCTGGTCCTGAATCCCATCTCCTCTAAAACAGCTGCCAACTTCTGGTACCAGCAGCGTGGCGCCTGCTTCAAGCCGTAGATGGACTTGTTGAGCTTGCACACCCTGCCCGTACCATCCTCATACCCAGGCGGCTGCGTCATGTACACATCCTCCTCTAAAATCCCATTCAGGAATGCCGTTGAAATATCCATCTGAATGATGAATTTCCCACTAACAGCTGCATCTGCCAACAAGACACGGAGGGTAGGGGGTTTGGCAGTGGGAGCAAAGATCTCGTTTGTCCTGCTTCTCCTTCTGCATAAACCCCTTCGCCACCAGCCTACTCTTGTAGATGGTGACCTGCCCCTTGTCATCGGTCTTGATCCTCAGCACCCACTTGCATTGTATCGCTTTCTTCCCATCAGGCAGCACCACCAGATCCCATGTCCTATTCTCCAGCAGACTCTGGTACTCAGCATCCCTAGAAGCCAGCCACTTGTCCCTATCTGGTCCAGCTAATGCCTCCTCCATGCTAGCTGGTTCCTCTGGTGCAGGGGCAAGAAAACAGTACGCAGGCTCATCCTCCTCATCCGGGTCATAGCCATGAGGTAGAATCAGCAATGCCTCTTCGGTCCCTAGCTGCTGCTCTGCTGCATCAGTTCCTGCAGTCAGCTTCTTAGTAGCCATACGGGTACGTCCTGGCCTGGAGACGGGTGTCTCCCATCCCTTCATAACGACACCCTTCGGCTTCTTAGTTTTTCCCTGCTGCTTCTCTCCTCCCTCGGGTCCAGCAGCTCCACTAGTGCTGCCGCCAGTTTCCACACCATTTTCTCCACCAGCAGATGCCTCCTGTACCTTCTCTCCATCACCATTTCCAGCAGCTGCCTCCTCTCCCTCCTCCCACACACTAGGAGTCAGGTCCAGCTGCATGGTGATCTGCTCCATCTGCTGGGACACCCTTGCCTCCGGCTGTTTCTCCCAGCTCCCATACATCATGCCCTCAATGAATTTCACATCCCTGCTGTCAAACAACACACCCTTGGATGGTTCCCACAGCAGCCATCCCTTGCTCTCAGCAGCCAGCCCCAAATGCACACACCAGATTGCACTCGCCCCCAACTTACTGCGGTAGGTCTTGGGGACGTGGGCGACTGCCATGCAACCGAACACCCTCAGCATGTCCACCGGCGGCTTCCTCCCAAGCCACCTCTCCAACGGCACCCACGAGTCATCCCCAACCTTGGTGAGCACCCTGTTCCTAGCGACAGTGGCGTGCCGGACAGCATGAGGCCACATAGAATTGCTCAGCCCAGATTCTATGAGCAGCGCCCTAGCTGTCTCCAGAATGGTCCGGTTTGCCCGTTCTGCTACACCATTGGACTGTGGGGTATAAGCCGTGGTCAGCTCTCTCTGGATGCCCTGCTTCTTGAGCCAGGCCGTCATTTCAGCTCCAAGGAACTCACCACCCCGGTCTGTCCTAATCCGCTTCACTACACACTCCGCCTGCTTCTCCACGAATGGCAGCCAATCGTCCCGTATCGTGGAGGCGGCGTGGTCCTTCTGCTTCAGCGGATACGCCCACATCAGCCTGCTCCAGTCATCCACAATTGTAAGAAAATACCGCTCCCCCTTGTGCCCTTGCACCGGCAGCGGCCCCACCAAGTCCATGTGGACCAGCTCCAAAGGCTTCTTGCTCCTGCCAGCCACACTATGGAAAGGGAAACGGGTGAACTTTGAAAGCAAACAGATTTCACAGTTGTAATCGGGTGGCTGTCCGTTCAGCTTCAGACCCTTAACGGCTCCATCCTTCTCCAGCTGCTTCAGCAAAGGCATTGCCACATGCCCTAAGCGCCGGTGTGCCGTTGCCCAATCTGTCTCCCCAGATCTGGCCGACACTTTCACACCAACCCCTCCAACGGCATTGCACTCCCCCTGGGATGCAGACCCCTCTCCAGCCTGCCCCCCACCATGCCACGCCAGGGCCGGCAGCTGCCACATAGATCTGTACACGTCCTTGCTCTCGTGCAGATCCCAAAGCACCCGATTGCCCAGCTTCCCCTTATAAGTGCGTGCCCCATCCGTGTTGGTGTTCACCCCAGCCTTGCCAAGCTTACGGAGGGAGATAAGGTTGGCCTTCAGGTCGGGGACGAAGAGAACGTCGTGCAGCACCACCGGCTTGCCATCCGCTCCCTTAAACGCAGCTCGTCCCGCACCAGCCACCTTCAACATGTGTCCAGAGGCGGAGCACACTTCATTGATCGGTGCAGCTCGTACTTCGTCCAGCAGGTCCTTGCGCGGCGTCATCGTCCAAGCAGCGCCTGTGTCCAACACCCAATAGTCTAGGGGGTGCAGCTCTGCTCCAACTTTGGCAGAGGCGTCTCCTTGCTCCCCCTTGTCTCCCACATGGAAGAATTGGCCCGCGGTGCGCTCCTTCTTCTTCTCCGCACCGCCGTTGCCCTTCGGGTTGTTGTCGGACGAATCAGCGACCATGTTGGCGCCGTTTTTCTGGTTCCTCCGCGCGCCGCCATCCTGGTGACGATTCTGGGGGGTCCATCCATCGGGTTTCTTATAGCACAAAAACCAGGGGTGCCCTTCCTTCTCACAATACCAGCAACTCCCTTTCATTTTGCCACCAGCACCCGACTTGCCCCCACGTCCAGATTTCGCACCGCGACCCCAACCGGTACCTCCTTGTTGGTCGTTGGAGTCGTCGTCTTTCTTTGCACCGCGTCCAGCACCACCAAAGCCACGTCCTCTGCCACGTCGGCTCCCTTGCATCCCGTAGCTGCTGCTGCCGTCGTCTCCACCCCTCAGTTGGCGGCGACGGAAGTCCTCCTCCAGAATCTTCGTCCGCACCCACTCGAGCGTCCACAAGCTCTGGTTCTGCGGCAGGCTCAATCCGCTCGTAAATTGAAGCCACGATTCCGGCAGCAGCGAGAGCATCTTCAAGCACTTGGTCTGCTCCGGGTAGGTGATTCCCGCGGTCGCCAACTTCGCGTAGAGGTCGCGCATCTTGTCCAGGACTGGTTGCACCGGCTCTCCCTCGCTCAGGCGCAACGCGGACAGCTCCCTCTCCAGCATCAACGTTGCGACAACGGAGGTCGGGGCGTGCAGCTCCTTCAACACGGTCCACGCCTTCGGACCGCATTCAACCTCCGGCAGCAGGTGCATGACGTGGTGACGCTGGTTCAGCTCCAAACTCTGCGACATCAAATAGTAGCCAGCCGAGGAGCGCTCGTCCCAATCTTCCTGCAGCGTGGGGTCACTCGGTCTAGGCTCCTCCCCAATCATTAGTTTCAGCAAACCGATCTGACGGAAATATAATTGCATTTTCCAGGCCCAATCATCATAGCCCTCACCATTGAACTTCTCGACGGTGAAATTCTTCAGCACCTCCTTGACAAGCGAGCCCTGGTTTGTTCGCGCTCCCCTTGGCGCTGAAAGACCAGAATCTTGGCTGCCGCTACGATCTTGGGCTGAAGATTCACCAGCTCCCGCCGAGGTGTTGCCCGCCATAGCTACCTATAACGAGGATCACTATAACGCAGCTCTGATACCAGCTTGTTGGTGTAAGGGCCTAATAAACTCAAGCTATTAGGACTTAATCAAACTTAAAACCTCTCCTCGGGGTCACCTCCAAGGGTCCCTGGGTGCCTGGTACAAGACCAGCCCCTATCCTTGGGTCCGAGTTTGTAGAGAGAGGGATCAAGAAGGACTTAGTCAAAACAGCAAGAGTACCTTGAACGACGCGCAGCGTGCCGTGCAGACCGTTGATCGGATTAAGCTGAGAATTCGCTATATCGAAGCTCGCTCCAAGAGCTTTAAAATGAGCCAAGTTGCCTCGCGAAAAGTTCTGCCATTACTAAGTTCTGGCTCGGACAGCGTTTGCCTAGCGTTGGAGTGCTAGCATACTAGCGTTGACTCGGGTAGCATTCCGCCGTCGAATAGCGCAGAAACGAAATTCCAGCGAGGAAGGAATTCGCTTGAATCAATTTGACTATATTCAGGTACAAACAGAGAAGGATTAAATAGTTCTAGCTAGCAAGGACCTTGGGAATCAACCTGGGAAGAACCAGGGATGATCCCAAATAATTCCAAGCAACAGAACCAACCTGGCTGGACAAAATAGCAGGTGGTAGGTTGGTAAACAACCTCTGGTTCTGTTTTTCCAACCTGGGAAAACAACAACCAGGTTCAGGTTCTAAAAACAGAACCTGTTTTGTCTTTGCCCAACCAGCCAAATGCTGGTTCCGCTGG
The DNA here is from genome assembly GCA_947470075.1 of Closterium sp. Yama58-4. NCBI lineage: Eukaryota > Viridiplantae > Streptophyta > Zygnematophyceae > Desmidiales > Closteriaceae > Closterium > Closterium sp. Yama58-4. The sequence continues at coordinate 12,161 of CANIUD010000839.1, forward strand.
TTTCCCCTGGCCTTGTAGCATGCAGATACAGACAAACAACATCCAACCTTCACCTAAATTGTACCCCTATAGTGCCTTCCCTGCTACACTATAGTTAACCAAACAAAACAGTACAATTCCGAGTTGGATAGAACTGAATCTGCGCAATCAACTCAACCGAACTGCAAAGCTTCCATCTTGGGTTCCTTTGCGAGCTCGTCCTTTCTGCTTGCACTGTTCATAGCGCATACAATGTTGTGCCGAAGCGCACATTGCGCGAGTACCTGCAAATGCATCAAGCGAAAAATGCGAAAGCAAACAAACACACGAACACACCATTCACACGCAAATGCATTCGCACAAGCATACTCGTACAAACAGACGGCAGGATGTCGTGCAATGTGCATTTGCACCCAACACCCACGTCCCCAAGACCTACCGCAGTAAGTTGGGGGCGAGTGCAATCTGGTGTGTGCATTTGGGGCTGGCTGCTGAGAGCAAGGGATGGCTGCTGTGGGAACCATCCAAGGGTGTGTTGTTTGACAGCAGGGATGTGAAATTCATTGAGGGCATGATGTATGGGAGCTGGGAGAAACAGCCGGAGGCAAGGGTGTCCCAGCAGATGGAGCAGATCACCATGCAGCTGGACCTGACTCCTAGTGTGTGGGAGGAGGGAGAGGAGGCAGCTGCTGGAAATGGTGATGGAGAGAAGGTACAGGAGGCATCTGCTGGTGGAGAAAATGGTGTGGAAACTGGCGGCAGCACTAGTGGAGCTGCTGGACCCGAGGGAGGAGAGAAGCAGCAGGGAAAAACTAAGAAGCCGAAGGGTGTCGTTATGAAGGGATGGGAGACACCCGTCTCCAGGCCAGGACGTACCCGTATGGCTACTAAGAAGCTGACTGCAGGAACTGATGCAGCAGAGCAGCAGCTAGGGACCGAAGAGGCATTGCTGATTCTACCTCATGGCTATGACCCGGATGAGGAGGATGAGCCTGCGTACTGTTTTCTTGCCCCTGCACCAGAGGAACCAGCTAGCATGGAGGAGGCATTAGCTGGACCAGATAGGGACAAGTGGCTGGCTTCTAGGGATGCTGAGTACCAGAGTCTGCTGGAGAATAGGACATGGGATCTGGTGGTGCTGCCTGATGGGAAGAAAGCGATACAATGCAAGTGGGTGCTGAGGATCAAGACCGATGACAAGGGGCAGGTCACCATCTACAAGAGTAGGCTGGTGGCGAAGGGGTTTATGCAGAAGGAGAAGCCTGCCACTGCCAAACCCCCTACCCTCCGTGTCTTGTTGGCAGATGCAGCTGTTAGTGGGAAATTCATCATTCAGATGGATATTTCAACGGCATTCCTGAATGGGATTTTAGAGGAGGATGTGTACATGACGCAGCCGCCTGGGTATGAGGATGGTACGGGCAGGGTGTGCAAGCTCAACAAGTCCATCTACGGCTTGAAGCAGGCGCCACGCTGCTGGTACCAGAAGTTGGCAGCTGTTTTAGAGGAGATGGGATTCAAGACCAGCAGCTGTGATGAGAGCCTCTTTCTCAAGGGCGAGGGGGAGAAGCTGGTGCTGTTTCTGGTCTATGTGGACGACATTCTTCTCTTCAGCAGCAGCATGAAGGAGATCCAGAAAGTGCAGCAGCAACTGATGGAAAACTTCAAGTGCAAGAACCTTGGGGAGGTAAAGTACTACCTCGGGATGCACGTGGAGAGGGATCCAGATCACAGGTGGTTGAAGCTGCACCAGGAGAAGTTCATCAAGGAGCTGGGGGAGAAGTATGGGATTGAGAATGAGCGCAAGGTTGCAACTCCCCTGCCAGCAGAATTCAAGCTTGTGAAGGCTGCAGAGGATGAAGGGGTTGAAGCTGAAGAGCAGCAGCAATTTCAGTCCTTGGTGGGCAGCCTCTTGTACGCAGCAGTTCACACGAGGCCCGACATCTCTTTCTCGGTTGGGCAGCTGGCTAGGGTGGTGCAGAATCCATCAGAGGAGCAGGTGGATGCAGCTGAGCGTGTGGTGAAGTACCTGAACTCTCACCCAAGCATTGGAGTTCAATACTCCGCATCTGCACAGGTGAAGCAGAAAGGGGTGGAGGTGCTGAAAGAGAAGGGGGAGAGGCTTGGAGAAGGCAAGCTATTTCTCACTTGCTTTACCGATGCTACGTGGGCTTCTGAGAAGGAGGATTCCTCATCTGTGGGAGGATACATCTGCGTAGTTGGGGGAGGACCTGTTAGTTGGAGGTCCAAGAAGCAGACGGAGACGGCACTCTCTTCCGTAGAATCAGAGTACATGGCGATGTTCCATGGGGTGAAGGAGGTGATTTGGCTGAGGAGGCTGTTAGAGGAGATTGGCCAGGAGCAGAAAGTTGCTACGCCGCTGTTTTGTGATAGCAAGGGGGCTCTTGGGATGGCCAGAAACGCTGTGCTTCATGGGCTGAACAAGCACATGCGTATCAAGTGGCACTGGCTGCGTAAGGAGGTGAAGAGGGGGACGGTGCATCCGATCTACATCAAGACTCACCAGCAGCCAGCAGACTTTCTCACCAAGAGGCTTGCGGATGAGCCTCATTGGCGTTGTGTGCGCATGAGTGGAATGAGCATGAACTAGCATGGAATGACGGGGATGCAGCCGGCAGGCTGAGGGGGAGTGTGTTGGGTGCAAATGCACATTGCACGACATCCTGCCGTCTGTTTGTACGAGTATGCGTGTGCGAATGCATTTGCGTGTGAATGGTGTGTTCGTGTGTTTGTTTGCTTTCGCATTTTTTGCTTGATGCATTTGCAGGTACTCGCGCAATGTGCGCTTTGGCACAACATTGTATGCGCTATGAACAGTGCAAGCAGAAAGGACGAGCTCGCAAAGGAACCCAAGATGGAAGCTTTGCAGTTCGGTTGAGTTGATTGCGCAGATTCAGTTCTATCCAACTCGGAATTGTACTGTTTTGCTTGGTTAACTATAGTGTAGCAGGGAAGGCACTATAGGGGTACAATTTAGGTGAAGGTTGGATGTTGTTTGTCTGTATCTGCATGCTACAAGGCCAGGGGAAACCAGCGGAACCAGCATTTGGCTGGTTGGGCAAAGACAAAACAGGTTCTGTTTTTAGAACCTGAACCTGGTTGTTGTTTTCCCAGGTTGGAAAAACAGAACCAGAGGTTGTTTACCAACCTACCACCTGCTATTTTGTCCAGCCAGGTTGGTTCTGTTGCTTGGAATTATTTGGGATCATCCCTGGTTGTTCCCAGGTTGATTCCCAAGGTCCTTGCTAGCTAGAACTATTTAATCTTTCTCTGTTTGTACCTGAACATAGTCAAATTGATTCATGCGAATTCCTTCCTCGCTGGAATTTCGTTTCTGCGCTATTCGACGGCGGAATGCTACCCGAGTCAACGCTAGTATGCTAGCACTCCAACGCTAGGCAAACGCTGTCTGAGCCATAACTTCGTAATGGCAGAACTTTTCGCGAGGCAACTTGGCTCATTTTAAAGCTCTTGGAGCGAGCTTCGATATAGCGAATTCTCAGCTTAATCCGACCGACGGTCTGCATGGCACGCTGCGCGACGTTCAAGGTACTCTTGCTGTTTTGACTAAGTCCTTCTTGATCCCTCTCTCTACAAACTCGGACCCGAGGATAGGGGCTGGTCTTGTACCAGGCACCCAGGGACCCTTGGAGGTGACCCCGAGGAGAGGTTTTAAGTTTGATTAAGTCTTAATAGCTTGAGTTTATTAGGCCCTTACACCAACAGGGCCCACACCAACCAGGTTTCTAGAGAACGTAGGAACGTGGAGGCCAGTCAGGGAACCGGAAGGGGCAGCTGGGCACGGGAGGGTAGTGGCGTGAGTCGCAATGACCGGTCCCGAAGTGGGATCGGCCAGTGATATGGAGACTGGCGTCGGGAGCTGAGAGAGAGTCGTGCGGTCGCGGAAGAAGCACTGTGTCGCTCCTGAGTCCAGTGTGAAGGAGAGAGACGCGTCCGTCGAGGAAGTACCTGTACTAGTAGCTAAACAAGATCCTACACTGGCACCTACTCTAGCAACAGGCAAAGATCCTAAGCTAGGTACAGGCAAGTACACAGATCCAGGAGCACTATAGTCAACATCAGCATACATGGCATAAGACCTAGCATCATCCATAGTCATATCAAAAACAGCAATACCACGAGCAAGAAGTGTCCCCCAGCGTGGCGGCGTGGGAGCGGAGGGGCCGTGGTGCAAGAGGTAGAGGTCGTCGAGACGACTGAAGCAGCGTGCAGCAGAGTGGTCGGGGCGGCCACAGTACGAGTCCCGACGAGGACCCGTAAGGATCCAGTACTCACAGGGACCAACGTCGCGGCCGGCCGAGCGAGGTCCCCGACTAGAGGGGCCGCTACTGCGGCCAGTGCTCGGGGGACCCGCAGACCTCCACTGCTGCTGAGGGCCCCACTGCTGCGGAGGGCCCCACTGCTGCGGAGGGCCCCACTGCTGAGGCTGCTGCTGTGGCGGGCGCTGCTGCTGGCCCTGTCGCTGCTGCTGCTGTCCCTGCCGCTGCTGCTGTCCAGGCGGTGGCAGCTGCTGGGGAGGCGACTGCTGCTGTTGCTGGGACCCCTCACCACCAGTGAAAGCTCCACCGTCGAAAGGAGGGCCGTCAGGTCCCGAGCCACCCCCACCTTCACTCCCACCACCTGCTCTACCGCCACCGCCACTACCCGCACCACCTCCAGTACCCCCGCCGCCCTTCCCGCCTCCCTTACCAGCCTTGCCACGTTTCTGCCCGCAAGAGACAGAAACGGCCGCCGTCTCCTCAGAGGTGGAAGACGTGGGGTTGGCAAGGGAGGCAGAGAAGGTGGGAAGCTGTGGAACCGTACACCCCTCAAAAAGACGAGGATGAGGGGCGGAGGTTACTCTCGATCTTCGAGAGAGCAGTCTCAAGAAGATCGATGGTAAGCTCAGTGGGGTGCTTCAGAAGAAGCGCATCGCGGGCTGTGGCTAGGCGGTCAGGGAGGCGAGTGACTAGCCAGTGAATAGTGAGCCACATAGGGGGCGGGGCAAGGGCAAGCTGGTCCTCAGTGCAAGCAGCGCGAAAGCGAGCGTCAAGGGAGCGCAGGTGGGTAGCGAGGTCAGAGACAGTCTCAAAGGAGGCGAGGTCAGGGTAGATAAAGGGTACGAGGAGGCGACTGAGCGAAGCAGAGGAGGGAGTGGAGTAGCGAGTAATAATAGCCTTATACAGATCTGCAGCAGACTCGACCTGAGCGAAGTGGACTGCCTCTGTCGGCGGGAGAAGGTCGGTCAGGGCGAGAGAGGCAGCGGCGTCACGAGACTCCCACACGTCGCGAGCGAGGAGCTGGCGCTGGTAGTCGGCCTCCTGCTCAGAAGTAGGCGGTGGAGTCGTGAGCAGCGGCTGAGGCTATGGAGGGGCTGTCTGAATGCCGGACGCGTGTGCGAACAGGTGCACGCCATCCTGCCGCTGGCTCTTAAGGTGGCGCTGCGCCTGCGTAAGCCACGTGCTAAAATCTTAAGGTGGCCCTTCAGGGTCGAAACGAAGTACTCGGGAGGTCGCCATAGAGGGTGAAACTGAGAGCGCGCGGCTGCCAGCCGCAAGAGGGGGAGACAATTAGTAACGCGTGAGCAGGCGTGGAGGCATGGAGGCAGGTAGGTGGCGCGGCATGTGGACAGGCGGGCGGCGCAGTGCGCTGCCCGGCAATAGGCGCGGCGCGCTGGCGGGGCGCGCTGGCGTGCTAACGCGCTAGCGAGGCGCGCTGGCGTGCGCGCTGGCGTGCGCGCTGGCGTGGCGCGCTGGCAAGCGCAAGCGGAGCGCGCTGGTGTGCGCGCTGGCGTGCGCGCTGGCGGGGCGCGCTGGCGTGCGCGCTGGCGGGGCGCGCTGGCGTGCGCGCTGGCGGGGCGCGCTGGCGTGCGCGCTGGCGTGCGCGCTGGCGTGCGCGCTGGCGGGGCGCGCTGGCGTGCGCGCTGGCGGGGCGCGCTGGCGTGCGCGCTGGCGGGGCGCGCTGGTGTGGCGCGCTGGCGGGGCGCGCTGGCGGGCCTGCTGGCTAGCTCGCTTGCAGGCCTGCTGGCTAGCACGCTAGCGGGCGGGCCGCGCTGCAGGTCGACGGGCGGGCGGCGCAGTGCGCTAACGGGCGGGTGGCGCGGTGCGCTAGCGGGCAGCGCGGTGTGCTAACGTGGCGCGATGTCGTGGCGCGTTGGCGTGGCGTAGGCTAAGACGTGTTAGGGCAAACGCGGAGGGAGGAGGCGGCCTAGGTCGAGAAACGGCGACGACTAGGTGAGTCCTAGGAATGGCGAACCTACTGCTGATACCATCTCAGAAACTAAGCACAGCAGAATGAGTTGCATTGATTGTGTTGGGGTACAAGTACCTAACCCTAACTGTTTGTACCCCATATAGCATGACCCACTAAAGGCTATAACATTTGACATTCTAGCATACTTCTACCATCATGATACACCAGTGACTTGCGGGTTGCAGCTGACAACAGATGCTGTCAAATAAATTATGTACTATTTTTCTAGGTACCTAAATTATTTGCATGGTTGCCAACCAGTGTGATATTGAGGAGGGTTTCCATGTTCAGAATGTTGAATCGGTGCAACACGTACACACACGCAAACTCACACACAAACATGAGGTAAATGGGGAGCTTGGGGAAATCGGGGAGCATGTGAAAAGAGAGGAGAATGAGGAAGAGGGAAGCCTGGGGGGATGGGAGAAAAGAGGAAACAGGTAAAACCAGAGAGGAATGGGGAAAAGGGGAAGGTTGGGGAAGTCGGGGGACATGTGGAATCAGGAAGATACGGGGAAACAGACAAACCTGGTGAATTAGTGAGACATGTAATGGAGAGATGTGGGGATTCAGGGGAATATGGGGATTCAAGGAGGTATTAGACAAGCATGGGGAAAGGGGGAAGCTTGGGGGAATTGGAAGACACGGAAAAACAAGAAGGCCTGACAAGCGGACATAGGGTAACATGGAAATATGGGGAAACAGGGAGGAATGAGGGGCATGGGGAGACAGGGAGGCATGGGGAAATATGGAGGCATGGGGAAACAAGGGTGGTAACGGGGAGCACGGAGGCATGGGGAAACAGGGAATCATGATGATACACGGGGATATAGGGGGAAGCAGGCGGGGAGATGGGGAACAGAGAAGAGATGGGGAGAAGGGTGAGAATTAGAAAGTTTCAAAACAGGGAGACATGGAGAACAGAGGGGCATGGGGGAAGCGGGTGGCATAGGCTTTAAACTAGAGACATGGTGACCAGGGAGTGAGTGTGAAAAAGGGAGATATGGAATAACAAGGAGACATGGAAAAAGAGGAAATATGGGGAAAACCATGGAAACACGGAGATGTTGGTTTCATACGAAATCGGGGGGGGGGGGGGGCATCACAAATCATGAAGAAACGGGGAGACATGGGGACATCGGGAAAAAGGGAGGCATAGAGAATCATTCGCACATGGGGAAACAGAGAAGATTGTGAAAGGGGGACACTGGGAAACATTGAAAATTGATGAAACATGATAGATGGGGAAAGAGAGTCACTGAGAAACAGGGTGATATGGGAATAAAAAAAAGGATGCAGAAATAAGGAAGTATGGTGAACCATGGACACATGGTGAAAAAGGGAGGCATGATGAGAAGAGGAGACATGGGGAGAAAATGGGACATGGGGAAACAAGGATGTATTGCGAAAATATGAGACTTGGGAAAACGCTGAGGTATGGGGAAGCACGGAGACATGGTCAAAAAGTGAGGTATGGTGAAACATGGAGTGAAATGGGGAAATAGAGAAATCTGGCGAAACAGGAAGTCATGGGGGAAACATGGAGGCATGGTGAAACGAGAAGGTACGGTGAAAAGGAATAGGAAGTATGGTGAAATAGTGAGGTATGGTGAAACAGTGAGGTATGGTGAAACAATGAGATATGGTGGAACGGTGAAGGTACGGTAAAACAGTAAGGTATGGTGAAACAGTGAGGAATGGTTAAACAATGAGGTACGGTGAAACAGTGAGGTATGGTGAAACAACGAGGTACGGTTGTGAGAGTACACATGCTTGATTTTATTTCCTTAAACTATTCCTAGCTTAGGAAGATTTTATGCATGCATGAATTGCTTGATTTCCTAGGTTCGTTGCTTTACTATAGTTATTATAGTTATAGGCACCGAACCAGGTTACGTGTACCGAACTCAAGCTATTCGGTTGCCACCGAATTGCTTTCTACCGAGTTCGGGAAGGTTCTGTTCGGGACGCTTCGCGACCCTCAGAACATTCGCGTAACACATGGGTTACCTGCCTTGTGTCGAGCCTATATATAGCCTCGTGTTGTACCCAGGTGATCATTCAATTCACAATCATCTTTTCTGAGCTCGATCCTAGATCCTCACACTTGGTAATCAGAGCCCGTTTACACGCGAAAGTTTTTCCAACCGCTAAAACCCAGTCTTAGAAAAACCGTGGGGGAGACGCAGTTAAACATCGATTTCGGGTACGTAAAACCGGTTCCGTGTTTTTCGCTCCCCCTCGTTTCGGTTTTTTGGACGCGTAATGTCTGGCATGGAGGGCCAAGGCGACAACTATGCGACCACGAGCGACATCGCGAGCCTCCGCACCGACATGGAGCAGACGCAGGCGGCGCTACGACGACTCGAGGCCCTTCTGACACACCAACCAGGAATCGCCACCGCAGCAGCAGCGAACGCAGCAGCGAACGTAGCAGCGACGGCACCAGCAGCAGTGGCGACACCGACATTTCACGGACCGATGGCACCACTGTCGCCGAACCTCGAAGCAGCACGACCGAGGCTCCCTGAGGCGTTCGATCCAAGCGCGAAGGGATCCGACGTCCGGCGATTCGTGGCCACCCTCGAAATTTACTTCGAGGCCATTGGCTGTTCGACCCCGACACACGACGCAGCAAACATTCGGCTCGCTGCGACACTGTTACGTGGACCGGCACTCGAGTGGATTTATTACACTGACGTGGCCCGCGGGGAGAAGTCTGTTGGTGCAACCCTACGATTTGCACACGGCTTGTTGTCCGTGTGCGAGTGCGTACATGCGTGTGTGCATGGAGTGGTATGAGTGCATGAAATAAATATATATTTCATGCTTATAATAGTGTGTGTATGATGGGTCATGATGTCGAGTGTGTGTGTCAAGTCAATAGCGAGTTATCGCTAGCCGCGTGTAACGCGGTCATTTTGTGTGTCTCGCGCTGTTTCTATTTTGTCGTGCGCGGTTTCTATTTTGTCGCTTGTCGAACGTTCGGCGTGTCGCAGGTGCGCGCAGCAGACCCATCAAGAACTCAAGGATGAGTTTGTGATGAAGAACCCGAGCCTTGGTTGCAAGCTTCAGGTGATTCCGAAGCCCGCCAAAGGGGGTACACCTCAAGATATTGAAGATAGTTACATTACAAAGTGTAGTGTAACATTTCTATGGGTGTAGGCCCTTGTGGAGGGTAGTTTCGAGACCCTTCTTGGTTGGGGACAGTGTGGCACTGTTCCCCATCACTGTACCTCGGCTCTTGGGGTTTGTAGGAGCTGGGAGTCCTTCCCAACTCGTAACTCTTCCTAGATGTTCGTAATTGTGTCTTTTAAGACTAAGTTGCTGCCATAGTGCCGTTCGTTCAAACCGACGCTGTGTCGTCAATTCTTAATGAAATTGTGCGATCTAAATTGCCTATTGTAGGCAACGTTAAGACGCTCCAGATCCAAGTTGAATGAGGTCAATTGGAGCTGTGACCAGATCGCTATGATCGTTTAAAGCCGCTGTGCAGAAATCCGACTGTGCACTCTATCTTTCGTTTTAGGCACATTGAAGCCTATTGTGACTATAACAAGTGGTATCAGAGCGCCTTGGAGCAGCTACGACGATGGCTGGACCTGAAGAGAGGGGTGGCAGAGGTGCTGGAGGCAATGGAGAAGCCCAAGCACAAGGCCAAGCCCGTGATTCAGCCATGGCGCCCGTGCAACCTACTCTTGGGCCTTCAAGGGATGAGCCAAGAGTGTTCGGGCTTGACAAGTTCAACGGCGACAACTTTGCTGAGTGGTCCTTCAGAATGGAGAATGTGTTCGACCATTATGACCTGCTGGAGGTGATGGAAGGAACGGAGAAGCGTCCCGAGAACGACCCGGAGAAGAGCCCGTGGGTGCGGAAGAGCGCACAAGGCTATCTCCTACTTGGGCAAGCGTTGGGGAGCAACCAGATCCGTCACATCAAGCCTTTTCAGCGTGAACCAGAGAAGGGACCTAAAGCATGGGCTGCTCTCAAGGGTGTACACGCTCCTGCAACAGCGGCGGTAGCTGTGGTGTTGGAACGGCAAATGGCGACGCTACGAATTGAGGAAGATGAACCCGTGGAAGACGGGGTGCAGAAATTCTTCGACTTGTTGACGCGGCTAGAGGGAGCTGATTTGAACTACAGTGAGCTCCAAAAGAAGACCAAGTTGCTGGCCTTACTCCCAGAGTCATGGTCCTCGCTCATCATTAACCTCAACCGTGATCTGCCCCGTCTCTCGCTTGAAGACGTGAAGCGCGCGATTCTCCAAGAGGACTTCCGCCGCCGTGAGTTGGCGAGTGCGGATGGCACTGGGGCCGCGAGTGTTGGCCGTAGATATGGCCGAGGAAGAGGCAGAGGACGAGGGGGAGGAAGATTTGGTGGCAGCAACTTCGGCGGAGGCCGCGGGAGTGGCGGTTACGGCGGCGACGACAAGAGCTACGGTTGCGGTCGCGGACGATTCGACGGCGAATGTCACTATTGCGGCAAGAGCGGACATATGTGGCGCGATTGCTTCAAACTCCCTGAAGGATGGACCCCTGCTCAAGGCCAAGAGGGTAGAGGAGCAGGAGGAGGGAGAGGAAGAGGCCGTGGAGGCCGTGGTGGTCGCGGAGGTGGAGCCGCGAACATGAAGAGCGGAGATAACGAGAAGGACCCGAGCGACGATCGGCACCCGGGTCTATTCTACTTCGTGTCGACGCAAGTACCGGCTGGTCCAGAGAAGGATGAAGGCTTTGAGGAGCCAGCAGCTGCAAGGAAGGTGACCCTACACCCCCTGGACTATTGGGTGATCGACAGCGGCGCTACCTATAGCATGACACCTCGCCCCGACTTGCTCACCGAACTCGAACCGTCACCGGTGAAGCATGTCACATCGGCTTTGGGGCAGCGAGCAGAGGTGAAAGGCATGGGCAAGGCCATGTTCAAGGGTGCTGATGGGAAGATGGTGGGCCTAAAAAACGTGCTTTGGGTGCCAGCCTTGCTGCAAACCTGATTTCCGTGCGGCGGTTGGCGAAGGCCGGCATGGACACGAACTCGAAGGGAGCCAAGACCTACACCGCAAGGATTGGCGACCAGATTCTTTGGGACCTTCATGAGGATAGGGATGTCTACAACGAGATGTGGCAGATCCCTGTGGTCCCTATGCCTAAGGAGAGGCAAGTGGCAGCAAGCGTCAGCACCAAGGGTGAAGCGGTTGGTAGCGGCGATTGCGTTGACGGTCGCGCTAAGGAGAAGGAGCCCAAGAAGGGCAAACCTGGAGTGACCAGCAAGCTGTGTGAACCTAAGGAGAGAGGTGCAGCAGCCAAGGAGCAGCACAAGGGTGAGGAGAACCCCGAGGCAGCAGCGAAGGAGGACTACGGAGAGAGTATGTGGGGCGCTATTGCAAGCGCGGCATTCTCCAATCCGACTTCGGCTACGGGGGAGTGTGATTGGCTCACCTTGCATCGGCGAATGGGGCATGTGGCCCTGCCCATCTTGCAGCAGCTAGTGAAGAATGAGATGGTTGCTGGCATACGTGTGAAGGGGGAGCCCGATGAGGTACTTGGCTGCCCGACGTGCATGCAAGCCAAGTTCACGCGGTTTCCGTTCTCTAGTTCGGAGGCGACGGCTAAGGCACCACTTGATGAGGTGGTGATGGACGTGGTGGGCCCCTTGAAGCTTGGAGCTGCTGGAGCAGAGTACTTCCTCACCATTGTCGACGTCTACACCCGCATGACTTGGGTGTACGTGCTGGCCAAGAAGAGTGACATGGCAGAAACGTTGAAGACGGATTGGTTCCCGATGGTGGAGCGGCAACAAGACCGACTAGTGAAGTCGATCCGCAACCACGTGGGGGAGAGTTCCTGAGCAAGGAGTTTGGGTTGTGGCTGAAGAAGAATGGCATTCGGCACTCCCTCACCATGCCATACTCCCCTGCAATGAACGGCATCGCTGAGCGAGCGAACCGGACGATCACGGAGGCGGCACGCGGGTTGCTCATTGAAGCCGGGCTACCCGACTATTTCTGGCCTGATGCGGTGCGGAGCGCGTGTGTGGCCAAGAACAGAGTTTTGACTCATGTGGGAGCAGATAAATGGGTGCCCTATGTGGAGTGGCTTGGAAGGAAGCCAAAGGTGGATATGCTTCGGGTGTTCGGGTGCATGTGCATGGCGCTCGTACCTAAGCATCTTCGGCACAACAAGCTTGGTGCCAAGGCGGTGTGGGCCGTGCACTTGGGCATGGCTCAAAACAGCAAGGGGTGGCTTCTTTGGGACCCATTCACCAAGAAGTTCATGGTGAGCAGGGACTGCAAGTTCATGGAGAACTTCATGTACAAGGATTGGAAGGCAGAGAATGAGGCGAAGATAGGCGTGCGGTTTGGGGAGGTGAAGAGTTCCGGTTTGGAGCACGTGGAGCTGCCTTTGGAGCTGAGCAGCGGCAGCACCACCACAAGGCAATCTTCCCTTGTGAATGGGGGAGAGGAGGCCAAGGATGCAGAGGAAGAGGAGGAGGAGGAGGTGCAGCAAGTGAGCGAGCGTGCACCGACACTCCCTTCCCGCACTACGAGTGCTCCACGGAACCGAGCTACACCGCAGCAACGCCAAGGCCTTCAAGTCCCTGCAGCTGAGGAGGAAGGAAGGGTCAAGAGGAAAGTTCAAGCCCCCAATAGGCTGACCTATGATGCGCCGGGGAAGCAGGGCATGGCGGCCCTAGCTGGAGCGGCAATGATGGTCGGAGACGACGAGGAGAGTGACTACGAGGAGTGTGCCTTCGCATTCTTCTCTCCGGTGGAGATGCCGGGAGAACCAGCAACTCTCAAGGAGGCCTTGGAGAGTGGTGATGCTGAGGAGTGGAAGAAGGCAATGGAAAGTGAGCTGAAGAGCATTAAGGAGAACGACACGTACGAGTTGGTGGAGCTACCGGAGGGGCGTACGGCGATTACGTCCAAGTGGCTCTTCAAGATCAAGTCGGACGCCGACGGCAAGATCGAGCGCTACAAGTCTAGGCTGGTGGCCAAGGGGTACCAGCAGAAGGAGAATGTGGACTACAAGGAGCTGTTTGCTCCTATGGTGAAGCCGACAACGCTGCGAACCCTACTCGCGGGAGCCGCGATCAAAGGTTGGGTGGTGAAGCAGCTAGACATCGTAACGGCGTTCCTCAACGGAATCCTCGAGGAGGAGATTTTCATGGCGCAGCCAGAGGGGTTTGACGATGGCAGCGGCAGAGTGTGGAAGCTGAAGAAGGCCCTCTATGGGCTGAAGCAGGCCCCTAGGCAGTGGTACCTGAAGCTGCGCGAGGTGTTGGAGGAGATCGGCTTCACTCCCTCAACGGCCGATCACTCCTTGTTCATGCTTGGCGAGGGGGAGCAGAGGAGTTTCATGGTGGTCTACGTGGACGACATCCTGATCTTCTCACCCTCCTCTGACCTTGTGAAGGAGGTGATGCTGAAGCTGCAAGACAAGTTTAAGTGGAAGTCCCTTGGGGATGTGAACTTTTACCTCGGGCTTTACATCGAGCGTGATATGGAGAAGCGGTGCATGTGGGTGCACCAACGGAAGTACCTGGAGGCATTGGCTGCCAACTTTGGGCAGAATGAAGGCCATGTGGCTACACCCTTTCCCTCTGGGTTCAAGTGTGTGAAGGGACCAGAGGAGGAGAGCGTGGGTGAAGAGGAGAGGCGCCGATTTCACTCGTTGGTGGGCAGCCTCATGTATGCGGCGGTCAACACACGACCGGATGTCGCGTTCGCTACCAGGCAGCTGGCTAGGGTTGTGCAGTGCCCTAATGAGGAGCAGGTAGCAGCTGGAATGAGGGTGGCCAAGTATCTTGGCCAAACACCGACCGTTGGGCTGCAATACTCGGCGGCGGCACAAAGGCGCCAAAAGGGCGCGGATGGTGTGGAACCCGGGCGTTTGTTCCTCACCGCATTCTCGGATGCCTCCTATGCATCGGAACCAGAGGACATGACAAGTGTTGGAGGGTTCATTTGCTGTGTTGGTGGAGGTCCAACTGCTTGGGAGAGCAAGAAGCAGGTTGACCAAGCTTTGAGCTCGGTGGAGTCCGAGTACATGGCACTCTTCCGTGCCATACGGGAGATTGTGTGGCAGCAGCGTTTGTTGGCTGAATTGGGGGAGGAGCAGCAAGGACCTACCCCACTCTATTGTGACAGCCAGGGAGCCATAGCTCTAGCCAAGAACCCTGTGTTACACGGCCTGACAAAGCACATGAGGGTGAAGTGGCACTGGACAAGGAGCATGGTGGCCGCGGGTGAAGTTGAGTTGCGTTACGTGAAGACGACGGGGCAGCCAGCGGACATGATGACCAAAATGCTGGTGGAGCAGCAGCATTGGAAGTGTTGCAAGCTGGCTGGGATGGCTCTGAACTGAGAGAGCAAGATCCTAAGGCCAACAACCCGAGGGGGAGTTTGTTGGTGCAACCCTACGGTTTGCACTCGGCTTGTTGTCCGTGTGCGTGTGTGTGTGCATGCGTGTGTGCATGGAGTGGTATGAGCGCATGCAATTAATATATATTTCATGCTTATAATGGTGTATGAATGATGGGTCATGATGTCGAGTGTGTGTGTCAAGTCAATAGCGAGTTATCGCTAGCCGCGTGTAACGCGGTCATTTTGTGTGTCCCGCGCGGTTTCTATTTTGTCGTGCGCGGTTTCTATTTTGTCGCTTGTCGAACGTTCGGTGTGTCGCAGGTGTGTGCAGCAGACCCATCAAGAACTCAAGGATGAGTTTGTGATGAAGAACCCGAGCCTTGGTTGCAAGCTTCAGGTGATTCCGAAGCTCGCCAAAGGGCGTACACCTCAAGATATTGATGATAGTTACATTACAAGTGTAGTGTAACATTTCTATGGGTGTAGGCCCTTGTGGAGGGTAGTTTCGAGACCCTTCTTGGTTGGGGACAGTGTGGCACTGTTCCCCATCACTGTACCTCGGCTCTTGGGGTTTGTAGGAGCTGGGAGTCCTTCCCAACTCGTAACTCTTCCTAGATGTTCGTAATTGTGTCTTTTAAGACTAAATTGCTGCCATAGTGCCGTTCGTTCAAACCGACGCTGTGTCGTCAATTCTTAATGAAATTGTGCGATCTAAATTGCCTATTGTAGGCAACGTTAAGACGCTCCAGATCCAAGTTGAATGAGGTCAATTGGAGCTGTGACCAGATCGCTATGATCGTTTAAAGCCGCTGTGCAGAAATCCGACTGTGCACTCTATCTTTCGTTTTAGGCACATTGAAGCCTATTGTGACTATAACAAAATCGTGGGCGCGGTTTCGGGCAGATTTAATCGAACGTTTCGAACCGATTAACACGACCTACATGGCGCGGCAGCAGATACACCGACACAAGCAATACAGTAGTGTAGCACAGTACACGCAGCAGATGGAGCTACTGTTCAACCGCATCACCGACCTGACCGAAGGCGAAAAAATCCAGGCGTACACAGAAGGGTTAAAATTGGAGATTCGGCGGCAGGTGATTGCGGCAGATTACAACAGCTATCGCGACATCGTGCGTGCTGCCGAGCGATACGATGCGCTGAATCGAGGTCAACCCGAAACACGACGTTTCGCGCCGAACCGTACATTCGGCACGGAGCGATCGGCACCCCCCATGTTCACCGAACCGATGGACATTGACAAATATGACGCGAAGCAGCAGCTGACAAAATGCGAGTTTTGCGGCGCAGCAGGGCATCAGATTTTGTCGTGCTACAAGATGAAAAAAGCACGTGCGGCACTGCAGGGCGGTAACAGTGGAGCACCCCCGAAGTAAAAAAACGGCAATCGCCAGTAGCCGCGGATCGACCTGGCGATCGCGTAAAGATCCGGAAAGTAGGAAAAGATGTCGGCGTGGCGACTTCGGAGCGGGTGAAAAAAGGAGAAAATGATGGCGCAAATCCAAAACGTCACGACCGGCCAGCATCAGAGGAAATCTCCGAGGCGAATGGAGGCTTCGCGAAAAAAGACTTTGCACCGACCGGGAAACTCCAGCCGAATTCCCACGAAAGTAAGAATTCGTTAAAAGTATCCTATAAAGATACTCTAACAAAAAATATTGCTTCAGGGGAGATTTAGAGGCCAAGAAAAAGCCTTTAGAAATTATTCAGGTACCTGAGAAGTTGGGCAAAGTACTACGGAGCGTAGAAAAGGGTCGTGCGTTCCGTGGAGTTAATATTCTCTCCCCGCAGCATAGTGTTAAGGCTCCCCGTTGCCCACAGGTGAAGCCTACACAGCTGCAAAGGCTTAGAGGAGACATCCAGGCTCAGGAGAAATTATACAAGCCTCGGAAAAATCCTCCTACCCCCCAGGTGAAGTTGGAAGAGAAAAGTGCTGAGTCAGGTATAGGAAATAGGGAAGGTATTCATTTTGATGTACCCTATGATCCTATTAATGAGACCCTCTTTGGCTACTCAGCGCAGCAGAAACCACTACTCCTCGAGGTGTTATGCAATGGGCGACGCCTCCAGGCACTGGTGGACAGCGGTGCATCTCACTCGGTGTGTGACCGCGGAACATTGGAGAAAATTGGAGAGAAGGGAAGGAGACCCAATTCGCAGCAACGATGGTGGACGGTACGAAGCTTCCTATCCACGGCGAAGCATCACTGCAGCTGCATATAGGTGCATTGAGGTGGAAGCCGAAGCTACTAGTCACTAACATCAAAGGGTTAGATTTTATCTTGGGGCGTGATTATTTGAAGCGGTTCAACATTCGAGATCGATTGGGTCAACAGCAAGGTGTGCATCTACAACAACGGGAAGCGGATAGCACTACGAAGCTGGACGGATACTCGGGACTTTCCTGAAACGACACTGGCATGGTTCGAACAGACGGTGAACGAGAGTAACACGGGTTACCTAGCACTGGTCATGGCAGCAGCAGAGGAGGAGAAGCCGAGTTTGAAGCTTCCTGCAGCAGTGAAGGAGATCTTGGAGCAGTACAAAGACATAATGCCCGACGACCTACCTGCAGGCGTACCTCCAGCACGCACCCACGAGCACGAGATCGTGGAGGAACCAGGTGCGAAACCCGTCTCACGTGCACCATACCGACTGAGTCCGACCGAACTGACAGACATGAAGAAACAGATAGAGTATTTACTGGACAGACAACTGATCCGCCCATCCACCTCTCCCTACGGTGCACCAGTTCTCTTCACCCCAAAACCAGACGGCAGTCTACGGATGTGCATCGACTACCGCGCACTGAACAAACAAGCATTAAAAAATAAATATCCCATACCGCGCATAGACGACCTACTGGACCAACTGCGTGGTGCAACAGTCTTTTCGAAGCTGGACCTACGGTCGGGTTACTGGCAGATCAAGATGGCGGACAACTCGATCCACAAAACGGCGTTCCGTACGAGATACGGCTCCTACAAATATTTGTTGATGCCGTTCGGACTCCGCAACGCACCAGCGATGTTCCAGGCGGAGATGAACCAGATCCTACTGCCCCTGCTAGACGAGTGCGTAGTTGTGTACCTGGACGATATCCTCATCTACTCCAAGAACATGAAAGAGCACGTGGAGCATCTACGGAAGGTGTTCGAGATCCTGCGGAAAAATAAGTTCTACGTGAAGCTGTCGAAGAGCGACTTCGAGGTGTTTCTCGGGCACATGGTGAGTGCCGAGGGCGTACACGTGGACCCGCGGAAGATCGAAGCCATTAAAAAGTGGAAAGTTATGGAGAACGTGAAGAAGTTGCAGCAGTTCCTCGACTTCGCCAACTACCACAACAGGTTCGTGCCACAGTACGCTAAGATAGCAGCGCCACTGATCGACCTACTGAAAATGGACACGCCCTTCAAATGGGGTGCTCCTCCTCATCAAGCCATGGAACAGCTACAGACAGCACTGACCACAGCGCCAGTACTCATCCTACCAGACCCCGAGAAGGACTACGTAGTTGAAGCAGACGCTAGTGACCAGGCAGTCGGAGCAGTACTGATGCAGGATCACGGGAACGGTTTACAGCCTATCGCCTACCTTAGTAAGAAGTTGCACGTAGCAAAACTGAACTACCCCATTCACGACAAGGAAGCTATAGCTATAGTCGTAGCCTTCAAGGCATGGAGGTGTTACCTAGAGGGAGCCAAGACCACAGTTTACACTGACCACTGCAGTCTCAAATACCTGAAGTCGCAGCCGACGCTCTCACGACGACAGGTGCGGTGGGTGGATTTCTTGGAGACCCACTTCCACTACGACATCGTCTACAAACCCGGGCTCCACAACAAAGCAGACGCGTTGATTGAACCGCCCAGGTCATGTAGCAGGCATCCAGCTCGACGGGATGAACCCTCTACTCAAGGGTCTATTCCAACATGGGTACTCCGTGGATGGCGAGATAGCAACGGCAGAGAAACAGAAGCTGTTACAGTGGGAGAAAGACTTAGCGGTAAGGAAGGGTTCAGGAAAGATTTGGGTACCGAACTACGCCCCGCTACGGCAGATCCTATTGGAGGAGTTTCATGACGTACCATACGCGGGACATTTCGGGAGCAACAAGACGTTAGCGGGAATAGCGAAGTATTACTACTGGCCCCGGATGGCAGCAGACGTGCAGCAGTTCGTCACCTCCTGCGACACGTGCCAGCGGATGAAGAGTAGCAAACAAAGGGAAGAAAGTTTTCTTCAGCCTTTACCCGTACCGGAGCAGCCATGGCAGGTCGTTAGTCTCGACTTCATCACAGGACTTCCCTCGACCTCACGGGGACACGATTCCATCCTCGTCGTCATCAATAAGTTTTCCAAAGTGGGACACTTCATTCCGACCAACGCCACCGCTACTGCGAAGCAACTGCTCGACTCTTCTTCGACCGCATCATCACCATCCACGGCATCCCCGCTACACTCATCTCAGACAGAGACCCAAAATTCACGAGTAAGTTATGGAAAGAGCTTATGGGACTGTTGGGGAGCTTCCAATGTCTTTAGCATACCTTCCCCAGACTGATGGACGGACGGGGCGACTCAATCAAGTGGTTGAACAGTTACAGCGAACAGCTTGCAGAGATGACATCAGCCACTGGGACACACAGTTACTGATCTTAGAGTTCGCTTACAACAACGCCTCGCATGCGGCCACAGGGAAAACACCCGTTTTCCTGTGCTATGGACGAGAACCACTCACACCGCAGTAGCCAAACACACCGTCACACGTCCAAGCCGCACACGACTTCGGCCTCGCTTCTGCAGCAGCTATGGGGGAGGACTCGGCGACGTCTCACCACAATGCAGAACTCCCAGAAGCAGTATGCCGATCGTCAGCGACGAGATCACTCAGTAGCAGTCGAAGATCAGGTGCTTCTTGACACGCGCAACTTGAACCTGTCTCACCTACCATCCAATTCGGCCTTGCTTCTGTGGTCCATTTCTCGTGGAGGCACAGGTGACACCAGTTACATTCCGCTTGCGCTTACCAGATACGTGGAAGCTTCACAATGCTTTCCATGTTTAGCTACTGAAACCCTACAAAGACCCAAACCAACAGTTCCAGGGACGGCAGCTACCGCCACCACCACCTGTTCTTGTGCAGGATGAACCCAAATACGAGATCGAACGCGTTCTCACTCATCGGCGCCGCGGCGGCAAGACCCTCGAGTTCCTGATACGCTGGAAGGGATATGACCCACTGAGGACAATTGGGTTGCAGAAGCTGATATGGGCAACGCACGCCGTGCTCTCAAGGACTATCTTGTCAAGCAAGGTGTATCTCACGCCACCCAGCTTTGAGGGGGGGGACGTGTGAGAGTACGTCGGCTTATGCCAGCCATGCATGCTTGCTTTTATTTCCTTACGCTACTTCTAGCTTAGGATTATTTTCTGCATGCATGAATTGCTTGATTTCCTAGGTTCGCTGCTATACTATAGTTATTATAGTTATAGGCACCGAACCAGGTTACATGTACCCAACTCAAGCTATTCGGTTGCCACCGAATTGCTTTCTACCGAGTTCGGGAAGGTTCTGTTCGGGACGCTTCGCGACCCTCAGAACATTCGCGTAACACCTTGGTCACCTGCCTTGTGTCGAGCTTATATATAGCCTCTTATTGTACCCAAGTGATCATTCAATTCACAATCATCTTTTTTTAGTTCGATCCTAAATCCTCACAACGGTGAGACAGTGAGGTATGGCGAAACAGTGAAGTACGATGAAACAGTGGGGTATGGTGAACAATGAGGTACGGTGAAATAATGAGGTACGATGAAACATTGAGGTATGGTGAAACAGTGATATATGGGGAAACAGTGAGGTATGGTGAAGCAATAAGGTTTGGTGAAACAGTGAAATAGGGAGACATAAGGTATGGTCTTGATGTTTGCCCCGCGTTGCTCCAATACTTGCCCCGCACTGTTCCAACCCAACCCATCCACGTGGGACTTGCGGAGAGTCACTATACAACGGGAGTGGACTACGGAGGAGGGCACGGGATTGTGAGAGTGATCGTAGCGCTCTGCTAGCGTTCTTACTACATGCAAAAGAAAGTTGGAGTTTGACAACAGTTTCCACTAAGGAAGTTGAAAGAACAACTTACAATGAAAAGTTGATAGCAATTGAGACATGCAGATCAAAATCACTAGAATGGCAAGCAACACCTAGCAAGGGCGAAATCTGCCAGCACAACGGAAGAGTGGCTTGCCAACGCTGCAGCAGAGTAGTCTGCCAGCGTTGCACAGCACGCGGTTCGCGAGCACTGCAGTCGCAAGTGACTATCTGCAGTCGCAGGTAACTATCTGCAGTCGCAGGTTGTCTATCTGCGCAGATGTGCGCACCTACCAAGTAGGTGCAGGTTGGCGGTTTCACCGTCAGGCACATTGCGCAGGTGCCAGGTAGAAAACGTGTCGTCAGTTTCGGCAGGTGCACACCGTCGACCACGTGATGCCGTCCGCAGGTAGAACTTCGCCAAAACCTCCTGGGTGAAAATTCGCACGCCTTCGCAGAGTTTTGCACAACTCTGCAACTTTGGTCGATCAGCTCGACATCGCTCGGTCGAACAGCGTTCGCCAAGCAGAGCTCTTCGGCCCGAACTCTTCGACCGAAGTTCTTCGACCAGGATCGTCAACCAGCGCTCTTCGACGGGAGCTCGTCGCGCAGAGATCGTCGACCAGAGCTCGTCGACCAGATCCTGCTCGACCGCAACTTCCATCGAACTGCAGGAGCCCATTTTGTCGACCAATCTGTCACAAACTTCTTGTCGACGGAGAGATCGGCTGCGCCCAAGCGAGGGCGGGGCCTTTCTCGTCGACAGGGGAGAGAGGGGGTGTTAATGTTAGCCCGCAATCTCACATATATACTTGCACTTTTTATTTCCTAGTTTAGTGTAGTTTGCAATTTGTGTTTGGTTGGGTGCACACCAACAACCCAACCAAACCCAAATGTGATCTCCAAGCAATCTCCAACCCAAACGGGATTACCCCCAATTCCATATGATTGCCCTCGATTCTCTCCCCATCCATACCTTGGTCATTTGTCATGTATTTAAGGAGCTTTGAGCTCACTACTAATGCATCGGTTCTAAGCTTAAGTTGTGACATGGTGTCAGAGCGATTCAACCATACACGCGGATTGCGATCCTCTTGTCTCTGCGGATCTTCATCCTGCAAACCTCAGCGTAGCCATCTTCAATCTCATCGCCGGTAATTCGCAACATCCGTGGCCGAAAAATCTCCCGCGCCACTTTCCCTTCAGTCTCGACGTCTTCTTTATCCTCTCTGGTAAGCGCATCGTCAGCTCTTAAACCATTTGCGCCTTTTTCCGTATAACGTCTTCGCTCCATCTCTTCTCGTTGGGCCGCCGCCCGTCGCCCCACAGCTTCTCGTCGGGCCGCCGCCCGTCGCCCTACATCTTCTCGTCGGGCTGCCGCCCGTCGCCCCGCATCTGCACTTCTACCCCCATCCCCCCCTTTCCGCAGCTAAAAAGGTGTAGCAGCGCAGCAGCGAGGCCAAACAGCAGCGTAGCCGCGAAGCCGAGTAGCCGCGAATCTGAGGGTGGTGTGTGGGGGGGTGTGTAGGAATAGGGTTAGCAGTACGAAATCGCGGCCGATTTAACCTAATTTTAACGATCGTAAAAATCCTTCTACATGACATCCCGACGCGGCCGAAATTGACGAATTTTACTCTTCGAGACCATCCGATTTCGAAGTTCCTATAGGTGACTTAAGAGCGGCGCTTCGCGCGAGCCACAAAGGGGTCTTCATCATGGCCTTCACCTCGTCCACCATTGCCAACCCCATCACCCCACTCCACCTTGAAGCCGATGGCACTAGCTCCAACTTCAATGCGTGGAGCTACGGAGTTGACAAGCACCTCCTGAGCCGTGACGTGCAGGAATTGGACGTCAAGGACGTCCTTCTCAACCGTAACAAGGGTGAACAGCCCCTTCTTTCCAGTGAGCAAACCGAACCTGCAAGTGATGCTGACACGAAGGCGTACAAGGAAGCTGTTGAAAAGTACCGGAAATGGGAGAATGCCGATGCAGCTATCATCAGCGTCTTCAATGCGTCCACCCCTCCCAAACTTGTCAACACTTTCCACAATCACCCCACCTCCAACGCCATTTGGAAGTATCTCCAAGAACGGTTCATGAACAAGACGGCGGTCAGAGTTGCCATTCTCATCCCGAGCATGTTCCTGGTCCGCCTTGAGGATTGCTCGGGAATGGCCGACTACATTGCCAAGGTGCAGACCATTCATGGCGAACTCAAGGAGCTGGGTATAGTGTTCTCCAAACAAGCTTCTTCAGCCGCCCTTTTTGTTGGTCTCACCTCGGCATATGAAGTCACGAGGAAGATGCTCCTCACACTCTTCGCGGAGGACCTCACTTTTGCTAAGGTCTCCACCGCACTCCTCTCTGCCGAGAAAGATTCCACAGCTCAAGCCAAGGCATACGCACTCCGTACTCCCATACCTCAAACATGTGTTGCCTCGGCACCCTTCTAGCGCAACTGCTTCCCTCCATGCACCTATGCCATCAAGTATGGCAATTGCATGTAACAAGTGTGTGGTGGCACTAACCACCTCCTCGCTACGTGCCTCGTGTGTGATGACAAATGGTATGCCATCCATGGAGTTGACAAGAAGCCGACGAACTGGATTTGACCTCATGATGCCAGCTTAGTTGAGGTCCAGGACCCCGCTTCGGCTAGTGCTAGTGATAGTGCTCCTGCTGATGTGCGTATCAACGTGCTGTTCCCTGGCATTGCCATGATTAATGAAGCGACCTCCCAGTACATCGGCTCATCACACAAAAACGTTCTCTTGACCACGTCCATCGTTCTTCAACCACAACTACTTCTCCGCCACGGATTCCGCCTGACGGCTTTAAGGAGCTCGTTTGTGAAGCCCACGTGTTAGTTGGTGACGTTGATTACAGGTTCGGAATCGCCTTTATGTTAAGAAGCTATTGGCACACCTTTCGTGTCCAACTTATGGACATTGTACCTTATGCTCAATGGGGTTCCGATTTCATATCAACTGCTAACTCCGAAGTCTTTCGTCAATCTCCATGGCTGCTCAACGCGTCCAGGAATGACACCTGCTCATTAAGTCGACAACAAGGGCTTCGGCGAGGATTTCGTTTCCCCTCTTTTTTGGTCAGCTATGCAATACAAGATTACGGGGGCATGTTATTCTCAAGGTTATAGTGTTCACGGAGGTTCAAGTTTAAGGCTATAAAAAACGACAATGGTAGTGCTAATGATGTGCTCAGACAATGGCTTTCACCTCAAGGAGGCTTTCAATTTACGCCGTTTCATCATTGCACTATGTCCAGGATGACTGCCAGGAACGGGGGGGGGGGCGCAATACTGATGGCTCTGCTGGTGTTACCCTGGACAAGCCCAAGAAGGTGCCGGTGGTCGTTGACGCTTCCGCTACTTCGGCCGTAAAGCGTACGGCTGACCTGTTCACGGAGGCGGATAAGGATGCACTTCAGCCAACTGGGATGACGCAAGGCGTGCAGGAGGCGGTTTGCGACTTGCTTACTGCTGGCACCGGCGACAAGTCGCAGTTAGCGGAAGACGGTGTTAAGGTCACTGCTACCGGTGGAGCTACCGGCGGTACCCTGCCAGAAGGAAAGGACGTAGTGGTCAACAAATCTACGAAGTCTGCTGACGAGGAGGAGGATGATGGTTACCTCAGTGACAATCCAGAAGAGCGGTATACTGCACAGGCAAAGAGTGAAGTTGCGTAGCGGATTCCGACCCCGATCGCCTTCAAGTCGGAGACTACGCGTGTGCAAGCGACGCTCCGTGCACTCTTCAATCTGTGGAAGAAAGACCTGAACATGGAGATTCAGGCAACGACGAAATTTCAAGAGCTGACGGCATTGTTCTTGAACAAGAAGCAATACTGGAGGCTGCAAGTTACCTTCGATAGGGCTCGGGATGCCAATTTTGTGTGGAGACATGGGATCGTGCATACCTGTGCGCATCAATTTGGATTGGCAGCACCCGTTGGACCCGGCTTACGTGAGAGCGCACACGGCTGACCCGTTGCTGGTTGAAGTTCTGTTTAATGGGGTGGACGAGATGCTCTGCAATATGCTGGTGAAGGTGAAGCTGGAGAAGCGCGGACGATCAGCTTTCAAGGAAGGGAGCTGTTTCCACCGGGTGATGAATCTTGTTACAGGGATGGACACAGATAAGGTTTAGGGCCTGGTAAAATAGCATGAGGGGGATTTGTACAGCTGGCGCCATTTAATTGAGGATTCGACCTCCCATGCTAAGCAACTGCTGGTGCAT
Organism: Closterium sp. Yama58-4; assembly: GCA_947470075.1. Classification (NCBI taxonomy): domain Eukaryota; kingdom Viridiplantae; phylum Streptophyta; class Zygnematophyceae; order Desmidiales; family Closteriaceae; genus Closterium; species Closterium sp. Yama58-4. Next base: position 37,149 of record CANIUD010000839.1, read on the forward strand.
TACCCCTCCCTGAGCTGTGCCTACTGCTCGGGGTATCATATGATGAGGTACTACGATGAGTATGTGACAGACAGGCAGAGCAACGTCAGAAACTGGAGCCTGTCACTGGGATGGGTCCATGGGATTAATGGTAATGGAGGGGGGGTGCTTCTGACTTATCTGTTTATTTTTTGCTCGAAGTTTCCACGGTGATGTGGTGCTAACTTTGTGGGTGTGTCGACTCCGCGCAGCCGCCTCAGTCAGGATCACAGATCTGACCAGGCTCAATTTGAAGGACCCAGCCGTGGTGTTGGTCTCAACTAGAGGGAAACGCGAGGAGTGGATCTGCGTCCAAGAGAGCTGCGAGAAGGCAAACGATGTATCTTTCAGCCACGCAGCGAAGCATGTTGTATCCCAGCGGCACAGCGATGGTCTGGTGTCAGGCTTGGCATCGCGCTCTCCAAGGCAGGCGTCAACTTGGCTGCGGCGAAGAAAGAGTTCGGTGTGTGATGGAGTGCATCGGTCGTGCAAAGGAGGGAGAGTTCACATGCTGCGCAGAAGAGAAGGCACAAAGGGAGATTAGCAGTAGGTGGAGTTGCAACAAATGCTGTACTGATGGTTGTAGTGTGTCACCGGGTGCTGTTGTATCACCGGCCTGTGGATGCGTGGGGGCCATGACAGGATACAAGAGTAGAGGATGACCATAACTTCTGGATAGAACTCCGGCCTATCAGCATGGCTGCGGTGGCAGCACCTACCGGAGCAGGTGGCTTGGCCATCCTGAGTTTCAAGGACGGAGTGCAGATAGAGGATGTTCAACGGCACCCTACAGGGAGGCTGCTTCATGCGCGGCTATGGTGGGAAACGAGGGTGTTGCGGTTGCTGGCGGTGTACTTTCCAGCGTAGCCGCCACCGAGGGGAAGTTTCCTGGGGTTTGCCTTCAAAGATGTCGCGGAGAGCCTACCAAGGGGGGATCTTGTGGTGGCAGGGGATTTCAATATATTAGAAGACCCCATACTGGACAAGTCAAACAGGCAGGGGGTGACAGGAGATAACTGCCGCATGATGCAGATGTTGGCGGATTTCTATGTGAAGGATGGGTTTCGGGAGCTCAATCCGGATGAGAGACCATTCTCCTTCTACTACAAGTCGGCGAAAGTCAGCTCGCGGATAGATAGGGTTCTGGTATTATTCATGCTACATCTGGTGGCGAGGGTGGCGCACAAGCGGATACCGAAGGACATCACATATCACAAATTGGTTGGAGAGGCCCGCGGGAATCAGGTCAAGGGTTATGGCGTTTCCCGGCACAGTTGGTGAAGCGACCAGGTGTAGCGAAGGTGGTTGCGAAGGTGGTTCACAGACACTGCGAAGAAGGGATTGGGGATTTTGAGAAGCTATCATGGAGCTTGACAGCTCAACTACGGAAGTACGACAAAGAGGAGCGACGAAGTGTGAAGCACACCAGGAGAACTTTGGAAGACCAAGTGGAAAGGCTAAAACACAGGGCAATGGCTTACCCATATGAGTACAAGGTGCAGGCCTGTTGACCAGACGTGAAGCGATGCTGCAAAGGTATTGGGATGGTAGGAGGAACCTGCTGCAAATGCGAATTGGAATAAATGTGCAGCTGGAAGGGGAAGCAACAACGAGTTTCTTGATGGCGCTGGTCAAGAGCAAGAAAGCAAAAACGGGGATCAAGGAGTGGGTGCGGAACGGGGTCAGCCACACGGAAGCACGGGAAATTCTAGAGGCGGCTACCTTTCATTTCAAGGAGGCTTTCGACGAGGCCTCCGCGGGTGTTTCCATGCCCGCTTGCGCCGTACCTTTTCTTGTGCGTGGTAAAGCTTCTGAGCCAATTGGTAGAGGAAAGAAATTTGGGAATCGAAGAAGGAAGCTGTAACATGCTGTCATACGTGGGAAATGCAGATGACACGACCCTACTGTTGGAGGGGGAACAGCAACTGAAAGATGCGGGAGTATTGCTGCAAGAGTACATGGTGGTGTCAGGGTTAAAAGTGAACGCGGTTCCGTCTGCGGTCCGGCCGTTGGGGAGGAACGTGGGGCAACAGACGCTTGACGGAATGGGATACAAGTGGGTAGGGGAGAATAAGATTGAAAAGCTCCTCGGAGTGTGGCTATCACCGGGGGGGAATGCGGAGGCAACATGGGAAAAGGCCTTTCACAGAGCGGCGGGAGAGCTAAGTGTTGGGTGCAAATGCACATTGCACGACATCCTGCCGTCTGTTTGTACGAGTATGCGTGTGCGAATGCATTTGCGTGTGAATGGTGTGTTCGTGTGTTTGTTTGCTTTCGCATTTTTCGCTTGATGCATTTGCAGGTACTCGCGCAATGTGCGCTTTGGCACAACATTGTATGCGCTATGAACAGTGCAAGCAGGAAGGACGAGCTCGCAAAGGAACCCAAGATGGAAGCTTTGCAGTTCGGTTGAGTTGATTGCGCAGATTCAGTTCTATCCAACTCGGAATTGTACTGTTTTGTTTGGTTAACTATAGTGTAGCAGGGAAGGCACTATAGGGGTACAATTTAGGTGAAGGTTGGATGTTGTTTGTCTGCATGCTACAAGGCCAGGGGAAACCAGCGGAACCAGCATTTGGCTGGTTGGGCAAAGACAAAAACAGGTTCTGTTTTTAGAACCTGAACCTGGTTGTTGTTTTCCCAGGTTGGAAAAACAGAACCAGAGGTTGTTTACCAACCTACCACCTGCTATTTTGTCCAGCCAGGTTGGTTCTGTTGCTTGGAATTATTTGGGATCATCCCTGGTTGTTCCCAGGTTGATTCCCAAGGTCCTTGCTAGCTAGAACTATTTAATCCTTCTCTGTTTGTACCTGAATATAGTCAAATTGATTCAAGCGAATTCCTTCCTCGCTGGAATTTCGTTTCTGCGCTATTCGACGGCGGAATGCTACCCGAGTCAACGCTAGTATGCTAGCACTCCAACGCTAGGCAAACGCTGTCCGAGCCAGAACTTAGTAATGGCAGAACTTTTCACGAGGCAACTTGGCTCATTTTAAAGCTCTTGGAGCGAGCTTCGATATAGCGAATTCTCAGCTTAATCCGACCGACGGTCTGCACGGCACGCTGCGCGACGTTCAAGGTACTCTTGCTGTTTTGACTAAGTCCTTCTTGATCCCTCTCTCTACAAACTCGGACCCGAGGATAGGGGCTGGTCTTGTACCAGGCACCCAGGGACCCTTGGAGGTGACCCCGAGGAGAGGTTTTAAGTTTGATTAAGTCCTAATAGCTTGAGTTTATTAGGCCCTTACACCAACACTAAGCAAATGGAGCACCAAGCACGACTGGGGCACGTGTGACCATAATCAAAGTTATGTCCTGCCAATTTTCCCTTTTCAAGCACAAGTGTACCGGCCGGACGACCTGCTGTGGAGGAGGGTAGAGAAGTTGATTGGAAATTTTGTGTCCGGTAACCACGCAGACACGGAGCGACACTTCAGGCTCTGGAGTGGAGATATGATGTACACACCGAGGGAGCAGGGGGGACTGGGAGTGATAGGCCCCTGGGGGCGCATTGATAGTGTGGCACTGAGGTGCGCGGGTTAAACGCCGTAACAGGAGTGTCCGATCAGGCGGGGGCTGTCGGAACGAGCGGCAGGATTATCTCTTGGCCCGGCAACGTTATACGTGCATAAGGCAGTGTTGAGAGGGGGTTTGTTCAAAAGCAGGAGATGGGCAAGGTTGTGGAAGTGCTGGAGGTGGTGTCAAGGTGGGAAGCAGAAGAGGAGTTTCTGTGCTACAAAAAGCATATTATTCACCGCGGGAATTTCCCTTTTGCTGGGAAGAAAGGAACGGAAGAGCTGAGAAGGTGGAAGATGCGCGATATGGTGATGAGGAAATGGGGCGGTACAAGGGTCTTGAAGTCGAAAGAGACGCTCGCTAGGGAGCTGGAGGGTAAAGAGGAGGCGGAGATGGCACTTAAGTCGTTCATCACGGCGCCAGCGCAGGTCAGTGGGTGTTGGTGCCTCTGACAACAGAGGAGGTAGCAGGCGAATCGTCGGTGGTGTGTACTAGGCTTTCGAGCAGACAGAGATGCCTCTGGGAAATGTGTGGTAAGATGAGCAGGAAGGTGGAGCTTCGGGGGCTAAGCGGAAAAGGGAGCGCACGGCGTGGGATGTAAAGCTGGTGCTGTGTTGCGATAGTGTGGTACCGGTGAAGCTGTCTGGCGCTCGGGCGGTACGTGAAGCTAGGGATCCAGAACGTGGCTACTCAACTCATCACTATTCAAGGAGGAGGAAGTGGCCCCGTTGAGAAAAATCAGGTAGCCGAGCAAGGGGGTGGAGGCTGTAGAGGTGAAAAGGACGAACTGGGAGGCCCGGGCGGGCAGAAAAATCAATCGGGAGCGGAGTAGGAAAGTCTGGGATTCACTGCTGGTTCCGGCCAAGGCAAGGGACGTACTGCTCCGTCTGCAAACTCTCAATCTGCAAGTGGAAAAGGGTTTCTTTTGTGAAAGGTGGCGTGACTTGTCCGAATTGTGGTTTGGAATAGACGCTGAAGCATTGTTTGCTTGAATGCATGAGTGTGGCACCGGTGGCTAGAGCTGTCAAATCGGCGCTCAGCATGATGCAGCCAACAAGGCGGGTTGATATGCTGGCGGATTTTGTGTTTGGTGAGGAGGAAACAAGGCCCGCTTTCCCTGAGGCTACTATGGTGTCAGTGGCGATGCACCAGGTCTGGTTGGGAAGGTGTGATGTGTCGCTCTATAAGGTGAAGAAATTCCAGGCACGGAAGGTGCTCCGGAGGATCAAAGTTGAGTTGAACAAGCATGCGAGAATCTATTGTGGCAAGACGAGCAGACAGGCATGGAAGGATTAGGCGAGGTGGAACTTGGTGGAGGATGAGGCACGTCTCATGTGCCGGATATGCGTCAACGAGGCGGTGGGAATGAAGTGGCAAGAAAGCTTTCAGTCTATCTGGTCAAACCCGAGGACCTTCGTGAAGCCACCGTAAAAGCTGCTGGGAGGGCTAGGCGGGGTTTCGCCAGCTCGAGCCTAGTGCATCAGTTACGACTAGAGTGTTTTGCCTGTAAATTTTCTTGTGTACGCTTTCACTTCCAAAAAAAAAAAAAAAAAAAAAAAAAAAAAACACACACACACACACATACACACACACACAACAACAACAACAACAACAACAACAACAACAACAACAACAACAACAACAACAACAACAACAACAACAACAACAACAACAACAGCAGCAACAACAACAACAACAACAAACAAACAAACAGAGAGACAAAACAACAATATCGGATCATCACAAGCACCACAATACATAAAATTCATACTCGATAGTGGGGCCACTCACACAGTGCTAAAAAACACACTCTCCTTCAAACCCTACTTTACACCCATTTCTCTCTTGGGAGCCGATTCTAGCTTCACCACCTTTGCCAAGGGTTCATTTACTGTCCCATGCCCTGCCTTCCCATCTGGCACTGTTACTGGGATGTGCGTGCCCCCACAGCGCCACAATCTATTGGCTCAGCAAGAACTTCAGAAGGCCGGGCTCTACACCATAATTTCAGAATTCAGGGACTATTGTGACATTATTGACCTTGTCTCCAACAAGGTCTTAGCTCGCTTCACCCTCAACAACAACAATCTCTACACATTGCGTGTACCTATTCCACAGGTGTCAACCACCCAAGCACAGGCGAACATCACAATATGCTCGTGTCGCGGTTTCGCTAATCCGACCATCCTGTACCATCATTGACTCGGGCACCCAAACTTCCGCACACTTGCTGACATGGCCTCCAAGAAACTAGTACTCCTCGGCCTACCAGCCTCACTTCCCCCACCACCTGACTCCCCTGCTCCCTCGTGCCTTGACTGCACCAAGGGCAAGCTGCGTCAATGGCCGCACTCCTCCTCACCACAGTCGCAGCAGCCCCACTGGACCTAGTGCACATGGACGTCTGGGGCCCTGCCCTGTTCCCGCATGAGTCGGCCATCGCTATTTCCTTACAATAGTTGATGACCTCTCCCGCTACGTCTCTGTGCACCTCCTCCATACTAAAGTTGAGGCTCCAGAGGCCATCATGGCATTTGGGTTAAACAGGCAGAGACCAGCCTTGAACGCAAGGTCAAGCGCCTCCATTCAGATGGTGGTGGTGAATTTTGCAACGACATGCTCAAAGCCTTCTGCTCCTCAGAAGGCATCCTGCAAACTTCACCCTTCCAGACAGCCCGCAGCAGAACGGTACAGTAGAAAGCCGCAATCACACACTAGTATAGATTGCTCGCTGCCTCCTCAATCACTCCAACGCACCACTCTCACTCTGGGGGTACGCCCTCTACCATGCCGCCCTCCTCTACAACCTTTACCCCCACTCACTTCTTCCCGACACCACTCCCACAACACTCTGGCTCGGGAAAACACCCACTTCTCGCCCCCTTCGTGTCTAGGGGTGCACCGCCTATGTCCTCCTCAACCCTAAGGCTTGGCGACAGCAAGGCGGCAAACTTGGCCCTAAGACTCAAAAATGTATCTACTTTGGGCACAACGCCAACTCCCCTGACTACCTCTTCCTCAACCCCTCCACTCAACAGTCAGTCCGGAGCCGCAAGGTTGTCTTTGATGAGACCTGCCCCTTTCTACTCCAGCTCGGGACGGGATCCTCCCTCCAAACCACCCTTGCTTGTGTGGGCTGGCTTTGATGCTCCTCCGAAACTTCCGCTCGCATCACCCCCCTCATCCCCAACCTCTCCTGCCATCGCACCATCCCCATCTGAGGTCTCTAACCCGACCTCACCGGTGTCTTCGGCAGCTGCTCCTCCCTCCCCCGTCTCCCACTCTACCAACTGCGCTGCCACCTCCTGGCGCACCAATCACATACCATTGGCGGTCGAGCCCTCCTGCCCCACCTCTTCCCCTCCGTTCCCTCTTCCACTCAGGAACCCGCCCCACAACAGCCGAGCGACCTGATCACGTACCAGCGATGGCAGATCCCTCCGCCTAAGCCTGCTAAATCAACCCCCTCCAACACCGCCTGCTCCACCCTCTTCTCCGGTGGCTCATGGCACTCGTTCGCATGGGCCTGCTCCTCCACTAGCACTGGCTATTCGATGCTCTACGATCACACCGACTCCTCCTGCCGGGGGGGATGTGCCCTCTACCCATCTGGAAGATAGCATGAGGAGCTGCGTGATCTTCACTTAGTCATTCCCAAGCTCTCGCACATCTTCCCCGACATCACATCACCACCCTCACTGAACTTTTCGAAGATCCCGGCCATCCCTATCCCTCTCATCGTCAAAGGCGCTCTTTTGGGTCCCCATGCTGCCAAGTGGCGCGCTGCCATGGAAGCTGAGTGTGAAGCCTTCACTCGCAACTACTCCTTCGACGACAAGACTCCACCTTCAGGATTCAACATCGTTGGGGGCAAGTGGTAGTTTCGAGTGAAACAGCTTACGGACGAGGCCCCGGTGTCCAAAGCGCGTTACGTGGCCAAGGGATTCACCCAGCAGCAGTACCTGGACTTCTTCAGGACCTTCTCCCCACATCCAAACCACCCACTGTTTGCTCTTGGATGTAGCAGCACGAGAAGACTTTGAGATCAAATCCATTGACACCTCCTCGGCTTTTCTACAAGGACACCTCAAGGAGACTTTGTTCATGGATCAACCTGAAGACTTTCTAGAAGAGTTCCCTCCCAACACTGTTTGGAAGCTGAAACACCCCGTCTATGGCCTCAAGTAAGGCCCTCTTGATGAAAGACCTCGGTGACCTCAAACACTACCTGGGGATGGAGATTACTCGTGATTGCCAGGTTCGCACCATCTCCCTTTCCCAGGAGTTATACATCAAGAATGTGCTCAAACGGTTTGAGATGGAGCTCTGCACACCTATGGCCACCCCACTGCCGTTGCAACACCTCCTCACCGCTCCAGCTGTACCCACACCAGAGGCATGCACTGAGCCATACCCAGAGCTTGTTGGGTCCCTCATGTACGCCATGATGTGCACCCGGCCTGACCTGACATACCCTGTCGGTGTCCTCTCTTACTATGTGGCTCCTTGATGCTTCACAGACCTTCACTGGAAAGCGACAAAGCGGGTGGTGCGCTATCTGCAGGACCCTTGGTGAACTTTCCCCTCCTCGACTGAAAGGTTGCACAGACTCCTCCTGGGCAGATGACCAGACCGACCGACGCTCCTCCCAAGGCTACTGCTTCACCCTTGGGAGCGGGATTGTCAGCTGGCGCTCCACCCGGTCGTCTGCAGTCTCCCTCTCCTCTCCTCTCCCTCAGGAGCCTCGCTGGCTCACCTTCCTACTCCAGGAGCTTGGCTACCCTCAGCCCACTCCCACCCTCTGGTGTGACAACCAGAGTACCATTCACCTCTCCCAGGATCCCGTGTACCACACTCACACCAAACACATCGAACTCTGGCACTAAGTAGCAGTAGAAACCGAAGCAGCAAGAGGAGAAGCAAACACAGAAGCAGAAACAGCTAGATCAACCATTACTATCACCACAGCGGCTGCTGCTGCTGCCACTGCTGCTGCCACTGCCACTTCTGCTGCTTCTGCTGCAGCTATGGCTGCCACCACCACCCCTCATGCTAAAAGTTTGTTCCCCTCCTCCAGGTTTCTTGTTTACCCCCTCTAAACCTGGGATCAACCAGTATCCTTTCCTCCAAGGGTGCATATCTCAACGTAGCTCGCAGTTTACTGCCTATTGCAACCAATACCACCTATTGTAATCCCCCTCCTCCTGATGTGTTAGCTGTGGCACTAGTAACGACTGGTATGCCATGTGTGGGAAGCATAACCAGCGTGCTTCCTGGCTTGGCATCTGTACAGCGAATGATGGAGTCATCGCAAGAGGGTGTGTCCTCCATGCAGCAGGCAATGGATGTTTTGATAGAACAACGTGAGCAGAAAGGTGGATATATTTAGCAGGGTGAGTGTATGTTGGTGTCACATTTGAGATTTCAGCAGGGTAAGCTATGGTGCTCAATGGTCAATCTGATGGATAAATTAGTTAAGGTAAGAAAACAGGTGGATAGGCTAAGCAATGTGGGCATCTGTTGGTGTCACTTTTGAGAACTCTCAAAAGTGTCCATGCATGCAATGGACAATAGATGATCTGATGGATGGATTCCACAAGGTGAGCCTCTCTCCTATCTGTCTGTGTGCAAGGCAAGGGGTGGAGCCATGAGGGCTACCTGGATCCCAAGAACATCCAGAGGCAACAAGCCTACTCCGCGGTTTCCTTCCTCCCAGACTTCTCCTCCAATGGCAACTCTATCCGAAAACGCAGCAGCCCATCAGTGCTCGACCAGCTCTGCTTCTGCCTCTGCTTCTGCTCCTGGGTCTCAGGTATCTGCCTTGCCGTCACGGCACCGCTGCCGTCCTAGCAAGGGGTCGGTACAAATCTCGACTTTTGAGGCGCCTCAAAACTCGGTGGCTGCCTCGTCATATCGGCACCATTGAAGATTGATACAAGCCTCACCTGCTTTCCCTTCCAAGCGCTCTTCCACTGCTTCTGGGTCCTTCTTCCATGCTGCCAGTGCCAGCGGTGCTTCCAGTACCGGCTATGCTGGTGATGCTGGAAATGCAGACGCTTCTCTCACCATTGCCTCTTGTTTCGATAAACCTTATTATTCCTCCTCGAGTCTTTTTCTCACAGCGGAGGGTTTGCATGCCCCTCCGCCATTTCTTACGTCTTTTTCCGTGCTTCCAATGCTGATGATTTTCCCTGCTGCTGTTGTTATCAGCATTGGTGGTTCCCCCAATGCGCCTGACTTCCACCCCTCAGCTAACTCTGGCTGCAAGTATCCTGCTGATAGTTTAGGTGGTACTGATGCTGCAGGGCAGGAGCCTTCCTTGCCGTCGATACCTGCCGAGCCTCGCCCACTAGAAGATGAACCTGAGACACTAAAAGTGATAGTGCAGCTCAAGGAACTAAAAAGGAGAAGCATCACTTTTGGTATGGAGGAGCAGCAATCGTTTTCCCCCAACACGCTCACCCCGACACTCCCTTAATTTACATTGTGAGAAGTAACAACAGCAGAAGCAGTAGCAGTAGCAGCAGTAGCAGCAGTAGCAGCTGCAGCATCTGTTGCTATGGCAGCAACTGCCACCAAAGGCATCGCATAAGCAGCTCAACTCTCCTCTCATTAGCTCTCAAACAATGTATAGCCAGGAGCAGTAGCAGCAGCAGAATAAGAAGAGGAATCAGGCTACCAGCTTTCATAAGACTGCTCAAATCCATCGCCGCAGTGCGTCGTGCAGAGATAACTCTAGCAATGGGAGCTTGACTATGGGGAAGGCACGTGTGTGAGAGGGATCTCTGCGTTCGTTCACTTAGTCGTTCTCTAGCACTTGTGCTTTCACAGGGCAAAACCACAAGAGTTTCACTAGCAAAGATTGACAACAATGATCCAGAATGATGGCAACAACGTTGGCAACACAGACTACATCAGAGCTAGCTAGGCTACTGGTCGACCTCCAACGCAGCACGGTCGACCGCGTTCCAGCGCAGCAATGCTCGCACCGCTCCAGCGCTGCAGAGATGCGACACGCCAACGTTGCAAATCTGCGGCATGCCAACACTGCAGCATGACGACTACACAGCATTGCACCTGCAGGACAACGGTGCACCTGCGAAGCAGGTGTGCGCGGCTGGTTGGCGTCCAACTCCCCGTCACGTGCCCAGCGCAGACATTCCCGCCCGTGACGGCGCCCATCAGCCACGTCGACCTCGGGATACCACCCCCGAGGTCGTCCTCGCAGAAACCACCCCCGGCGACCTTCGCACACGTCGCCCGGGTATCCCGCCTGGTCATCCAGCTCAGTCGGTCGCCGGCTACAATAAGCCCGGCGTCCCAGGGTCGGCGTCCTGGCGTCCAGGTCGGCGTCCACTCGCCCTGGACGTCGTCCAGGCGCCGAGGTCGGCGTCCAGGTGCCCAAGACGCCGAGAAGACGCCCAGGACGCCGCCCAGACGCTTAGGACGGCGTCCACCTGCTCGACGCCCTCCAGCCAGGCGCCCCCCAACTCAACACCCTTGCAGTGGCTGTCGTGCCCACTGCCGCAGGTCGGCTGCATCACCCCCGTACACCCGACCATGAGGTCGGCTCCGCCCAAGCGAGGACGGGGCCGAACACAACTCCCGTTGACACTCCCCTGCCGCGTTCACGCTTGGGCCGCCAGCCTACACGGCAGCACCACTCGGAAAATAGCCTGCGACGTGCACACAACACACAGCACGCCGGACACCGCACCAGCCATGCAAGAGGGCATGGCACCTACTGCTGCACGTCGTTGTCGCCGTCGCTGATTTCGGCCAGGCGCACTTGGCCGATCGCGACAGAGCACCGGTTGAAGGCCGGGTAGTGCAGCGCCTTCGTCAGGAAGTCGGCCGGCTGCTCAGCGGTCGGGATGTATTGCAGCGCAAACTTCCCCCGCTTCACCATGTGCTGCAGCCAGGCCTATCGCCGCTCCATGTGCTTGAGGTTGCCCGTCAACCCCATGCCCTCGGCGATGGTGATGGCCGACTTGTTGTCCACCCGAAGGACAGTCGGCTTCCCGGCGTCCAGCTGCCGGAGTTCTGCCAGGAGGAGGCGAAGTCGGCGTCCTTCCTTCCCGGCGTCGACGGCCGCCACGTACTCCGACTCAGTTGATGATAGCGTCGCGCATTTGATGCGCTGGCTCGACCAGGAGACCGCGGCCCCTCCGTAGACGAACACGTAGCCGCCCGTAATCGTCCGGTTCTGCTTGTCGCCGGCGTCGTCGGCGTCAACATATCCGACCAGCTCCAGAGTCTCCGAACCACGGCCGAACTCCAGGGCGGTGTCGCGCGTGTTGGTGAGGTAGGCGAGGCAGCGGTCGACCTCGCGCCAATGCTGGTCACTCCTCACCGTGAGTCCGCTCCCCAGCTTGCTGCAGGCGAAGGCAATGTCCGGCCTCGTCGTCGTCGCCGCGAACTGCAGCGAGCCGACCTTCTGCCGGTACTCCTCCTCCTGGCATTCTTGCGCCTCCTCGTCGTCGAAGGTGAGCTCGGCGTAGGCGTCGACGGAGACCGGCGTCTTCGGGGTCCAGCCACCCAGCTCCACGTCGATGAAATGCCTATGCAGGTTGTCGGCGTAGCCCTGCTAGTGCAGCCACAGCTTCCTCGCCGACCTGTCACGCACGATCTCCAGCCCGAGGTACTTCTGCACCGGTGAGATCTCGCGCAGCTCGAAGGCGGCCTCCAGCAGCTCCTTCAGCTCCCTCAGCATCACGGTGTTGCTGCTGGAGGCGAGCAGGTCGTCGACGTAGACCAGCACCCTGCATGCTACCTTGTCGGCGCCGACCTTGAAGTACAGCGCCTCGTCGACCTGACTCTTCCTCCAGCCGGCGCCGACCAGCACGTCGTTGAGCGCCTTGTACCACAACAGCGGCGACTGCTTCAGCCCGTAGAGGCTCTTCAGCAGCTTGCATACCCGGCCGGACCCATCGTTATAGTAGTCCGGATGGTACATGTAGAGCACCCGGTCGAGCTTGCTCTGCAGGAAGGCATTCTTCATGTCCAGCTGCATCAGGTTGAGGTCGAGGACGGCGACGATGCTGAGGAAGATCCTCAGCGTGACATAGCTGCTCACCGGCGCGTACGTCTCGTCGTAGTCGGCGCCATACAACTGGTTGAAGCCTTTCACGACCAGCCTTGCCTTCTCGCGCTCTACGGTGTCGTCGATGCGGTACTTCGTCATCAGCACCCACCGGTTCTTCATGATGTTCACGCCGGGCGCCTGCTCAACGAGCTCCCACGTGCCGTTGCCGATCAGGCTGGCGATCTCCTCGTCCATGGCGGCCTTCACCGCCTTGCCCTTCCAGCTTGCCAACGCCTCCTTCACCGTCATCGTCGAGATGTCCCAGCGGTGCTCGAGGACGGCGTGCATGTCGGGGTCGAGCTCCGGAAACTCCTCGTCGTCTTCAGCATCGTCGTACGCCAGGTCGTCATTGTCATTGTCGTACACCGTGGTGAAGGCGGGCGGCGGGAGGTAGACATGGTAGATTAGCCGCTTTGGCGGCCTCCGGACTCGTCCTGAACGTCGCTTTTCAGGCTGCTCGGTGCGGACCTCCACAATATCGCTGTCCGTAGACTGCCCATCGTCTGACTGCTCCCCTTCAGCTTCGCCGGCTTCACTGTCCTCGGCGTCCTGCTGCACCAAAGCCAGCGTCCTATCCGACGTCGCGGTTTCCGGCAGCTCCCCTGTCGGCTTCACCGTCCTTTGCTCCCCTCTCAGCGGCTTCCCTTCAGATGCCCCCTGTGCCGACTTCACAGTTGTCGGCGTTGATTCCTCGGCCCGCTGCTCCCCTGCCTTCGGCGGCACCGCTTCCACGCCGACTTGGTGAACTCCACTTCGGCCACCGGCGTTGCCTTTGGCCGGTGCTACAGGCGACGCCCCACTACTCCCCTCATCGCCGGAGGCCGACGGCGGCGTGTGCGCATCCAAAACGACCACGGGAGGGGGAATGGCAAGGGTAGGGGAAGGAGAGAGAACTTGCTCGGCGTCCTCTTCAGCAGGTGCACCGACCTCGGCGAGCAGAGGAAGTGTTGCGGTGGAGGTGTCAGTCGGCGAGGCAGCCGGTGTCCGCCCCGACGCCGGCCCGTGCGTCGACTTCCACACCTCTATCGACATGGTTTCATAGAATACCACATCCGACGAGGTGACCACCCTGTTGTTGGTGATGTCAAGGAGCTCCCAGCCCTTGCTCGCCTCCGACACGCCGAGGTGGACGCCCCACTTGGCCTTCAGCTTCAGCTTTCCGCCGCGCTGTTGTTCGGGGACGAGGAACTGCGCCATGCAGCCCCACACGCGTGCCAGCGACAAGTCGGGCTTCTTCCTGGTGAGCAACTGGTACGGCGTCGTCCCCGGCGGCAGCGACGAGCGCTCCAAGCAATTCCTAACCCAGACGGCCTGGCGCAGTGCGAGGTGCCACCAGTGGTGCTGCACACCCATGTGCAACAGCATTGTCCGCACCGACTCCACCACCGTCCGCATCTCTCGCTCCGCCATGCCGTTCTGCTGCGGGGTGTATGGGCAGGTCAGGTCGTGGATGATCCCCTTGCCGTCCACGAAGGCGGTGAAGGCCTTGCCGAGGAACTCCCCTCCCCGGTCAGAGCGAAGCTGCAGCACCGACTTCTTCGTCTGCCGCTCCACCAACACTTGCCACTGCTCAAACTCCCGCAGCACGTCGGACTTCCTCGCGATCGGCTTCACCCACATGTAGCGGGTCTTGCGGTCCTTCAGCAGCAGGAAGTACAGGCTGCCATCCTTGGCGGCCACACGAAACGGCCCGCACAGGTCGATGTGCACGACGGCCAGGGCGTCCTCGGCGTCCGAGCCCTTGTCGGGGAAGGAGTGCTGAGCAAGTTTTCCGTTGACGCACGAGACGCACGGCGAAGCAGCGCTGGACGCCGACTTGAGGTCTAGCCCGGTGGCTGCCTCGTGCTTCGTCGAGCTCCGGATGGTGTCCATGCCGACGTGCGCGAGTCTCGCGTGCAGCCTGTCCGGCGTCGCCTTTGTCACAAGGCCACTTCCTCCGCCGCAGTTGTCGCCGGGCAGGGACGCAGGTCGGTGCAGAGAACCCGGCCGGAGTACGTTGCTCGATGGAGCATGTCACTCGTTGCCGAGACGAGCAGCATGTCGTCGCCGTCCTCCTGCAGCTTCACGCCGTGCTCCTTCAGCTGTCTGGCCGATAGCAGGTTCGCGTGCACGCTCGGGACGTACAGCACGTCGGGGATGAGCATACGCTTTCCGGCCTCCCCTTGCAGCGCAAGCGTGCCACGGCCGTGAACGTCCTGCAACGCCCCATTGAAGCCGCGCACGTGCTTCACATCGCCGCTCGGCCCCATGTCGACGAAGACCGCCTTCGTCCCCATTGGGTGGTGGAAGCAGCCGCAGTCCAGCAGGACCAGTGCCGGGTTCGCCTGCACTGCTGCTGCCAAGTGTTGTGTGTGCCCATCGACAGCACACGTTTGCACGTCACACAAATCGGGCAGCCAATAGTACTGTGTGTGCTCCCTGTTGTAAATGCATATTATATACAAGATTCATAGGCTAGAATAGGTGTAGACCCTTATATTCTTGGGGGGTTAGGTGTACACTCCAACCACACTTTGTGGTTGGTCAAGATTGGATTTGGTCATGGTCCTTGGTTGGCACTGGCCAACTTTTGGTCCTTAGACCAACCAATCACAACCTAGCTACATTGTGAGGTTTCCTACTCTACAAGGCACCTCACCCATTGGCCAACTTAGTGGCCAATAGGGTTAGCTCCTCGTCCACTCTTCTCTTTCTTACCTGCTTTTACTATAGAGCCTTCTTGGCTCATTACTCAATCATTCTTGAATCCTATCATGGTATTCAGAGCCAAATGGCTCACGCCACCCTCCCTTGATCCTTAGGCTGTAATTTCCTCCCCGCTTCTCTACTCTAGCAGACTATGATCTACATGTGTCCACTCGCACCTTAAATCTAGCCTCCCGCGGCTCAGTTCTGCCCTCCCGCACCTCAGATCTAGCTTTCTGCAGCTCAGATCTACTCCTCCGCGGCCTCAATCCTCCCTCCCGCGGCCTCAATCCTCCCTCCCGCGGCCTCAAACTGCCCTTCCGCGGCCTCAAACCGCTCTCCCGTGGCAGCAATCCTCCTTCCTGCCGCCACGCCTCAATCTGCGCGCCGACTCGGACGACCTGCGCGCCGACACGGACGACCTGCGCGCAGACGCGGACGACCAGCGTGCCGACGCGGACGACCAGCGCGCCGACGCGGACGGCCAGCGCGGAGCCGGGGCCGACCTGCGCGCCCTCGCGGACGACTGCCCGCGATCACCACGACCTCCTCCCTCACTCGTGCCCTGCCCCACACTTTCGCGCCAGCCTCCCTCCCCCTCACCTCCTTCCCCTACTCCACCCTTAACGGTACCAGCAACGGACTTTTAACGGCACCAGCAGCGGCACCGTCAATGGCACCAGCAGCGGCACCGTCAACGGCACCAGCAGTGGCACCTTCACCGGCACCAGCAGCGGCACCGTCACCGACACCAGCAGCGGCACCTTTAACGGCACTAGCAGCGGCACCGTCAACGGCACCAGGAGCGGCATCTTCAACGGCACCAGCAGCGGCACCGTCACCGACACCAGCAGTGGCACCGTCAACGGCACCATCAGGGCACCCACCCTGCTTCGCCATCATGGCGTCGGTACACTCATCGGTCAACTTGGCGACCATTGACTCTCTCGAGTTGTTGGGCGACAACACGACCGCCAACTGGCACTCCTATGCCCACTCCGTCGAGGTGTTGCTCTCCTCGGTTGTCGTCAGCGGATATACCCTTCGCTCCGTCGTGTTCCAGGAGGAGGGTAGACTCCAGCCCATCGCCCCTTCCGCCCCCACCGGACCTGCTCCCGACGAGCCCGGACCTGAGCCCGAGCCTCCTGGTGATCCTCCCACCTTCGCGCCAGATGTCCACAATCCACAGCAGCGCAGCAGCAACGGCGGGCGTGGGGGGCGGGGCGTGGAGGTGGGCGTGGTGGTGGTCGAGGCGGCTCTGGCGGTCGTGGTGGTGCGGGTCGTGGTGCAGTAGCGGCCTTCCCACCCTGTCAGTATCTTCCCCTCTATGGCCCCACCCGAGGCCAACGCTGCAACCAAACCACTCATGCGATTGACACTGGCTTTAAGGCACTCAGCGATGAGTGGTTCGCTCGTGGGAACTCTGGCACCCCTCCTCGCTGGTCCGCCCTCAACCCTCGCCCCACTCCCCTGAATGTCCGCATCTCTCTTCTCTACGCCCCTTCCTCCTCCTCCCAGGCCCACCAGGCCTTTGCTCTCCCCTCTCAGCAGCAGCAGCTGCAGCAGCAGCAGCAGCAGCAGCAGCACCAGAGTGTCCAGCAGCAGGGGCCGCAGCAGTACGGGGAGCAGCTTCAGCAGCTCCAGCAGCAGCTCGACCTCCAGCCCCAGCTTCCTCTCCTCCCTCCTCCCCCTGTCCCCCAGCAGCAGCAGTTTCCCAACTGGACCGCTGGGAATGCGGCCTCCGCGGCCCACCTCTCCGGTCCATCCCTTGCACCGTCTATAGGTGGCAGTGTGACCCCCTTTCCCTCCTCTGGCTTTGTTGGTCTCCTTAGTCAGCCTCCTTCTGTTGCATCTCCTATGTATGCCCCTGCTATTAATGAAACCTCAATTCAGTATTCCGCCTCACCCTCCTCCACCCTTGAGTTCGTCTTGGACAGTGGAGCCACTGATAATGTCTTTCGAGATGCCGGCAAACTCAATCCTCTCCCCACACCCACGTCCCTTCTCGGCGCTGATAGCAGCTTTTCCATCCCCTGTCACAACACGTTCACCCTTCCCTGTCCTCTCTTTCCCTCAGGTACCATCACAGGTCTTCACATTTCCTCCCTTCGCACCAACCTCCTCTCCCAAAGGTCCCTCCAACAATCCATGATCACCACTCTCACCCCAGGTGGTGCTAACCATTGTGACCTATACCAAACCTCCACAGGTCGCTTCCTCTCCCGCATTCCCTATTGTCCCCACTCCCGTCTCTCCCTGTCACTCCCTCTCCCACCCTGCCATCCTCCTCCATCACAGGCTAGGTCACCCCAACTTCGCTACCCTACGCTCCTCTGTCTCCTCTGGTCTCCTCCACGGTCTCCCCTCCTCCCTCCCTCCCCTACCCAAATCCCCCTGCCCCCCCTTCGCCATCTGTGTTCAGAGCAAGCTCAAGCAGCAGCCGCACCGGAGCTCCCCCTCCGCTGCTGCCCAGCCGCTTGATCTTGTTCACATGGACCTCTGGGGCCCCAATCCCTCTCCCACTCGCCAAGGCCATTGCTACCTTATCGTGCTCGTCGATCATCACAGTCGGTACTCGTCCGCCTCTCTCCTTCGGACGAAGGCGGACGACTGCGATCATTGCCTGGCTCGAACATGCAAACACCCACTTTGGGCGCCCTGTTCACCGCCTTCACTCTGATGGTGGTGGTGAGTTCCTTAACAACCAAATATCCTCCTATTGCCAGTCCCGCGACATTGTTCAGACTTACATCCTCCCTCACTCCCTATAGCAGAACGGTGTCGCTGAGAGCCGTGTTCGGGAGATCACCAAAACGGCTCGGTGTCTTCTTGTCCACGCCTCATGCCCCCCTTCTCTGTGGGGCTACGCCCTCCTTCATGCCGCCCTCCTTACTAACCATTACCCTCACCCCCTCCTCCCCTCCACCACCCTCACTGAGCTATGGACAAAAGACAAACCCGATGTCTCCCCTCTTTTAGTCTGGGGCTCAAAGGCATATGTCACTATTCACCCGTCTGACCGATCCCGTTCCCTAGGAAAGCTTGCCCCTCGTACCCTTCCTTGCGTCTTCCTTGGTCATAACCCCTCCTCCTCAGACTACCTTTTCCTCCACCCCCTTTCTGGTCGACTAATTTGCAACAGAGATGTCGTGTTTGACGAGTCCACCCCGTACTATTCCTCTCCCCGTCCACTGACCCACTCCCTCCTCTGACCCGTCCCCTTGTCTGGTCTGACACCACCCCTCCCCCTCTACTCCCTCCTCCCCCCATCCTCCCACCCCCTCCCCCTCTTCCCTCCCAGTCTCACGGTGCCCCCCCCCTCGTCTGGTGACATCTTTGACCCGGACCCTCTGTCTTCCCCTGTCTCCCCCACTCACTCTTCCCTCGGTGCCCTTCCCCCCCTCCCTCCCAACCCTTACCTCCCTCCCCCACTCCCCGCACCATACTCACCCGGTATCCTCACACCAGGTCTCGTGACAGTATCCTTGGTGCACCGCCCCCTGTTACCCTCTCTACCTCTACCCTCCCCCCTCTCTCCCCCCTCCTTCACCACTTCTTCCAGGCTGTCTTGCATCAAGCCCCTCATGCACCAGCCCCCTCAACCACCTCTTCCTCATCAGCAGCAGCAGCCCTAGCAGCTGCCTCCGCAGCGGCACAAGCAGCGGCAAGTGCAGCGGCAGCAGCGGCATCAGCAGCGGCACCAGCAGCGGCATCTACACCGGCACCAGCAGCAGCACCAGCAGCAGCACCAGCAGCCATCCGCGCCTTCCACGCCTCCCTCTTTGAGGACTCCCATGAGGAGTTCCTTGACCTCCACCTCTGTGACCCCTCTCTTCTACCCATCACCTTTGACCTCTCTTGAACACTAGTCTTCGCCTTTCCTCTGCTCCCTCCATTTTCATCCCTAACACGTATGAGGGGGCCATGGCTTGCCCCGACGCCCTGCTCTGGCTCGCTGCCATCATCAAGGAGCTAAAGGCATTTGTCGCCAACTCCTCTTTCATTGATGTTCCTCGCCCTCCCCCCTCTACGAACGTGAGGAAGGGGAAGTGGGTGTTTCGCGTCAAGCAGCTACCAGGAGAGCAGCCCGTCTACTGCGGAAATAACTCTAGTAACGGGAGCTAGACTACGGGCTAGGCACGTGTGCTCGTGTGATCTCTGCGTTCCTCGGTCCTTAGCCGTTTTTCCTAGTGCACACACTGCTTGCTAGTTCATAAGGAAATTTGGCAAGAGTTTCACTAGAGAAAGTTGACAACAATGATACAATGAAGTTGGCTAGGAAAGACTACATCAGAGCTAGGATGCAAGCAGGTCGACTGCCAGCGCGGCACGGTCGACCGCGTGCCAGCACGACTTGGTCGACCGCGCTCCAGCAGTGCAGGGACGCGGCTTGCCAACGCTGCAGTTCGACGGCGTGACAACAGCGCAAGTCGACGGCGTGCCAGCGTTGCTCCTGCAGTCCAGCATCGCACCAGCTTCGCAGGTGCTCGTAGATGATTGGCGCGCACTGCTTCGTCACCTGCACAGCGTACGCACCAAGTCCACCTTGTGCTGACGACTGCATCTCATCTGCCAGGTCGACCTCGGGATACCACCACCGAGGTCGTCCTTGCCAACCTCGCCTGGGCGACCTTCGCGTGCCTTCGCAGACCCTCGTCACCCAGGTAACCTGGTCGACCGGGCAACCACGTCGACCAGGTGCTCCTGTGCGTGCCTGTCGACCTCCCAAGTCGACGGCCACCTCCAGTCGACCTCACCAAGTCGACCACGCCCTCTGGTCGACCAACTCCAGGTCGACGACACTCCTTGTCGACCACCTAAGTCGGCTACCCCAGGTCGGCGTCCCCCCAAGTCGACGCCCTCTGCAGGTCGACTTCTCAAGTCGACCACTTGAAGTTGGCGCCCTCCTGAAGTCGGCGCCCTTGCAGTGGCTCCCGTGCAGGTCGACCAACCCCGTCGACCGGCTCGCCCACTACTGCAGGTCGGCTGCACCCCTACACCCGACCAGGAAGTCGGCTCCGCCCAAGCGAGGACGCGGCCAACACCCAACTCCCGTTGACACTCCCCTGCCGCGTTCACGCTTGGGCCCCCCCAGCCCACACGACAGCACCTCTCGGAGAACAGCTCGTCGACGTGCACCCAACACACAGCACGTCATCCACCGCACCAGCCATGCAAAAGGGCATGGCACCTACTGCTGCACTTCGTCGTCGCCGTCGCCCACGTCGGCCAGACGCACTTGGCCGATTGGAACGGAACACCGGTTGAAGGCCGGATAGTGCAGCGCCTTCGTGAGGAAGTCGGCCGGCTGCTCAGCGGTCGGGATGTACTGCAGCGCAAACTTCCCCCGCTTTACCATGTGCTGCAGCCAGGCCTGTCGCCGCTCCATGTGCTTGAGGTTGCCCGTCAACCCCATGCCCTCGGCGACTGTGATGGCCGACTTGTTGTCCACCCGAAGGACGGTCGGCTTCCCAGCATCCAGCTGCTGGAACTCTGCGAGGAGGAAGCGAAGTCGGCGTCCCTCCTTGCCGGCTTCGACGGCCGCCACGTACTCCGACTCGGTCGACGACAGCGTCGCGCACTTGATGCGCTGGCTCGACCAGGAGACCGCGGCCCCTCCGTAGACGAACACGTAGCCGCCCGTGCTCGTCCTGCTCTGCTTGTCACCGGCGTCGTCGGCGTCCACGTAGCCGACCAGCTCCAGCGACTCAGGTCCACCGCCAAACTCCAGGGCGGTGTCGCGCGTGTTGGCGAGGTAGGCGAGGCAGCGGTCGACCTCGCGCCAGTGCTGGTCGCTTCTCACCGTGAGGCCGCTCCCCAGCTTGCTACAGGCGAAGGCGATGTCCGGCCTCGTCGTCGTCGCCGCGAACTGCAGCGAGCCGACCTTCTGCCGGTACTCCTCCTCCTGTCGCTCCTGCGCCTCCTCGTCATCGAAGGTGAGCTCGGCGTAGGCGTCGACCGAGACCGGCGTCTTCGGAGTCCGTCCGCCCTGCTCCTCGTCGATGAAGCGCCTACGCAGCTTGTCGGCGTAGCCCTGCTGGTGCAGCCACAGCTTCCCCGCCGACCTGTCGCGCGCGATCTCCAGCCCGAGGTACTTCTGCACCGGTGAGATCTCGCGCAACTCGAAGGCGGCCTCCAGCAGCTCCTTCAGCTCCTTCAGCATCGCAGGACTGCTGCTGGCGGCGAGCAAGTCATCGACGTAGACCAGCACCCAGCAAGTCGCTCCATCGTCGCCGACCTTGAAGTAGAGGGCCTCGTCGACCTGGCTCTTCTTCCACCCAGCGTCGACCAGCACGTCGTTGAGCGCCAAGTACCATAGCAGCGGCGACTGCTTCAGCCCGTACAGGCTCTTCAGCAGCTTGCACACCCGGCCGGTTCCGTCGTTGAAGTAGTCCGGCTGCGACATGTACAGCACCCGGTCGAGCTTGCTCTGCAGGAAGGCGTTCTTCATGTCGAGCTGCATCAGGTTGAGGTTGAGCACGGCGACGACGCTGAGGAAGATCCTCAGCGTCACGTAGCTGCCCACCGGCGCGAACGTCTCGTCGTAGTCGGCGCCGTACACCTGCGTGAAGCCCTTCACGACCAGCCTCGCCTTCTCCCGCTCGACGGTGTCGTCGATGTTGTACTTCGTCGTCAGCACCCACCGGTTCTTCATGACATTCACTCCCGGCGGGCGTTCGACCAGCTCCCACGTGCCCATGGCGAGGAGACTGCGGATCTCCTCCTCCATGGCGGCCTTCACCGCCGGACCCTTCCAGCTCGCCAACGCCTCCTTCACCGACATCGTCGCGATGTCCCAGCGGTGCTCGGGGTCGGCCAGCATGTCGGGGTCGAGCTCCGGAAACTCCTTGTCCTCATCAGCGTCGTCGTACGGCAGGTCATCGTCGTCCTCCACGTCGTACACCGTGGTGAAGGCAGCGGGGATGAAGAAGTCGGGCGGCCTCCGAAGTCGACCAGACTTCCGGGGTTCAGGAGGGACCACCACCACGTCCCGGTCGGTGGACTGGTCGACCACCTTCTGGTCGACCGGCTCCTCGTCGCCCAACTGCTCCCCTTCATCTTCACCGCCATCCTCGTCGTCCTGCTGCACTTCGGTCGGCGTCCCGACCGACTTCTCCCCTGCGGTCAGCTCCCCTGCCGACTGCCAGGTCGCCGACTGCTCCTTGGTCGGCCTCGCTGCTGCCTGCTCCCCTGTCGGCTGCACCTCCTCGACCGGCTCCCCCCTTATCCAAGTCGACTGCACTCCCAGGTCGACCGGCTTGTTGACCTGCTGTTCGTCGACTTGCCGCTCGTCCTGTCGGCCACCGGCGATGCCCTTGATCGGCGCCACAGGCGACGTCCCACAGCTCCCCTCATCGCCGGAGGCCGACGGCGGAGTCAGCCCACGCAGGTCGACGAGGGGAGGGGCAGGGGGGGTAGAGGAAGGGTGGACGACCTCGGCGTCGTCCTCAGCAAGCTCACCGACCTCAGCGAGCAGGGGGAGCGTTGCCGTCGAGGTATCCGTCGGCGTGGCCATCAGTGTCCGCCCTGACACGGGGCCATGCGCCGACCTCCACTCCTCCAGCGACAGGTCCTCGTAGAACACCACGTCCGACGTGGTGACCACCCGGTTGGCGGCGATGTCGAGGAGCTCCCAGCCCTTGCTCGCCTCCGACACGCCGAGGTGAAGGCCCCACTTGGCCTTCGGCTGCAGCTTCCCACCACGCTGCTGCTCGGGGACGAGGTACTGCGCCATGCAGCCCCACACGCGCGCCAGCGACAAGTCGGGCTTCGTCCCGGTCAGCAGCTGGGACGGCGTCGTCCCCGGCGTCGCCGATCGCTCCAGGCAGTTGCGGATCCAGACGGCCTGCCGCAGGGCGAGGTGCCACCAGTGGTGCTGCACGCCCATGTGCAGCAGCATTGTCCTCACCGACTCCACCACCGTCCGCATCTCCCGCTCCGCCATGCCGTTCTGCTGCGGGGTGTACGGGCAGGTCAGGTCGTGGACGATCCCCTTGCCGTCCACGAAGTCGGTGAACGTCTTCCCGAGGAACTCCCCGCCTCGGTCCGAGCGCAGCATCAGCACCGACTTCTCCGTCTGCCTCTCCACCAGCACCAGCCACTTCTGGAACTCCAGCAGCACGTCCGACTTCTTGGCGACTGGCCTCACCCACACGAAGCGGGTCTTGCGGTCCTTCAGCAGCAAGAAGTACAGGCTACCGTCCTTGGCAGCCACCCGGAATGGCCCACACAGGTCGATGTGGACGACGGCTAGCACGTCGGC
This sequence comes from Closterium sp. Yama58-4, assembly GCA_947470075.1. NCBI lineage: Eukaryota > Viridiplantae > Streptophyta > Zygnematophyceae > Desmidiales > Closteriaceae > Closterium > Closterium sp. Yama58-4. The sequence goes on from CANIUD010000839.1 coordinate 60,716, forward strand.
GGCGTCGGAGCCTTGGTCGGGGAAGGTGTGCCGCGCCAGCTTCCCGCCGACGCACGAGACACACGGTGGGTCGGCGCCCGTCGCCGACTGGAGGTCCAGCCCAATGGCGACCTCGTTCTTCGCCGAGCTCCTGATGGTGTCCATGCCGACGTGCGCAAGCCGAGCATGCATCCTGTCTGGCGTCGACTTCGTCTTGGAGACGATCGCCCGCAGGGCCACAACCTCCGGCGTGGGCGACGTCGACCTCGGGGAGCAGGGACGCAGGTCGGTGCAGAGGACTCGCCCGGAGTACGTCGCCCGACCAAGCACTTCTCCTGCTGCCGAGACAAGCAGCATCCTGTCGCCGTCCTCTTGAAACTTCACGCCATGCTCCTTCAGCTGACCAGACGACAACAGGTTTGCCCGCACACCCGGGACGTACAGCACGTCGGGGATGAGAACCTGCTTCCCGGCCTCGCCTTGCAACGCAACCGTGCCCCGGCCCTGGACGTCTTGCAGCGCCCCATTGAAGCCACGCACGTGCTTCAAGTCGCCGCTCGGCCCCAGGTCGACGAAGGCGTCCTTGGTCCCCATCAGGTGGTGGGAGCAGCCGCTGTCCAGCAAGACCACCGCCGGGTTCGCCTGCACTGCTGCTGCCATCGCCTGGAAATCCTCACCGGCCTCCGGCGCCAGTGAGACGGTCGGCTCCACAACGCCGACCAGGGAGCACGACGCCGACTTGTCGCCGCTCCCCTTGCCGCCAGCAGAGGAGTCGGCGTCCTTCGCCGAGGTCGATGACTTGGTCGACTGCTTCTCCTTGCGCGATTGACTTCCTCCTCGACGAGGTCGACGACTGCCAGACCTCCCGCGGCCTCCCTTGTCGTCGTCGTCCGAGTCACTGCGGTCGGGGCACTCGAAGGAGAGGTGATCGGGGTCGCCGCACAGCCAGCACTCCCGACGTCGACTTCCTCCTCCCCGGCCACTGTCCTTGGTCGACTTCTTCTTGTCGACCTCCTTGGCCGACTTCGAGCCACCGCTACCACTGCCGCCAGACTGTCCACGCTGCCCCGGTCGACCGCCTTGCTTCGCCGGGGCGACAAAGTTTGCCTGCGCCAAGAGCTCCTGGGACCGCTCAGCCTCCTGCATCGCCTCGTCCTGCAGGATGTATGAGGTCAAGTTGTCCTCGTTGAGCGTCGCCCTCGTGCTCGGCGCCATGGACAGCCGCTTCAACAGGTTGTAGCTGCTCCGGAGTCCCTGCATGACATGGGTGATGTACGACGCCGTCGAATACTCCGCACCGGCCATCCTGATGGTGGCGAGAATTCGCCGGGCCCGGTTGCAGTAGTCGGTCGCCGTCTCCTCGTCGCCCATGCGCAGGTGCGTCAGCTGCCCTTCAAGCTGGGCGATAAACAGGTCGTCGGTGACCTGGTACGTCGACTCAATGAAGTGCCACGCCTGGTGGCCGGCGTCGAGGTACTCTCGGCACCACTTCAAGGCGATCTGCACGCCCGGCGTGCAGCACCGCGAGATGACCGTGAAGGTCAGCAGCTGCATGGCGCGAAACTCCGCACGCAAGTCGGGGTCGCTCGGCGTCGCCACGGTACCACGAGCAAAGTTGATGAGCCCGGCCATCTCCAGCTGGGGCTCAATAGCTTCCTTCCAGGTGAGAATGTCGGGTCGGCCGACCAGTAGGGGAGTCACCGAGATCCTATCCGGCGTAAACTTGAAGTAGCCGTAGCTCGGTGCAATCCCGCCTGCTGTCACCTGGGTTGCCGACATCGGCACGGACCCACTCCGTCGACCTCCGACGTCGCCCTGCGAGAACCCTGCAGCCGCCGACGACCGCATTCCTCGCGTCTGAACGCCGCCGACTTCATCGGCGTGAATCACACCACGCTGCCTCGACGACATGCCTCCCGCACTGCTGCCGACTTGGTCGCCTCCGGCGTTGACGCCCATGTCGACGCCGCCCTCGGTGTTCACCGGTCGAGGAGAAGCAGGCCGAGAAGGGTGCTCCGTCGCCCACAAGGAACGGATGCCAGCCTCGACGACCGCCCACGGCAGGTCGCCATACTCATTGGCCTCGTGCTTCCTCCTCGCGTTCTCCAGCCGTGCCTCCAGGGTGTCCACCACCCCCGTGTCACCTACGGCGCCTACCATGGTGACTACCGCACAGCTGCCGGCCTACGAACAACTTAGGTAAGGTGCCTACCAAGTCGACTAGACTGAAAGGTAAGTCGTTGTGCCGTCCACGCTCACCGCACCATGCGGAGATAACTCTAGTAACGGGAGCTAGACTACGGGCTAGGCACGTGTGCTCGTGTGATCTCTGCGTTCCTCGGTCCTTAGCCGTTTTTCCTAGTGCACACACTGCTTGCTAGTTCATAAGGAAATTTGGCAAGAGTTTCACTAGAGAAAGTTGACAACAATGATACAATGAAGTTGGCTAGGAAAGACTACATCAGAGCTAGGATGCAAGCAGGTCGACTGCCAGCGCGGCACGGTCGACCGCGTGCCAGCACGACTTGGTCGACCGCGCTCCAGCAGTGCAGGGACGCGGCTTGCCAACGCTGCAGTTCGACGGCGTGACAACAGCGCAAGTCGACGGCGTGCCAGCGTTGCTCCTGCAGTCCAGCATCGCACCAGCTTCGCAGGTGCTCGTAGATGATTGGCGCGCACTGCTTCGTCACCTGCACAGCGTACGCACCAAGTCCACCTTGTGCTGACGACTGCATCTCATCTGCCAGGTCGACCTCGGGATACCACCACCGAGGTCGTCCTTGCCAACCTCGCCTGGGCGACCTTCGCGTGCCTTCGCAGACCCTCGTCACCCAGGTAACCTGGTCGACCAGGCAACCACGTCGACCAGGTGCTCCTGTGCGTGCCTGTCGACCTCCCAAGTCGACGGCCACCTCCAGTCGACCTCACCAAGTCGACCACGCCCTCTGGTCGACCAACTCCAGGTCGACGACACTCCTTGTCGACCACCTAAGTCGGCTACCCCAGGTCGGCGTCCCCCCAAGTCGACGCCCTCTGCAGGTCGACTTCTCAAGTCGACCACTTGAAGTTGGCGCCCTCCTGAAGTCGGCGCCCTTGCAGTGGCTCCCGTGCAGGTCGACCAACCCCGTCGACCGGCTCGCCCACTACTGCAGGTCGGCTGCACCCCTACACCCGACCAGGAAGTCGGCTCCGCCCAAGCGAGGACGCGGCCAACACCCAACTCCCGTTGACATCTACAAGGCCCGGTATTGCGCCAAGGGCTTCACGCAGCGGTATGGTTTTGACTTCTTCGACACCTTCTCCCCCACCGCCATGCCTGCTACCGTTCGGGCCGTACTCGACCTCGCCGCTCGCCTCAACATGGAGATCCACTCGATGGATGTCTCCAACGCCTTCCTGCAAGGCGTGCTACATGAACTGATCTACATGGAGCGCCCAGCGGGATTCCACCTCCCCTTCCCCGCACCATCTCTCTCTCTCTGGGTCACTACCTCCAGCAGGTTTTGGACCGGTTTGAAATGGCGTGCGGCAACCCTCAGCCCACTCCCCTCTTGGTTGGGCACCACCTCTCCCTACCCTCCTCTCCCTCTCCCTCCTCCCATCCTTATCCGGAACTCATCGGCTCTCTCATGTACGCCATGGTTTCCACTCGCCCTGACCTTGCCTACCCCATCAGCGTCCTCGCTCGGTTCGTTGGCGCTGGCAAGCACACGGAAGAGCACTGGCAGGCCGCCAAGCTCGTTCCTCGCTACATTTGTGGCACCAAGGACTATGTCCTTACCCTTGGCGGCCCTTCCCCTCCCCTCCTCAACGGCTACAGCCACACTTCCTGGGCTGACTCTCGGCCGGATCGGCGGTCCTCTCAGGGTTATGGCTTCTCTCTGGGCAGCGGTCTCATCAGCTGGTGGTCCACACACTCCTCTGCCGTCGCCCTCTCCTCCTGCGAAGCAGAGCTCTACGCTGCGACCATGGCCGCGCAAGAAGCACGCTGGCTCACCTTCCTCCTTGATGAGCTCGGAGCCCCCCAACGCTGTCCCACCATCTGGTGTGACAACGCCAGCACCATCCACCTCACCAAAGATGCTGTGTATCATGGGCGCTCCAAACGCATTGAGCTTCACTACTTCTTCATTCGTGATCTCGTTGAGGCTGGCCACCTTCGCCTTGGCAAAATCGACTCGGCGGCCAACCTCGCTGACATCTTCACCAAAGCCCTTCCCCAAGCGTCCCACTCCTTCCTTCTGCGTCTCCTTGGCCTCACCCCTCCTCCAGTTTCGGCGACCTCCTGATTACATCTTCTAGCCTTATGCATGTTGGGAGGTTGTGTTGTAAATGCATATTATATACAACATTCATAGGCTAGAATAGGTGTAGTCCCTAATATTCTCGGGGGGTTGGGTGTACACTCCAGTCACACTTTGTGGTTGGTCAAGATTGGATTTGGTCATGGTCCTTGGTTGGCACTTGCCAATTTTTGGTCCTTAGACCAACCAATCACAACCTAGCTACATTGTGAGGTTTCCTACTCTACAAGGCACCTCACCCATTGGCCAACTTAGTGGCCAATAGGGTTAGCTCCTCCTCTACTCTTCTCTTCCTTGCATGCTTGTACTATAGAGCCTCCTTGGCTCATTACTCAACCATTCTTGAATCCTATCACTCCCGCCCTCACCCTCACCCCACCCCACGCGAATCAGCCAACAAGCTGCATCTGTTTGCACGGAACAGCATGTGGATCGCGTCTGAGGTCGCAGCTGTCATCAGTACCACCTCCACCCAACAAGTGTATGTGAGTGGACAGTGGTTCTGGTGTGAGTGGGGCGCTGGTTTGAGTGGCTTGGATGGCCCTCTTCTCCTCTCCTGTCCTCTCCTCTCTTCTCCGCTCCTCTCCTATCATCTCCTCTTCTCTCCTCTCTTCTCCTCTCTCTCCTTGCTTCTCTCAACCGCACTCCACTGCTCTCTTCCCTTCCTCTGCTCATCATCACAGCCACCACCTGTGGGGCTTCTTGACTGCCTCGCTTTCTCTCCTCGCCTCTCTCAACCACACTCCACCACTCTCTCTCCCCTGCGACCGCAGGGAATTATCATCATAGCCGCCCACGTGTCCGCCTCCCCACTCCTCTCATCGTTCTTTGATCGCTGGAAACTCCTTGATGCATCGCAGTACCCGGGCCTCACCAAGGAGCTATATACCCTATGTTCTTGCTCTTTCTGTTTTTGAGGCGTCTCAAATGTACCCTGGGCAAAAGAGGTATATACAATACTAAGCCCTTGTTGTTTTTGTTCCTTGCTCCTTCTCATACGCATTGCCATCCCGCCCACTCTTACCAGTACCCTCTCTTCCCTACTCCTTTCCATGCCTCCCCTTCCCAAAACCCCCTTCAAACCCACTCCACTCACATATCTTCCGCCCATAGCCCCTCTATCCACACCTCCTTCCCGTCAAGCCAGAAGCCACTTCCATAATGGCATTGTCATCATTTTAGGTGACTAGAAAATATACTCCCCCATCCTTCCATCCCCTGCGCACCTCCCTTCACTACCCTGCAAACCTTCCCTTCCTACCCTTTCCACCCACAAGCCTCCCTTTCAGACCCCTCTCCTCCACACCACACCTCTGTCCCAACTCCCACAAAGCCAGAAGCCATCCCCCCCCCCGCGCTCCCTTCACACAATGCTGTGACAGGTGTTTTTGTAATCACCTCAAAATGCACACCCACACATCCTAAAAAAAAACATGCTCACACTCACCTCTCCCTCAATCCCCTGTCCTCCATACCTCCGTCCCAACTCCCACCAAGCTAAAAGCCATCCCCATATGCACTCCCGTCACACGATGCTATGACGCTCATTGCACACGCGCTGCACTCTCTGCTCTACCACTCCGCTCCTGCACCAACCAACTCGTCCTCTCATGAGCCCCTGCAAACGCAGCAGCAGAAATTGGGTCAGCAGCAAGAGGGGCAGAAGCAAAAAGTGGGGCAGCAAAAGGGAATGCAACAGCAAGAGGGGCAGCAGCAGCAAGAGGGGAAGGGGCAAAGAGGTGACAGGTTTCAGCAGCTGGAGCTGCCGGTGCTGCCTCTGCTTCCCAGCAGCACCCAGGACAAGCTCGCCCCGCCATTCACCCGCCTTCAACAAAATGCAAGTATGCTGCACCTTGCTTCTTGGCTCTTCGCAGAAGGGAAGTCGTACTAGAAGACAAACACCGAGAATTTACTGTTGAAATTTGTTTGAAGAAAACTAGATCAAGAAGATTTTTTCGCCTCAAAAACAGCCTCTTCCCGTCCACTTACCCGCCTTGGACAGGTGTGCTGCGGCGATAGTTGTCCCACACTGATTATGTAGTCGACTCAAAAAGAGTCTGCTGCTGGTCGCATGCTTCCCTCGTTGCTCCGTTGCTCCGTTGCTCTGTTGCTGCCGTGCTGCTGTACTGCCGTGCCCTCCCCCGTTTAGAATCCCTGTCGTCGCCATGCAATGGAATCGAGTTCCTCCAATCAATGCTTGCCCCGCACGGACCAACCCACCCCAACCCATCCACAGTGGGACCAGCACTGCGCAAGGCTCTTCTCAAGACCAGCTTTGACGGCCTGCAGGGCAGGTGAGGCGTGCTGAGGTGAGGGGAAGGGGGGTGCTGAGTATGTTTATTGAGAATTCTGAAAAAGCAAGCTCTGACAGGCTGCAGGGCAGGTGAGGTGTGCTGAGGGGACAAGGGATGTGGGTAAGGATTCGGTAGTGGGGTGTAAGGAGTGGGGTTGCGGGGGGGAAAGCGGGGATGTAGGAGAGAAGTGTGGGAGAGGAACTGTGGGCGAGCATACACCCGCATGCACTGCAAGTTATCTGTGACATCCGTGTTTTGAGTCGACTCAAAACAAGTTATCTGTGACACTCAAGTGAGAGCGCTATGGGCGTGCCTAACGCCTTCTGTCTCTGTGCTCCTCCTTGCCCCACCCCCCCCTTCTTTCACCCACCCTCAAGTGCACTAGAGGCATCCAAATTCACCGACTTTCCTCTGACCCTCCAACCCACACATTTTCTCCTACGTCGTTTCTCCAATCCCTTTTCACGTGTCCCCTTCGGACCCCCCCACATCGTCCTCCCCTCACCTGCGCCCCTCATCCTCACCCTCCGACGCTCGCGCAAACCACAAACTCTCTCAACCGTTTTGCACCCATGCCCCTCCCATTAGGATCGTGTCAACCCCACATGGCGACCTGGCAGCAAACGAGATCCGTGTTTTCAACATCCAGCTAGGGGCACCCGTGAAAGTGGGGCCCTGGTCATCCTCCCGTCTACCTACCTTCCACCTTGTACCCCAAACCATTCTCCCCTCTCACTTCCCGCCTCCCCTGTCAGAGTCGCACTAACCCCACACGGCGACCTGGCAACGAACGAGGTGCTTATTTTCAACATCCAGAAAGGGGCGCCGGTGGAAGTGGGGCGCTGGACCTCCTCCCTCGGCCTCGTCCCCCCTTCCTCCCGCCCACCCCACCTTCCCACCCCACCTTCAATCCTCCCCACCTTCCGCCGCTTCCCCTGCTCCGCGTCCATGGGTTGTCGCTAGCCCCAGCTCACAAGTTAGTCGGTCTCGTCCTCCCCTCCCCTCCTCCATCGGTCAGTCATAGGCCACAGCACACAGGTTAGTCGCAGGCCACAGCACACAGGTTAGTCGCAGGCCACAGCACACAGGTTAGTCGCAGGCCACAGCACACAGGTTAGTTGCAGGCCACAGCACACAGGTTAGTCGCAGGCCACAGCACACAGGTTAGTTGCAGGCCACAGCACACAGGTTAGTCGCAGGCCACAGCACACAGGTTAGTCGCAGGCCACAGCACACAGGTTAGTTGCAGGCCACAGCACACAGGTTAGTCGCAGGCCACAGCACACAGGTTAGTCGCAGGCCACAGCACACAGGTTAGTCATCCTTACCCACTCCTTCCGCCCATCCCCCTGACCCCTCCTTTCCGCCCTCCCAGCCTTCCCTGCCCTCTGGTCCTCTCTTTGCCCCCAGCCCTCCCACTCACCCCCGGAACCTCTCCCCAACCTCCCCACTTTTCCCTGGTTCCCCTGTGTACACCCCAGGCGCACTTCAGGACAAATCTGTATCATTTGGGCTCTTTTTGTCCTACCCTTAGGAAGCAGAAGCAAGCAAGTAGCACTGCTTCTCACACCAACATGAGGGCGCCTTTGAACCAACATGAGGGCGCCTTTGAACCAACATGAGGGCGCCTTTGAACCAATCAGTACTAGGAGGGCAGACCAGCATGCTTGCCCGTCTCCAGACCCCTTTTAACTTGTAATGCTTAAAGTGCCATTTCCCCCCTATTTAATTGGTCGCTCTAACTTGTAATGTAGCGCCTTCCAACGTGGGAATCAATGCCATTGCCTCCCTGCTCTGCTCTGCTGTGTGCAGGCTCCGAATGCTCTTCCAATCGTGATCCCGGGAGGACTCACCCAGATACATGGCCACAGTGTCAGCAATACTAGCAGGCAGGCTCATTCCTCTGGTATTTCTTTGCTTCTTTCTTGTTCCTGCATCAGAGCCACCCGTGTCTCCTCCTTGTGGTTGCACTCCTTGGGTTTTGAAATTGCAGTTCCACAAACACCCCTCCTTGCAAGCCTTATCCCACCCCTACCCCTGCCCCTGCCCCTGCCCCTGCCCCTGCCCCTGCCCGTGCCCGTGCCCGTGCCCCTGCCCCTGCCCCTGCCCGTGCCCCTGCCCGTGCCCCTGCTTCTGCACGTGACGTTGCCCCTGCCCCTGTCTCCTCGGGCCTTGCTCTCTCCTGCAGGCGCCAACAGGATCGTTTCCAAAACCCGACTTTGAATCGCAGTGCCTAGCAAGTAGGTGCTTGCACAATGGTGAAAGTTAGCAAGCCACAACAGGTTCCCAATCAGCAGGTTTGCATTCACTTATCACAGGTGCCTTCACTACCTGGCTAAACGCTGTGATCTGGTCTGGTCTGGTACTCTGGCCACTGGCGCTGGCCAACCATGTCTCTTCTAGCCATGTCTCTGGAGAAGATGTTTTGACTCCAAAAGTCATTTTCCCCTCCTCCCGTTTCCCCTGCCCTCCTCTCACCCCCCCTCCCCGCCAGCAATAAAAGAGTATGTCAACGTGTCGGATGCATTGGGCGACGGCAACAACAGTTCTCAGGCTATTGCGTGGAAGTGTTCCACCTGGCCGTTACGCGGTTACCCTACAAGCTGGTCTATGAGTTTGTACAGTACGGCGACAAGGACCTCAACTACACTCAGGTGGTGCTGGCTGTCGCCAACCAAGTGCGCCTCTTTCTCCTGTCACTCCAGAGAGAGATTGGTGGCCCTGACGGAAGAGACTGTTAGAGCTGGTCTAGGAGGTGCTCTCACGCTCGCCACTCTACCCTTAGTACTTATGAGGCTCCCAGCTACACACAGGCAGTGCTGGCCTCGCCAATAAGGTGAGTGGTGCATGGGGTATCACTTCTCTGGTAGCAGGTAAGAGACCTAGAGGAAGGAAGGTCTTTCCTTACATGCTGTACGTGCCATGCCGTGCCATGCCGTGCCATGCTGAGCTATGCCATGCCGCGCCATGCTGTGCCATGCCGTGCCATGCCGTGCCATGCCATGCCGTGCCATGCCGTGCCATGCCGTGCCATGCCGTGCCATGCCATGCCGTTCCGTGCCATGTCGTGCCATGCCGTACCATGCCATGCCGTGCCGTGCCATGCCATGCCATGCCATGCCGTGCCGTGCCATGCCGTGCCATGCCATGCCATGCCATGCCGTGCCATGCCATGCCATGCCGTGCCGTGCCGTGCCGTGCCATGCCATGCCATGCTAGAAGCTGATCGCACCTCACCAGTGTTGAAGACATCTTGAGGTGCCTCAGAAGAAGGTTGCATCCCTCTCCCCGAAGCCCTATACCCTCTGCTGCCCTGTGCCCTGTGTTGTGCTGCCTGTGCTGCCCTGTGCTGAGCTCATGACTGGTGTTGCCCTGCTCTCTGCGCCGCTGGCTGGTTGGCAGACGTACGATGTAGCAGTGGGGGACATCACAGTGCTGGAATTGCGGAGCAAAGCCGTCTTCTTCACCTACCCCATCCAGGTACCACCTATCCCATCCAGGTACCACCTACCCCATCCAGGTACCACCTAGCCCGTCCAGGTACCACCTACCCCATCCAGGTACCACCTACCCGATCCAGATACCAGCACATGCTAGACTGCAGGTGCTAGCCCATCAGAAGTGGGGGCAGTGAGGTAGCGGCATGTGAGGTGGGGGAATGTGAGGTGGGGGTATGTGAGGTAGGGGTATGTGAGGTGGGGCCATGTGTTTGAATTGGCACATTGGAAAATAGGCCACTTAATATCATGGTTCTGATACACCACAGGTGCTGCTGTTCTCCCCTTCCCATGCTCTCGCAGCAATCTGGGCTGGTCATGACCTGGCAGGCACCAAGCCCTACATTGCCTGCTTCACTGTTAAACTCCCTTATGAACGCAAACTCACACACGCACGCTCGCACGCACGCACGCACACGCGCACACCATTCCCACTACTGCTGCCCTCTCCTCCCTTTTCTCCCTTCCCCTCCCATTTCCATGCCTCCCCTCCCAGCAATCCGGGCTGGGAGTGATGGGCTACTCGCGGCCATACAGCAACCCATGGCTGGTCTTTTCCCTGTTCACGGCCGCCACGTGGGCCGCCACTGCCGCCATCTGCATCGTCACAGGGCTGCTCGCCATGATGTTGGACCGGCACAGGACGGCCAACTTCTAGGGCACGATGCAGAAGCGCATTGTGGTGGCCGTGTGGTGAGTGAGTGGTGGGCCACAGGCTGCCCAGCTGGGGATTGGTACAAGCGTTGACGGCGCCGCAATCTCCTGTGTCCGTCTCGCCATCCAGGTAACGCCGCGGCCTCAGTGGGGATCAGTGCAAGCCGCGCCTGCTTTCGCTACCAACCGTCCCTCTGCTGCCTCTGGTTCCTTCTTCCGTGCTTCCAGTGTCGCCAGTGCAAATGCTTCTCTTGCCACTGCCTGCCTTTCGTTGATGCCTCTCTGTTCAGTCAACCCGAGTCCTCATTCGGTCTTGTTCTTACAGCTGACCCTCCCCCTGCCCAACTTTCCATTGCTTCTGACATCTTCTCCCGTGCTTCTAGTGCCGGTGATGCTCCTGCTGCTGCCGTAGCCAGTGCTAGCTCTGGCATCTCGTGCCCTGCTGGTACCTTGGATGGCTCTCATGTTGCAGCCCATGCAGAGATGCCAACAAGGGAAAGGTAGACAAAGAGTAGCTTGATTTTTTTTTTTTTTCTTTATGATAATTGGTAAGGTACACCGAAGGGGCAAGCGTACAACACCAAGAATGGTCGTAACCATGCGTGAGGGGCTGGGCAGACCCTAACCTCGAAAAAACAAGACAAACTAGGGCACGTTAGGACCCGCCCTCCAAGGTGACCACAAAGCTGCAAACGTACTTGTCCACTTCCAACTGACGGTTTCCTTTCCCTGCGAGCCCCTGTTTCTTCCTCCATGTCTCTAGTTTTCATCATGTCACAACTCGGTAGTAACCCATACCACCTTGTTCCCTCATCCCTCTCCTTTATGCCATCCCTCTGTCTTCCCTCATGCCTCACTGTTTCACCACACCCCATTGTTTCACCATGCCCCACTGTTTCACCACACCTCACTGTTTTGCCATACCTAACCATTTCAAAATTCCTCACTGTTTCGCCATACCTCAGTGTTTCACCATTCCTCACTGTTCCACCATTACTCACTGTTTCACCATACCTAACTGTTTTACCATACCGCATTGTTTCACCATACTTCACTATTTCACCATATCTCACTGTTTCACCATTCCTCATTGTTTCACCATTACTCACCGTTTCACCATACATGGTTGTTTCACCATACCACACTATTTCACCATACCTCACTGTTTTTCCATGCCTAACTGTTTCACCATACCTCATTTTTTCACCATACGTCACTAATTCACCATACTTCACCGTTTCACCACACCTCATTGTTTCACCATATCTCACTGTTTCACCCTCACTGTTTCACCACACCTCACTGTTTCGCCATATCTCAGTGTTTCACCATTCCTCACTGTTTCACCACACCTCACTGTTTCGCCATATCTCAGTGTTTCACCATTCCTCACTGTTTCACCACACCTCACTGTTTCGCCATATCTCAGTGTTTCACCATTCCTCACTGTTTCACCACACCTCACTGTTTCTGTCAAATGTTGTAGCCTATAGTGAGGTTTGTCTTAGGGGGTACAAAACTTAGGGTTAGCTATATGTACCCCAACCAACATCAATGCATCATCCATTCTTCATTCTGACATGGTATCAGTTAGGTTAGGATCCTGTGGGATCCCGTTCCGCCGTTCTCCGTTCGTACCACCCGAGCCTGATCCTAGCTCTCGTTCGTCTCCTTCTCGTTGTTACCGAGCCTAGCGCCGAGCCACGCTCTCGTTCGTAGCGTAGCCCGCCCCCCCCCCTTCGCGTCGCCTTCCCCCCCCCCTCGAGTCGCCCCCGTCCCTTTCCCCCTGTCGCGTCGCGCTCCCCCCGTCGCGTCGCGTCCGCGCCTTCCCCCCGTCGTGTCGCCTTCCCCCTGTCCCGTCGCGCCCCCCCCCTTTCCCCCCGTCGTGTCGCCTTCCCCCTGTCCTGTCGCACCCGCCCCTTTCCCCCCGTCACGTCGCCTTCCCCCTGTCCCGTCGCACCCGCCCCTTTCCCCCCGTCACGTCGCCCTCCCCCTGTCCCGTCGCACCCGCCCCTTTCCCCCCGTCACGTCGCCTTCCCCCTGTCCCGTCGCACCCGCCCCTTTCCCCCCGTCACGTCGCCCTCCCCCTGTCCCGTCGCTCCTGCCCTCTCCCCCCGTCGAGTCGCCCGTCCCGCAGCGCCCGCCGCTGTCGCTCTCGACCGCGCTCGTCGCCGCCGCGCCTGCCGCCGTCGCCCGCCCCCTGCGCGCCTCGCTGCGGCCCCGCCGTCGTCGCCCGCCGCTGCGCGCGTCGCCGCTGCGCCCCCTGCCGTCGCCCGCTGCGCGCGCTGCTGGCCCCTGCTGCCGTACGCGCTGCCATCGCCCGCCGCTGCGCCCGTTCTCGTTCTCCGCTGCTTAGTCCCCTGTTACCTCCCGCTGTCACGCCCGCTGTGGCGTCCGCTCCTCCCCTGTCCCAGAGTACCGCCGAACCCTAATTTGCCTCTCATCTACTGCTGTCCCCTCCCTCTCCGTTCGCGTTCGTTTTCGCTATGGCGACTCAGCGTGTCCTTCGTTTCGACGCTGACGGTAGACCTCTTGATTTTTCCGTCTGGCTTCTTCGTGCTCGCCGTCTGTTAGAGAGTCAGGTCCAGGCAGGCGAGTCCCTCTGGGCGCACGCTACTGGTGCCCTACCTGCGCCCCCCGACCCTACGCCTTTAGGACCTGCCCCTGACGACGCCGCTAGAGCCCGCTTTGCCACTCAGCGAGCTGACCAGACGGCTTGGACGTCACGTGACGCTGCGGCCTGCATCGCGCTCAGCAGCCTCCTCCCTGAGTCTGAGGAGGTTCACTTCACTCAGGTTCGCACCGCTGCTGCGTACCTCACTGCGATTAAGGCCCGCTACTCTACTCCCGCTGCTGTCTCTCTTGGCCGCCTGTTCCTCCCGTTCCTGTTTCCTGACCTGGCGTCTTTTGAGCGCTCTGCTGACTTGATCGCTCACCTCCGCTCGCTCGACGCTAGTTACCGCGCTGCTTGCACTGCTTCCTCCCCCTATGGCAATTACTATCTATTTCATCGCCACTAGCCTCCCTGACCGCCTTGCCTCCGTTCGCGACGCGCTTCTGCTGAAGCACCCTAGTGAGCTCACCGTCGAGGTCCTTGAGTCTGCACTCAAGGACGTCGAGAGCAACCTTCGCTCGGTAGCCGCTGCCTCTGGTGCTGTGCCCCCCCCACTCTTCCACGGGTGCACAGTCCCGCAGTTACCCACCTTTACTGCCTCACTTGCCACTGCCGCTACTGACGCGACTGCAGCTGCTGTTACGACTGCGTCGCGGTCCCGCGGTAGGAGTGGCAAGAAAGGCGGTTCTGGTGGTGGTAGTGGAGGTGGAGGCGGAGGTAGTGGAGGTGGCGTTGCGCCTGGCGGCGGTGGAGGTTCAGGGCCTGGAGAGGCGCCTCGTGCAGTGACTGGTGACTCCACTGCGCCTGCTGGTGGTGGCGACGCCCGAGTTCGTCAGTCGCCTCCTGTACTTCCTGCCCCGGTTGGCGGAGCAGCGGCGTGGTACCAGGCTCAGCGTCAGCAGCAGCTTCTGCAGCACCAGCAGCCCCTCTCCTCCCAGCAGCCTCAGCAGCAGCAGCGGCAGCAGCTGGCTCCAGGGTCGGGGCTGCGTCAGACCCAGCGCGGTGCTGCTTACACTCCCTGCACCTACCAGGTTCTGACAGGCACTCGTCGTGGCCACCCTTGTGGCCGGTTTCACCCCCCTGGTCAGTGCTTTGCTCAGCTCACTGACACGGTTCGTTTGGTCTACGGGGTTGGTGCTCCTGCCCCTGACTGGCTGCCTCTTGTTCAGCGCTACGGCTCCGCTCTGTGGGCCATGTCTGCTGAGCAGTTAGTTGATCTGATTGGTACTCCCCATGCTATGTATGCTGTTGTTGACTCTAGTGTTTCTGACTCTGCTTACTCTGGTGTTGTTAGCTTAGGTGCTAGCCTTGCTCAGTTGCCTGTTGCTAGTGTAGGTTCTTGTGTAGACTCTAGTCCAGCGGCTACCTCAGAGGACGGTTCGCTGTCGTTCACGCTGGACTCTGGAGCCTCTCACTGCTTCTTTCGTGACAGCACGACACTTACGCCTCTTCCTGCGCCTGTTTCTGTGGCGCTGGCTGATCCCACTTCGGGACCAGTCACCGCGCGTCACACTACCACCTTGCCGTGTCCGGCTGCTCCTTCTGGGTCTCTCACTGGGTTTCACGTCCCCTCGTTCTCCCGAAACTTGGTGGGCGTGCGACCCCTCGTGAGTCAGCACGTGGGTGTGTGGTTTGAGCCTTCTGGAGAGACTGCGGTGTGTGTTGACGGGGACTCTTACCAGCCCCTCGCCACTTTTGCTGCTGAGCCGGGCTCCGGTCTCTACACTCTTCACACTGGCCCGCGCCCTCAGCAGCGACTGCAGCAGCAGCAGCAGCCGCAGCAGCAGCGGCAGCAGCAGCCGCAGCCGCAGCCACAGCCGCCCCTCCTGCCCCCGGCCCCTGTTTTGCCCCCCGTTCGAGTCCTCGCGTCTCACCAGGTTGCTCCGTCCCCCCAGGTAGCTGTGTCTTGTCAGGTTCCTCCGTCTAGTCCGGTCGCTGCGTCGTGCTCCTGTCGGTCGCTTGCCCACCCCACCGTTTTGTGGCACCACCGGCTGGGGCACCCTTCTCCTCCTCGTCTTCGCGCTATGTCTCGTCAGCGTCTTGTCTTAGGTCTCCCGCGTGTCTTGCCGTCGCTGCCGCCGTCCCTTGCACCACCGTGCGGTCCTTGCGTCGAGGGTAGGCTGCGCGCCACCCCTCACTCCTCCTCCCTTCGTCCGGCCACCGAGCCTTTTGAGACGCTGCACTTGGACGTCTGGGGCCCCTCTCCTCGCCCTGGCCCTGAGCGTGAGCGTTTCTTTTTTGTGGTCGTTGACGACTACTCCCGCTACACCACAGTGTTCCCCCTGGCGAGGAAGTCTGAGGTGACTTCTACGCTGATCAGGTGGTTGCTTACCACCCAGGACACTCGTGGTCGTCGTGTCAGCTGTCTCCACTCCGACCGCGGGGGCGAGTTTCGCTCCGGCATTCTCGCTGGATTCTGTCGCGAACAGGGCATTCGTCAGTCCTGGACGCTTCCGGAGTCCCCACAGCAGAATGGGGTTGCTGAGCGTCGCATAGGCCTGGTCATGGAGATTGCCCGCACCTCCTTGACTCACGCCCGTGCCCCCCATTTCCTGTGGCCATACGCGGTCAGGTACGCCGCGCACCAGCTGAACCTCTGGCCACGCGTCTCTCGGCCGGAGGCTTCACCGACCAGTCTTTGGACAGGGTCCCCTGGTGTCGCGTCGAGGTTTCGTGTCTGGGGGTGCTTGGCTCTTGTCCGCGACACCTCCGCGGACAAGCTCTCGCCTCGCGCCGTTCCTTGTGTCTTCCTTGGTTTCCCTGAGGACTCCTCTGACTTCACCTTTTACCACCCTCCCTCTCACCGGTTCTTTGACTCCCGTGACGTCCGTTTCGAGGAGTCCACCCCCTACTACGTCAGGTACCCCAGTCGAGGTCTCCCGGTCCCTCCCCCCCCTCTCTTCCTGACCGCCGCTCCCCCGCCTGCTCCCCCGGTACAGCCTCCCCCCCCTGGTCCAGCCCCGTCTGGTGTGTCTCAGGCTAGCCCTCCCCCTTCGGTAGCCCCCCCTGTACAGCCTCCCTCCCCACAGTCTTCCTCGCCGCCTCCTGCAGGTGCTCCCTCTCGAGAGGTTGGTCCTGCGACTGTCCCTGTACAGGTCTCTGGTTCTGGGGGTGCTGGAGTTGGAGCTGAGCCGCGGGTTGCAGAGGACTCTTGTCTTCCGGGGGCTGGTACTGGTCGTGCGGAGTCTGGGGGTGCTGGTGCGGAGTCTGGGGGTGCTGCGTCTGGGGGTGAGGGTGTCCCTTCGGTTTCTGGAGAGCCTGGGTCTGGAGCTGGTGTTGGTGCTGCCTCTGGGGGTGGTGTGCTTGGTGCTTCGGAGGTCGACTCTGGGGCTGCCCCGGACACTACTCCTTCCCCCCACCCCTACCCGACCAGGTTCCAGGCTCGTGTTCGCCGTGCTCGTGAGGAGCAGCTGGAGTTGGAGAGAGAGGAGAGAGAGTTGCAGCGGCTCGAGGAGCAGGAGCGACAGCAGCAGGAGCAGCAGCAGGAGCAGCAGCAGAGGCAGCAGCCGCTGGAGCAGCAGCAGCCGCAGCAGCCGCAGCAGCAGCAGCAGCAGCTGCTGCCGTCTCCTCCTCCTGTCTCGGGTCTTCGGACCCTTGGTCTCCCGTCTCCCTCTCCTTCCTCCTCCCCCTCTCCTCCCGTCTCTGGTCCTCCGCTTCCTCCTCCTGACCCCTCTCCCGCTGTTTTCCCTCGTCCTCAGTCTTCGTTGTCTCCTCCTCCTTCTCAGACTTGGGCCTCTCGTCGCTCCCCTCGTGCTCGTCCCTCGTCTCCTGTTCCCTTCACTGACCTTCGTACAGCCTTCCTTTGTTCTCGTCCACCTCGTCCGTCTCCGTCTGTGCTTCCGTCTCCTCCTGAGTCGGCCCTCACTGTGTCGCTTCCTTCTCCTGTCACTGACTACTACCGCACGTACCGTCCTCTTCTCTCTCGTGTTCTCGCCTCTCTTGTTACCCACCCTCGTGCCTCTGTGTCCTCTGTGTCCGCTCTTACTGCCGCAGTCACTGAGTTTGCCTCTACCCGCCGCCTTGACTTCGCCACCGCTCTTGTGGCTGCTCCTCCTTCCAGTCCTCTGGCCGTCGGGGGTGTGTCTGCCCTTGGCAGTGACGCCCTAGAGGACAGGCAGTTTGAGCTAGAGTTCCTGGCGGCCGCTTCCCCTCATCTCTGTGCCATGCTCCTCGCCCCTGAGGGTGACCCCGACGCCCTTGACATTCCGACTCCTCGCACTTACGCTGAGGCAGTGTCAGGGCCTTGGGCCTCTCAGTGGAGAGCTACCATGGACGCAGAGATGGCCTCCTACAGATCCACAGGCACCTACGTCGATGAGGTTCCCCCTCCGGGGGCGAACGTAGTCGACGGCATGTGGATCTACAGGGTGAAGCGGCCACCGGGATCTCCTCCGGTCTTCAAGGCGCGCTACGTGGCTAGAGGTTTCAGTCAGCGCGAGGGAGTTGACTTCTTTCAGACCTTCGCGCCCACCCCGAAGATGACCACTCTTCGGGTGTTACTACACGTAGCAGCACAGAGAGACTACGAGTTACACTCTCTCGACTTCTCTACTGCTTTCCTTCAGGGCAGTCTTCACGAGGAGGTCTGGTTGCGTCGTCCCTCTGCCTTCACTGGCTCTTTCCCTCCTGGGACCCAGTGGAGGCTGAGGCGACCGGTTTACGGTCTTCGTCAGGCTCCTCGTGAGTGGCACGACACCCTGCGTTCTACCCTGTCTGACCTTGGGTTCCAGCCGTCTTCTGCTGACCCGTCGCTGTTCGTTCGTCGTGGCCCCACACCTTTCTTTGTTCTGGTCTACGTTGACGACCTTGTTTTCGCCACCCCTGACAGGGTTGCTTTGGCACACGTGAAGTCCGAACTGCAGAAGAGACACACCTGCACTGATCTTGGTGAGCTGCGCCACTACCTTGGCCTGCAGATCACCAGGGACAGAGCTGCTCGCACCATTACACTTTCACAGTCGCACATGGTGCAGCAGGTCCTTCAGCGGTTCGGGCTTCAGCACTCCACAGTACAGCGCACACCTCTTGCTGTTGACCACAGACTCACTGGACCCTTTCCTGACGAGCCGTTCGAGCCTAGTGGTCCCTACGCAGAGCTTGTGGGTTGCCTCATGTACCTGATGACTTGTACTCGCCCGGACCTCGCCTTCCCTCTCAGCGTTCTTGCGCGCTTTGTTGCGCCAGGGAGACACCGTCCTGTTCACTGGACAGCAGCTGTGAGGGTGGCGAAGTACCTAGCGACGACATCAGGCGTGGGGCTAGTAGTCTGTCGTACTTACTGGTCACTGTGACTCCTCTTACGCTGACGACGCTGAGACTCACAGGTCTACTCAGGGGTACTGTTTCAGCCTGGGTTCTGGAGCTGTTTCCTGGCGGTCCACGCGCTCCTCTTCGGTCTCGACCTCTACAGCTGAGGCTGAGATCTACGCTGGTGCCATGGCGGCACAGGAGCTGCGTTGGTTGACCTTCTTGCTCACCGACCTTGGTGAGCGGCCGAGCTCTGCACCGACCTTGTTCACTGACAACAAGGCATCTATTCTCCTTTGTCGAGAGCCACGACTGGAGAGCAGAGTGAAGCACATTCACGTCAGGTACTTTCTTCTGCGAGAGTTGCAGAGGCGTGGACAGGCTCGCTTTGAGTTTGTGGAGTCAGAGGCCAACACTGCAGACATCTTCACCAAGGCGCTTCCGCCTTGTGACCACCAGAGGTGCTGTGTGCAGTTAGGCCTTGTTGACACTGGTTCTCGTGTTGCTTAGACTTGAGTGTACTGTTTACTTTGCTTTCTATATATCTCTGTTACTTCTTGGACTGGCCTTGTGGCCACTGTTGTTTGTGCTCAGACTGTGTGGTGACGTTGTGATCCACCCTGAGCTTTGTTTCTTGGACTGGTCTTGTGACCGTACTCGTTTGGTTCTGCTAGACACCCCTCACTTAGGCTATGGGGGTGTGTCAAATGTTGTAGCCTATAGTGAGGTTTGTCTTAGGGGGTACAAAACTTAGGGTTAGCTATATGTACCCCAACCAACATCAATGCATCATCCATTCTTCATTCTGACAGTTTCGCCATATCTCAGTGTTTCACCATTCCTCACTGTTTCACCATGACTCCACCCTTTCACTGTACCTAACTGTTTCACCATATCTCATTGTTTCACCATACCTAACTGTTTCACCATTCCTCATTGTTTCACCGTACCTCACTCTTTCACTATACCTCTCTGTTTCACCATAACTCACTGCTTCGCCATACTAAACTGTTTCACCATATATCTCATTGTTTCACCATATCTCACTGTTTCACCATACTGGACGTCTTCGTGCATTGCGTTGAATGAAAGCATAGCAGACCATGCATGTGTAATTTAGATGAGTACGGTAGTTTGAAAAAATAGAATATCATGGAACAACGTAATTACATTTGTTTTTGTTATAACACAAAATGTGTGTATGAGATATAATGTTTCAAGCTATAATAAGTTGAACTTGTGCCCACAAAATTTTGACAAAAGAACCTCGAATAAGTCCTATAAGCAGGTTCGTAGCTGGCTATGCCTGGCTTCTTCACTTGGCCTGGTATGCTCAGGTCGTGTCCGTAGGGATGACATGTCAAAGTGGGCAGTGTCAATTTGGCATTTTGACACTCAGCCAACATTGTTGGCAGGGTGTCAAGAAATTGCAGGTTGCCATCCAATAAAAATCGTCGGACACTTTCTAAATTGGCACAGTCAAACCTACAAACGAGAGAAGATTGTCGCAGGTGCCTATCTCACGACCAGATGCTGCCCAATCAGCACACAATCTGTCTTCTGATTTGTTCGCTACCTGGCAGATCCACCCATGACAAATTCTCAAACCAATGAAATTCCGTCGCTGATGTTCGTACATGCGCTTCGACTTGACACTTCAGCTACAGAGTTTGACACTCTAATTTGAATGCGGTTCGGGTTGACACGCTCTCATTTGACATGTCAACCCTACGGACACGAACTCAAGGTCCGAAATTCGCTCCGAGCCCCAGTGCCCAACCTTGCTGGTTTCGCCCAGCCAAAACTCCTCTTCTTCGCGCCGAAAGGAGCAGCGACAACCTCGGGTGCTCTGGCAGAGCTTTTTGTCATCATTCTAGAGCGGTTAGGTAGGGTTTCTATTAGTAATGAACTCTTCTCACCCAAACCTCAGATATCGTGGGATGTTTTCAGGGGAGTGCGAGTGACTTTGTGCCCAACCAAGCCAATTTCGCGAGGTTCTCCCCCCACAGCAGCACATCTGCCAACACCAGCCAAAAGTCTGCCTACAAATCCACCATGCCAGCCTTATCTCACTCATCACAAGCTTCTACGCTGCTCGTTGTCCAAGTTCTGTTTACAACTTCCTTTCAACACAAGCTACTACGCTGCTGGTCTTCGTAATTCGGTTTACTTGCTCGTTCATTCAGTTCGAAATGGCCTCAGTCTACCCTTCATTTGTTTCTGCGCTTAGCTTTTGGAGGAACGGCGAGAAAAAGGCAAAGTCGTGCCTGCAGCGTGCGAGTTCCAACAGCAGCACCAATCTTGTTCCCCCACCCATCGCTGCAGCTACACTGCTGCTAGAGCTGCCGGCGGTGACGTCAGATGCTCCAGGAGTGTCGGGCGCTGAAGCGTCGTATGCTGAAGCGTCGCATGCTGAAGCGTCGTATGCTGAATTGTCGCATCTGGAAGCGTCGCATTCCGAAACGTTTGATGCTGCTAAAGCTTTTGATGCTGCAGCTTCAAATGCCGAACCGTCCGACTCTGAAGCTTCGAAAGCGGAACTGTCAGAACCTGCAGCGCAGGATGCGGAAGCCACGGTTACGAAATTGTCGGATGCAGCATCGCATGCTGCTGCATCATCCGATCCTGCAGCATCATCCGATCCTGCAGCATCATCCGATCCTGCAGCATCATCCGAACCTGCAGCTGCGGAAGCGAAACTAGCAGATCCTATAGCGCAGTATGTTGAAGCCTCGAATGCGAGATTGTCGGATGCAGCAGTCACTATCGTTGCAGCTTCGCATGCCGCAGCATCACACCTGCTTGTTTCACCCCCGACGGTTCTATCCCCGGCAAGCTGCGCCAAGTCAGTAAGTGCGGTCGTAGCGTCGCGCATTCCGAAACCGAGCAAGGGAGTAGCGATTAGGAGGCGAATAGAGGGAACGACACTAATTCCCAGGCCTAAATGTGCCGCACCGCACAGGGAGGTGAGGGGAGTGGAAGTTGAAGCTGCAGGCAAGTGGCCTCGCAGGACGTCCAAGGCCGTGCCGGCTGCAATCCCACGCCGGCCATGGCGCCCTTGACTGCTGCACGCATGGAAAAGGGAAAAAAAAAGAAAGAATGAAAACGATATGACTGGAATTAAAAAAAAAAAAAAAAGATTAAATGGAGGTTGAAAAGAGGAGAGCTTGGGGTATGAGATGGAGGGATGGCATAAAAGGGATGTGCAAGCAGCGGAGCACAACACAGTTGCACGCCAAGAGAGCTGACTGGGGGATGGGTGTGGTGTGGATGGGGAACACGGTGGCACTACCCTTTTTTGCGCCCTGCTTCACTGCAGGGTGTTTGTGGGAGTGTGGTGGGTGGTGATGGTTGGAGGGGGTGAGGGAAAGCTGTTTGCTGCTGTGCCTTTAATGCACCACTGCTACTAGGCTTGAGCGCTCCTGACGGGTGGCTCCAGGCTTGTGCGCTCCTGACGGATGGCTCCAGGCTTGAGCGCTCCTGACGGATGGCTCCAAGCTCGAGCGCTCCTGACGGATGGCTCCAGGCTTGAGCGCTCCTGACGGATGGCTCCAGGCTTGAGCCTTGTAGGGAGAGTTAGAAACTAGGCAACATGACAACTATGTGCTGTAGACCCTGCGTTTGATATAGTTGCTTATACACTGTTATGCCTTGTATTCCATGTGCACTTGCAATTCGTGATTGGGTATGGGCGTTTGATTCACAATGACAGCCCGAAGCAGAAATCATACAACAATGCTGCAGTGCACTGCCATCTCCCTGTGAATTCCTATGCTCTCTTATCGTTCTATTTTCCCATGTGCCCCGATTCACCATCTCTCCCTGTTTTCCTATGCCTTACTATTTCCCCCTCTCCCTGTTTCATCATCTCTCACTGATTCCCCATGTCTCCCTGTTTTCCCATTCCCCTTATTTCATAATGTCTCCATTTTCCCCATGCCTTCTTGTTTCCATTCTCACTGTTTTCTCATGCCTCCCTGTTTCCCTTCCCCATGTTTCCATTTTTCCCTATGTCTCGCCTTTCCCCCATTTCCCTATCTTTCCTTCCCCACGTATGTCTGTTTCTCCATGTCTTTCTGTCTCTTTGTTTATCCATCCCTTCCTTTTACCCCATGTCCCGTCCCGTAGGTTCCCATTTCCCTATGTTTCCCCATGTCTTTTTGTTTCCCCATGTCTCTCCTTGCCCCCATTGCCCTATGTTTCCCCATGTCTTCCCGTCTTCCGATATCTCTAATTTTCCCCATTTTCCTCACCATCTCTCTCTGTTTCCTGATGCCACCCTGTTTCCACATGACTCCCCTTTTCCCCATATCCCTGATTCCACATCTCTCCCTGCTTCTTGATGCCTACATGACTCCGTTTTTCCCCATCTCCCTGATTCCACATCTGTCCCTGTTTCCTGATGCCATACTGTTTCATCGTGCCTCCCTGTTCCCCATGCCCCCTTTTTCCCCACGTCTCTCTATTTCCCCATGCCTTCTTTTTGCCCATGTCTCGTTTCAACATGCCTCCATGTCTCCCCAATTCACCATGCCTCCCTGTTTTCACATGTGTCTGTGTTTTCTTAGGCCTCTTCGTTTCTTCATGCCTTACTATTTCCTCATTTCGCGAGTTTTTCCCATGTTCCTTGTTTCCCCATCTGTCCCTTTTTCCCTATCTCTCTAATTCCACATCACTCCATGTTTCACCAAGTCTCACCATTTCCTCGTGTCCCCCTGCTTCCCCATGCCTCACCATCTCCCCATGTCTCCCTTGTCTCCTTGTCACTCCCTGTTTCCCCATACCTCCCTGTTTCCCCATACCTCCCTGTTTCACCTTGTCTCCCTTCCCTGTCATTCCCTCTCTCCCCACCTCACTGTTTCAGCTTGTCTCCCTGTCACTCCCTGTTTCCCCAAACCTCACTGTTCCCCCCTAAACCCCGATTCCTCATGTTTCGCTCGTCTCCCACCATGTCCCACCATGCCCTCTGTTTCCCTCACTCCATGTTTCGCTCGTCTCCCACCATGTCTGCAGTTTCAAGCCTACGCCACCCGCTTCCCCCATGCCCCTCTGTTCCCCACCTCGCCCTAGTTCAGAATTCTCTAATTCCCACGCCACCCTGTGTTCACCCCGTCACCCGGTTTCCTTTATCCCACTTCTCTCCTTTCCCTGCGAGCCCCTGTTTCTTCCTCCATGTCTCTAGTTTTCATCATGTCACAACTCGGTAGTAACCCATACCACCTTGTTCCCTCATCCCTCTCCTTTATGCCATCCCTCTGTCTTCCCTCATGCCTCACTTTTTCACCAAACCCCACTGTTTCACCATGCCCCACTGTTTCACCACACCTCACTGTTTTACCATACCTAACCATTTCAAAATTCCTCACTGTTTCGCCATACCTCAGTATTTCACCATTCCTCACTGTTTCACCATTATTCACTGTTTCACAATACCTAACTGTTTTACCATACCGCATTGTTTCACCATACTTCACTCCATATCTTACTGTTTCACCATTCCTCATTGTTTCACCATTACTCACCGTTTCACCATACATGGCTGTTTCACCATACCACACTATTTCAGCATACCTCACTGTTTTTCCATGCCTAACTGTTTCACCATACCTCATTGTTTCACCATACGTCACTAATTCACAATACCTCACTGTTTCACCACACCTCATTGTTTCACCATATCTCACTGTTTCACCCTCACTGTTTCACCACACCTCACTGTTTCGCCATATCTCAGTGTTTCACCATTCCTCACTGTTTCACCATGACTCCACCCTTTCACCATACCTAACTGTTTCACCATATCTAACTGTTTCACCATTCCTCATTGATTCACCATACCTCACTCTTTCACTATACCTCACTGTTTCACCATACCTCACTGCATCGCCATACTAAACGGTTTCACCATATCTCATTGTTTCATCATATCTCACTGTTTCACCATACTGGACGTCTTCGTGCATTGCGTTGAATGAAAGCATAGCAGACCACACATGTGTAATTTAGATGAGTACGGTAGTTTGAAAAAAATAGAATATCATGGAACAACGTAATTACATTTGTTTTTGTTATAACACAAAATGCATGTATGAGATATAATGTTTCAAGCTATAATAAGTTGAACTTGTGCCCACAAAATTTTGACAAAAGAACCTCGAATAAGTCCTATAAGCAGGTTCGTAGCTGGCTATGCCTGGCTTCTTCACTTGGCCTGGTATGCTCAAGGTCCGAAATTCGCTCCGAGCCCCTGTGCCCAACCTTGCTGGTTTCGCCCAGCCAAAACTCCTCTTCTTCGCGCCGAAAGAAGCAGCGACAACCTCGGGTGCGGGCAGCCTCGCGAAATTGGCTTGGTTGGGCACAAAGTCGCTCGCACTCCCCTGAAAACATCCCACGATATCTGAGGTTTGTGTCAGAAGAGTTCATAACTAATAGAAACCCTACCTAACCGCTTTAGAATGATAACAAAAAGCTCTGCATCCGAATAATCTGGATTTTGGAGCCCCCAGAGCTCCCCGCGGCGCAAGACCCGCCCTTCCGTGGCTGCGGTGTTCCGCTTTTCCCTCCCCAAGCCTCAAGTCTCTCTCTCTCCGCATCTCGCTGCATCTCCCTTCTCCCCCCACAGCAGCACATCTGCCAACACCAGCCAAAAGTATGCCTACAAATCCGCCATGCCAGCCTTATCTCACTCATCACAAGCTTCTACGCTGCTCGTCGTCCAAGTTCCGTTTACAACTTCCTTTCAACACAAGCTACTACGCTGCTGGTCTTCGTAATTCGGTTTACTTGCTCGTTCATTCAGTTCGAAATGGCCTGCTGCTAGAGCTGCCGGCGGTGACGTCAGATGCTCCAGGAGTGTCGGGCGCTGAAGCGTCGTATGCTGAAGCGTCGCATGCTGAAGCGTCGTATGCTGAATTGTCGCATGAGGAAGCGTCGCATGAGTCGTCTGTTGAAGCGTCGCATTCCGAAACGTTTGATGCTGCTAAAGCTTTTGATGCTGCAGCTTCAAATGCCGAACCGTCCGACTCTGAAGCTTCGAAAGAGGAACTGTCAGAACCTTCAATGCAGGATGCGGAAGCCTCAGTTACGAAATTGTCGGATGCAGCATCGCATGAGGCTGCATCATCCGATCCTGCAGCTGCGGAAGCGAAACTGGCAGATCCTGTAGCGCTGGATGTTGAAGCCTCGAATGCGAGATTGTCGGATGCAGCAGTCTCTATCGTTGCAGCTTCGCATGCCGCAGCATCAGACCCGCTTGTTTCACCTCCGACGGTTCTATCCTCGGCGGCTTGCGCCAAATCCGTAAATGCGGTCGTAGCGTCGCGCATCCCGAAACCGAGCAAGGGAGCAGCGATTAGGAGGCGAGTGGAGGGAACGACACTGATTCCTAGGCCTAAAAGTGCCGCACCGCACAGGGAGGTGAGGGGAGTGGAAGTTGAAGCTGCAGGCAAGCGGCCTCGCAGGACGTCCAAGGCCGGCTGCAATCCCACGCCGGCCATGGCGCCCTTGACTCCTGCACGCATGAAAAAAGGGGGAAAAAAGGGAAGAAAGAGAAAAAGCTATCACTGAAATTCTTGAAAAAAAAAAAGAAACAACAAACAAAAAGAACAGAGGAGAGCTTGGGGTATGAGGTGGAGGGATGGCATAAAAGGCATGTGCAAGCAGCGGAGCACAACACAGGTGCACGCCAAGAGAGCTGACTGGGGGATGGGTGTGGTGTGGATGGGGAACACGGTGGCACTACCCTTTTTTGCGCCCTGCTTCACAGCAGGGTGTTTGTTGGAGTGTGATGGATGGTTGATGGCTGGAGGGGGTGAGGGAAAGCTGTTGTGCTGCTGTGCCTTCAATGCACCACTGCTACTAGGCTCGAGCGCTACTGGCGAATGGCTCCAGGCTTGAGCCTTGTAGGGAGAGTTAGAAGCTAGTCAATATCACAACTATGTGCCGTATTTCCTGCCTTGATGTAGTTGCCTAAACACTGTTAAGCCCTGTCATTCATAACCACTTGCTATTGGTGATTGGTTATTGGCTTTTGATGATAACTTGATGAAATGATATCCGCACAACAACAATACAACAACTCTGCAATGCACTGCCATATCTCTGTTTTCCCATTTTTTATTTTCCCATGCCTCCCTGTTTTCCCGTGCCTCCCTGTTTCCCCATGTTTCCTTGTTCACCCATGCCTTCCTTTTTCCCCATGTCCCCCTTTTTTCCCATGCGTCTGTGTTCTTCCCATGTTCACTGTTTCCCCTTCTCCACATCTCTCCCTCATTCCACGTCTCTTCTTGCTTTTACCAAGTCTCACCTTTTCTCCAAGTCCCCCCAGTGACCCATGCCTCACCAATTCCCTGTTTCTCTTAGTCTCCCCCTGTCACTCAACGTTTTTCCATGTCTCCCTGTTTCCCGATACCTCACTACTTCACCTTGTCTCCCCTCCCTGTCACTCCCTGTTTCCTCATACCTCACTGCTTCGCTTTGTCCCATGCCTCTCCGTTTCACCATACTTCCGTTTCCCATGTCTTCTTTATTTCCCAATCCCCCCTGTCTTCATGTTTCACCACGTCTCCCTGTTTCCCCAATGCTCAGTGTTTCCCCATGTCTTCTTTCTTCGTGTCTCCCCTTGTTTGTTACCATGTCTCCCTGCTAACTTCCTTGTTTCCTCATGCTCCCTTGATTCCCTTTTATCCCTTCTGTCCCATGCCTACCTACTTATATGTCTCCCCGTTATTCTCTCTTTCCCCCATATCTCCCTTCTTTCCCATGCCTACCTGTTTTTTTGTTTCCCCGTTAATCTCTCTTTCCCCCATATCTCCCTTCTTTCCCATGCCTACCTGCTTATTTATTTCTCCGTTATTCTCTCTTTCCCCCATATCTCCCTTCTTTCCCATACCTACCTGCTATTTTTGTTTCCCCGTTATTCTCTCTTTTCCCCATATCTCCCTTCTTCCGCATGCCTATCTGCTATTTTTGTTTCCCCGTTATTCTCTCTTTCCCCCATATCTCCTTTCTTTCCCATGCCTACCTGCTTTTTTGTTTCCCCGTTATTCTCTCTTTCCCCCATATCTCCCTTCTTTCCCATGCCTACCTGCTTTTTTGCTTCCCCGTTATTCTCTCTTTTTCCCCATGTCTCCCTGCTTCTTTATTGCCCATAATTCCGACATCCCCCTTTCACCAGTCTCTTTGTTTCTCCATGCCTCCCTTTTTCCCCATGCCCCCTTGTCTCCCCATATCCCTGTTTTCTCATGCCTCCCCCATTCCTTATGTTTCCCAATGACTCCATGTTTCCCCATGTTTCCGCATATGCCACCTGGTTCCCCCATGCCCCTCTATTTCCCATGTCTCCCTAGTTCAAAACGCTCTAATTCCAACGTTACTCTTGTTTCACCGTGTTTCCCTGTTTCCTATACCTCCTTGTTCCCTGCTTCCCCATGTTTCCGTGTGTCTCCAACTCTCCCTGTTAATCAGGTCGCCCTGCTTCCCCATGCCTTCCTGTTTTCAAACGCTCCAACTCCCCAGCCCACCTGTTTTCCCCATCTCTCCCTTTTTTCCCCATTCCTCCTTGCTTCCCCATTCCTCCTGTTTCATCATGATTCATGGTTTCCCCATGCCTCCCTGTTTTCCCATACCTCCCTGTTTTCCCATGCCTCCCTTCTTTCCCCATGTCTCCCTTTTTTCCCCCATGCCTCCCTTTTTTCCCGATGCTCGTTCCCCATGCCTCCTTTTTTTCCCATGCCTCCCTGTTTCTCCATGCCTCCCTTTTTTCCCATGCCTCCCTTTTTCCACGTGCCTCCCTTTAATTCCCATGCCTCCCTTTTTTCCCCATGCATCCCTTTTTTCCCCATGCCTCCCGGTATCCTCATGTCTCCTTGTCATGCGTTATTGTTTCCCCCTGCACTCCCAGATTCCCCGTGCTTTCCTTTTTCTCCATTCTTGTCTAATGCCTGACTATTTCCCCATGCCTCCGTGTATCCCCATAGTTCCCTGTATCCCCATGTCTCCCCAGTACAACATGTCTTACTGATTCACCAGATCGTTTTGCTTCCCCCTATCTTCCTTTTTTCACATGTTTTCTATCTTCCTGTTTTCAAATGTCTACCAATTTCCCCAAGTTTCCCCTTTACCCCATTCCTCACTGATTTCCCAAGCTTCCATTTTGTCCTATTTGTCTAATTCCCCAGCCCTCCCTGTTTCCACATGATTCCCAGATTTCCCAATCTTCCCTTTTTCCACATTCCTCTCTGGTTTCCATGCCTACCTGTTCCTCTTGTCTCCCATCTCCCCAAGGCTTCCCATTTCCCCATTCTCCTCTGTTTCCACATGTCCCCCGATTTCCCCCCAGCTTCCCTTTTCCCCAATCCCAATGTTTCCCCTTGTCTCACATTTTCCCAAAATTTCCCTGATTCTCTGATTCCTCATGCCTCCCTGCTTCTCGTGTCTCCTGATCTCCCCACGCTTTCCCTTTTCCCTATGCACTTTAAAAATCACCAGTCAGAACATCATGTCTAAATGGGAGGTGAGTAGCGAGGTTTTTTTGTGGGAAGGGGCGTGTCACTGTTGAAAGGTGGTCGGGCAAGGCTGGCGGAGTGCAGTCGATGGATTCTGGCACGTGTGAGCAACCAGCCACACTCTGCATCACGTGCCTCGCACTCTACGCGCACTGCGAATTCTGTTTCACCTCGATCCGAACAATCAAATTATCCGAATACAGAAATTATGTGCTAAACGGTGTCATTTAGATTTAAATATGTCATTATACAATAACACCCATGGGTTGTAAGCTTACACTGGCCCCAAGATTGACACCCGCTAAAGAAGGGCAGTTATCGGTGCGGGTTGCATGGAAACAAGGTACATTAATGCATATCTGTAATCGCTATAACACAATGCATGTACCTTATGAGGCAGAATATTTGAGGCAGGGCCCACGTTATCAGGGCAAAACATCCTGATTACCCTGAATTCAGGATGCACTTCTGTATTTACCCTGCAATTTCAGAATAGTCATAATTTTAACCCTGAGGACACTGGATGTTTTTATGTGAAATGCCCTGGAGTTTCAGGATGGCCGTAGTGTTCTTCCCTGTAGCGTCAGGATGAATGTCGAGGCCTGCCCTGACGCGGATTTTGGGGGGGGGGGGGGGGGGGGGGGGGGGGGGGGGGGAGGGTAAGGGGGGGTGTTCCGTTTCGGGGGGGAATTTTTTCCCCGAGGATTTTTGTCTCCGTTGAAATTTTCCCCCGTGTACGTTTCCCGCCTTCGCACGTTCTCTTCCCCTTGACATTTCCGATCCCCCGCTACACCAGCCAAGCCAACCCCACCCCATCACCCACCGCCAAGGCAACTCGTCCTCTGCCTGGCTAGCTCTAGCTGGGTTTCTCACGCTGACGTTCAGTAGCACTCCATCCAACACCCTTGCAGTGTTGCTGTTAGAGTAGCAGCAGCACTAGTAGTGAAGTTCGGCTGCGGCTGCTCTGCTATGCTAAACAGAGTCTGGTCTGGTCTGTTTGTGATAAAATCAGAACCCTGAACACTACAATTTTTGCCCTGACAGGTCAGGATTATTTTCTGCAAAAGCCCTGACCAATCAGGAAGGCTCTGAAGATTTGCCCTGAGAAATCAGTGTTAAACTGTATTATGTTGGTAGGCTGTAGTGGGGTAGCCAATATGGGGTACAACCCCAACTAGGGTTTGCTACTTGTACCCAATTCTTCCATTCAATGCATCATTCTTGCCTAGTTCTTCTGAAATGGTATTCAGAGCAGGAGGTCCCTAGGACCTACCGACCGTTTTTTTTTTTTAAGGGCCCACCACCGCTCGCATGCGGTTACCACGCTACCCCGTGCCCTAGCCTCGTAGCGCCCTCGTGCGCCCTCGTTAGCGCCCTCGTGCGCCCTCGTTAGTGCCCTCGTGCGCCCTCGTTAGTGCCCTCGCGCGCCCTCGTTAGCGCCCTCGTGCGCCTCTCGTTAGCGCCCTCGCGCGCCCTCGCTAGCGCCCTCGCGCGCCCTTGTTAGCGCCCTCGTGCGCCTCTCGTTAGCGCCCTCGCGCGCCCCTCGCAGCGTCGCCCGCCCGCCGAGCCGCCCGCTCGCAGCGTCGCCCGCCCGCCCGCTGCCCGCTTCGCAGCGTCGCCCGCCCGCCGTGCTGCCCGCTCGCAGCGTCGCCCGCCCGCCTCGCTGCCCGCTTGCAGCGTCGCCCGCCCGCCCGCTGCCCGCTTCGCAGCCCGCCCGCCGCGCTGCCCGCTCGCAGCGTCGCCCGCCCGCCCGCTGCCCGCTTGCAGCGTCGCCCGCCCGCCCGCTGCCCGCTTCGCAGCCCGCCCGCCGCGCTGCCCGCTCGCCGCGTCGCCCGCCCGCCCCGCTGCCCGCTTCGCAGCCCGCCCGCCGCACTTCCCGCCTGCAGCGCCGCCTGCCCGCCGCGCTGCCCGCTTCGTAGCCCGCCCCCCGCACTGCCCGCTCGCCGAGTCGCCCGCCCGCCGCGCTTCCCGCCGAGCTACCTACCTGCAGCGCTGCGGCAGCTTCCTTTGCTCAGTCGCACTGTCACTATGGCTTCCATCCGCGTGCTGTCGTTCGATGCTGAGGGCCGCCCTGTGAAGTTCGCCACTTGGCTGGATGACCTGCAGCTGTTCCTTCTGAGCGATAGCAAGGAGCATGTGTCGCTCTATGATTACGCGTCTGGTGCTGCACCTGCCCCTCCTGCCACAGCTGAGCTTAGTGTTCGTTCCCACTGGCAGACTCGTGACGCAGCTGCTCGCCTAGCCATTCGCAGTCACCTCCCGCTAGCTGAGCTCGAGCATTTTGGCGACTGCAAATCCGCTAAGGCCCTGTACGATGCTGTCGTTGCTCGCTACTCCTCGCCTGCCACAGCCGAGCTTAGCCGCCTCATGCTGCCGTACCTGTTCCCTGAGCTGTCCACCTTTGCTACAGTCGCCGATCTTATCACCCACCTTCGCACTAGTGATGCTCGCCTGCGTGCTGCCCTTCCCACCGAGTTCTGCGCTAAGAACCCCCCTCCACTGTACTGGACACTCCACTTCATAGTCACCCGACTCCCTGACACCCTCAGCTCAGTTCGAGACCACTTCCTTGCTCGCTGTCCCACTGAGCTCACAGTCGCCCTCCTAGAGGAGCAGCTGCTAGCGGCCGAAAAGAGCATTGTAGCTGTCGGTGCTGCTCGTGGCGCTCCTCGCACCCCCATCTTTGAGGGGTGTTCTCCCTCTCCCCTCGCTCCCTCCTACGCTACTGCTGCTGCTGTTGACTTCCTTGGTGCTGAGTCTGCTGGCGCTGCTTCTGCTCCTGGTGGGAGGCGCCGCACCGGCAAGGGCAAGGGGGGCAAGGGTGGCGGGGGTGGCGCTGGGGGGGGAGGAGGTGGGGGAGGTGGGGGGGGAGGCGGTGCTGGAGGGAGCGGTGGCGGGAGTGCTGGTGGGAGTGGGGTCGGCAGCGGAGGCGGGGGCGGCGGAGGGAGCGGTGGCGGTGGTGGCGGCGGCGGCGGTGGCGGCGGCGGCGGCGGCGGCGGTGGCGGCGGCGGCGGTGGCGGTCGGAGCGGAGGTAGTGGTGGTGGCGGAGGTCGGAGTGGAGGCACTGGCTCGGGCCAGAGCTCCCAGCAGCAGCAGCGTCCCCAGACGACCCAGCAGCTTCGTGAGTGGCTTGCTCAGCGTGGGACGTCGGGGGGCAATGGCCGCTGTTCCTATGTCATTCGCACAGGTGACCGCAAGGGACAGACGTGTGGGAGGTTCCACACCCCGTACCGCTGCTTCTCCCGCCTTGACGACGCTTGGCGTGAGGAGATGGGCGAGGATGTTGAGCGCCCCCGCTGGGCTGAGCTCATGAGGGCTGGTGTTGATATATTTGCTCTTGACTATGATGCTATTATTGCTGCCATGTATGCATTGACTGTTAGTGCCGAGGGAGACTGTTACTTGTGTGTGCCGCCTGACCCAGGTATAGAGCCCGCTGCCCTGGGTACTAGTGAGTCTGCTCTCTCCGGTATGGTGCCCCCTGTACTTGCTCCCTCCAGTGCTGTCCCGGCTGTTTGCGAGTCTGCTCTCTCAGGTACAGCACCCACAGAGACTGCTCTCTCAGGTACCGCACCGGCTGAGGCCTGTCACACCTTCACCCTTGACTCAGGTGCTTCCCGCTGTTTCTTTCGTGACAGTACTGAGCTCACACCGCTTCCTGCACCGGTCCCAGTCTCCTTGGCTGACCCCTCTGGGGGCCCAGTCCTTGCCCAGTCCACCACTGTGCTCCCTTGTCCGGCGGTTCCGTCTGGCTCGTTGTCGGGTTTCCACCTCCCCTCGTTCTCGACGAACCTGGTGAGCAACGCTGTCATCCAGGATCAGTGGGTTGACACCTTTACCCCTGGAGGACAGCGTGTGGCGATCTGCACGTGCTCCAGGACCGGCCGTCACCTGGCTACGTTTACCCGTCGGCCGGGGTCGAGTCTCTACACACTGACCACTGCGTCTCCTCAGGTCGCTGCTGTCGGTCAGGTGTCCGCGTCAGGTCTGGTGGCCCACGCCTGTGAGTGTCGTTCCCTGTCACACCAGACTCTTCTCTGGCACCACCGCCTGGGTCACCCCTCCTTGCCACGCCTCCGTGGCATGCACCGTCACCGCCTTGTGTCTGGTCTTCCCAGGTCTCTCCCTCCCCTCCCTGCCTCGCCTGCGCCGCCTTGCCTTCCTTGCGTCGAGGGGCGGCAGCACGCCGCTCCTCACTCCTCCTCGTTCCCCCCGACAGAGGCTCCTCTGCAGACCCTCCACCTGGACGTGTGGGGCCCAGCCCGCGTTCGTGGCCAGGGCGGTGAGCGGTACTTTTTGCTGGTTGTCGACGACTACTCGCGTTACACCACGGTCTTCCCCTTGCGCACCAAGGGTGAGGTCCCTGCTGTTCTGATCCCTTGGATCCGCACAGTTCGTCTCCAGCTCCGCCGCCGTTTCCGGACGGATCTTCCTGTCCTGCGTCTGCACTCTGACAGAGGTGGTGAGTTTTCCTCCGATCTCTTGAGGACCTTCTGTCAGGCGGAGGGCATCGAGCAGACCTTCACGCTTCCGGACTCCCCACAGCAGAATGGGGTTGCTGAGCGCCGCATTGGCCTGGTCATGGAGGTCGCTCGTACCTCCTTGGTCCACGCGGCGGCTCCCCATTTTCTGTGGCCGTTTGCTGTCCGGTACGCCGCGCATCAGCTCAACCTCTGGCCCCGTGTCTCCTTGCCGGAGACCTCTCCCACACTGCGTTGGACGGGGGAGGTTGGCGATGCGTCGCGCTTCCGGGTGTGGGGTGCTCGTGCCCTTGTCCGCGATACGTCCGCGGACAAGCTCTCCTCCCGCACACTTCCCTGTGTCTTCCTTGGCTTTGTCCCTGACGCGCCGGGCTGGCAGTTTTACCACCCCACCTCGCGCCGGGTCTTCGCCTCTCAGGACGTCACCTTTGACGAGTCGGTCCCTTTTTACCGTCTCTTCCCCTACCGCACTGCCCCCCTCCCTCCCCCACCGCTTTTCCTTGCTCCTGGTCCCCCTCCGGTAGACCCCCTTCCCCCTCAGGGTCCTGCTCCTTCAGGTGTTTCTCAGGTAGACCCTCCTCCCGTCACTGAGCCTGTCGAGGTCACAGGTGACTCAGGTGCTGCTGCAGGTGGTGCTGCTGGGAGTGCTGAGCCTGGGGGTGCTGAGCCTGCGGGTGCTGGGCCTGGGAGTGCTGGGACTGCGGGTGCTGGAGCTGAGGGTACTGTGCCTGGGAGTTCGGCGCCTGGGGGTGCTGAGCCTGGGGGTGCTACGACTGGGGGTGCTGAGCCTGCGTGTACGGAGTCTGGGGGTGCTGAGCCTGGGGGTACTGCGCCTGAGGGTACTGGGCCTGGGGGTGCTGCTGCTGAGCCTACGGAGCCTGGGGTTGCTGCGTCTGGGGGTGCTCTTCCTGACGGTACTGGAGCTGCTGGAGCTGACGGTTCTGGACACGGTGGTCCTGCTGGTTCTGGAGGTGCTGGCGAGGGGAGGTCTGACGCTGCTGGGGCCTCTGGTGCTGACGTCGCCGACTCGGGGGGTGCTGCGGCGGAGGGTGCTGGTCCAGGTGCTTCTGGTGCTCCGGGTGCTGGAGGTGCTGGCGGAGCTCCGCCGTCGCGCCTGTTCTTCGCTCCTCCGTCGCCGTCGGCTTTGCCGCCGCCTGACACGGTGCTTCGCCAGGTTCTTTCCCTCCCGTCTTCCACTGGCCTTCCCCTTCAGCCTGGCTCCCCCCTCCCTGCTCCTGTGCCTTACACTGCACAGCCGGACTCGCTTACGGAGCGTCGTGAGCCTGCGTCTCGTCCTGCCTCGCCTGTTCGCGCTGCTCGCGCTGCTCGCACTGCGCGCACTGGTCCCACTGGTCGTCGTGTCGCGCGTCCGCGTCCTCCTCCTGTTCCTGGCACGCATATTATGGCCCTTCGTCCTTCCACTGGTCCACAGCGTGTCCCCCTACCGTCTCCTCCTGCGTCTTCTCTTCCTGACGTTCCCGACCCTGAGTCTGACAGTGTTCGTGCTGCCCACCCTACTGTTACGCGTCTTCTCGCCACTGTTGTCACTGACCCGTCGTTTGAGTCTGCTGCTGCGTCTGCCCTGGTCGCTGAGCTTGTCGACTTTGCTGCTGCCTGTCGTCTAGACTACGCCGCCAGTCTTGTTACTGAGTCTGAGTCTGTCTGTCCTCCGTCCGTCGGGGGTGAGTGTGCTCTTGGCACGGACGTCCTTGAGGACAGGCAGGAGGACTTTGACTCTCTTGCGGCTGCTGTACCTCATCTCGTGGCCTGGTTGCTTGCCCCTGAGGGAGACCCGGATGCACTAGACATCCCCACTCCGCGCTCTTACGCAGAGGCGATCTCGGGTCCCTACTCCTCTCAGTGGCAGACAGCCATGGACGCAGAGATGGCATCCTGGAAGTCCACAGGCACCTACGTCGACGAGGTTCCCCCTCCTGGGGCGAACATCGTCGATGGCATGTGGATTTTCAGGGTGAAGCGGCCGCCAGGTTCTCCACCTGTCTTCAAGGCTCGTTACGTTGCTAGAGGCTTCAGTCAGCGTCAGGGGGTTGACTTCTTCCAGACCTTCTCCCCCACCCCGAAGATGACCACTCTTCGGGTTCTGCTACACGTTGCTGCTCAGCGTGACTACGAGCTTCACTCTCTTGACTTCAGCACAGCGTTCCTGCAGGGCAGCCTGCACGAGGAGATCTGGCTGCGCCGCCCACCTGGCTTTACTGGGTCGTTTCCTCCTGGTACCCAGTGGAGCCTCCGTCGGCCAGTCTACGGTCTCCGCCAGGCGCCACGTGAGTGGCACGACACACTGAGGACTACACTTGCAGCTCTTGGGTTCGCGCCGTCTACTGCTGACCCGTCGCTGTTTCTACGCACAGACACGTCGCTACCGCCGTTCTACATTCTCGTGTACGTCGACGACTTGGTCTTTGCTACTGCTGACACTGAGGCACTCGCTCGTGTGAAGTCGGAGCTGCAGAAGAGACACACCTGCACTGACCTGGGTGAACTGCGTAGCTACCTTGGCTTGCAGATCACCCGGGACAGAGCTCGCCGCACCATCACCCTGACTCAGTCACACATGGTGCAGCAGGTCCTTCAGCGCTTCGGCTTCCAGTTCTCCTCACCACAGGCCACACCTCTGGCTACCAGCCACTCGCTCTCAGCTCCACCTTCGGACGAGTCCGTAGAGCCGAGTGGCCCGTACCCAGAGCTTGTAGGCTGCCTCATGTACCTGATGACTTGCACGCGACCTGACCTCGCGTACCCACTTAGCATCCTTGCTCGTTACGTTGCGCCTGGGAGACACAGGCGAGAGCACTGGGAGGCTGCTAAGAGGGTGCTGCGTTACTTGTGCAGTACATCAGGCATGGGGCTGGTGCTTGGAGGACGCGACAGAGTTGTCCTCACTGGTCACTCGGACGCTTCTTGGGTGGACGACCTGGCTACGCAGCGGTCGTCACAGGGTTACACCTTCAGCCTTGGCTCTGGTTCTGTCTCGTGGCGGTCCACCCGCTCTTCTTCTGTTCTCGGCTCTAGTTGTGAGGCTGAGATCTACGCCACAGCCATGGCTGCACAGGAGTTACGCTGGCTCACCTACCTGCTGACTGACTTGGGAGAGCGGCCTAGTTCTCCTCCAGTTCTGTACGGTGACAACAAGGCGGCCCTTGCCTTGTGTCAGGAGCACAGACTGGAGCACAGGACGAAGCACATTGCTCTTCGCTACTTTCTTGCTCGAGAGCTTCAGCAGCGCGGTCAGCTTCGGCTTGTGTACGTGGACTCGAAGGCCAATACTGCTGATATCTTCACCAAGGCGCTCTCGCCTAGTGATCATCAGCGGCACTGTACTTCTTTAGGCCTTGTGTCCACGTTTCCTCACTTGCTCACTGCTTGACATTCTTTGTACTGTACTTTATATATATCTTGTTGCTTGCTTGCTAGGTTTTGATCACTGTGTTGCTTGTCTTGTACTATATCTAGCACTGCATGTGAACTGGCCTTGTGGCCTTTACTTGTGCTCGGAGTGTGGTGACGTTGTGATCCACCCTGGGCTTTGCTTTGCTTTGCTGGACTGGTCTTGTGACCCTTTGTTCTCCCCCACTTTGCCTATGGGGGTGTGTTAAACTGTATTATGTTGGTAGGCTGTAGTGGGGTAGCCAATATGGGGTACAACCCCAACTAGGGTTTGCTACTTGTACCCAATTCTTCCATTCAATGCATCATTCTTGCCTAGTTCTTCTGAAAATCAGGGCATTTTTTGGATTCTAAAAAAGTGCCTTGAGGGCTCAGGCTGTCCCAAAACCTAGCACGGGCCCTGATTTGAGGCTATGCATGATTTCATCACGAAATCAAGATCAAGTTACGCAACGTTTATGAGAGGAACTTACAGTTCAATCAAAGCTCGAAGAAGTTCTATAGGGAGGTTGTACCTTGGCAGGAGTCTTGGTATGGCTGGTTCGCTTCGGTTTGGTTCTCTCGAGGTTCGGAACCTCAAAGTTCGGAGGCAGCCCCACTGCAGGAATAGCTCCGAGCCTCTACACTCAACCTTGGGAGCTGCCCAACCAAACCGCCCCCTCTTCGAGCCGAGAAAAAAGCGCAACAAGGAGCCCACCAAAACCAGCGACAACCTCGGGTGCGAGCAGGCTCGCGAAATTGGCTTGGACACAAATCGCAAAACCGCTCGAAACCCTACCCGGCCGCTCTAGAGTGACCGTGAAACCTGAGGGAGTCTGAAAAGAGTTCAATTAGTGTTCGAAACCCTACCGAACCGACCTAGATTGATCGCAAACGCTCTGCATCTGATTGATCTAGAGCCCTAAGAGCTCCCCGTGGCGCAATACCCGCCTTTCTGTGGCTGCGGTGTTCCGCTTTTCCCTCCCCAAGCCTCGATTCTGTCTTTCTCCGCTCATCTGCCTTCAAATCCACCACACAAACCTCCTTCCACTCACACCTCCTTTCAAAGCTCGTTGCTACTGCCCTCCTGTTCGTCCTAGTGCTGTAGACTGCCTCATCCCTCCAGCTCGACATTCGATATGGCCGACTACCCCTCGTTTGTTTCCGCGCTTAGCTATTGGAAGAACAGCGAGAAACAGGCAAAATCGTTTCTGCAGCGTGTGAGTTCCAACAGCACGAATCTCGTTCTCCCAGCCAAAGCTGCCGCGCCACTACGCTAGAGCTGCCAGCGGATGCTGCACCTTCGGATGCTGCAGCCTTGTACGTTGCAGCTTCGGATGTTGCCGCTTCGGATGCTACAGCTTTGGACGCAAATGTCTCTCATGCTGCACCTTCGAACCCTGCGGGAGCGTCGCATGCTGTCGCATCGCATGCTGAAGCGGCCGATGCTGCACCTTCGAATGCTGAACCATCCGATCCTGCAGCTGCGGAAGCGAAACTGTCAGATCATGCAGCGCAGGATGCCGAAGCCTCGAATGGCGGATTGTCAGATGCAGGCTCTTGTAACACTGTTGCATCGCATGTCGCAGCATCACACCTGCTTGTTTCACCACCGACGGTTCTATCCCCGGCAAGCTGCGCCAAGTCAGTAAGTGCGGTCGTAGCGTCGCGCATCCCGAAACCGAGCAAGGGAGCAGCGATCAGGAGGCGAGTGGAGGGAACGACACTGATTCCTAGGCCTAAATGCGCTGCACCGCACAGGGAGGTGAGGGGAGTGGAAGTTGAAGCTGCAGGCAAGCGGCCTCGCAGGATGTCCAAGGCCGTGCCAGCTGCAATCCCACGCCGGCCATGGCGCCCTTGACTGCTGCTTGCTTGAAAAAAAGAAAAGAAAAAAAGGAAAAGGAAAAAAAACAATCACTGAAATTCTTGAAATAAAAATGAAGATAATGGAGGTTGAAAAGAGGAGAGCTTGGGGTATGAGATGGAGGGATGGCATAAAAGGCATGTGAAAGCAGCGGAGCACAGCACAGCTACACGCCGAGAGCACTGATTGGGGGATGGGTGTGGTGTGGATGGGGAACATGGTGCAAAACCCTTTTTTGCGCACTGCTTCACAGCAGGGTGTTTGTGGGAGTGTGGTTGGTTGATGGCTGGAGGGGGTGAGGAAAAGCTGTTGTGCTGCTGTGCCTTCAATGCACCACTGCTACTAGGCTTGAGCGCTCCTGACGGTGGCTCCAGGCTCGAGCGCTCCTGGCGGATGGCTCCAGGCTCGAGCGCTGCTGACGGATGGCTCCAGGCTTGAGCGCTCCTGACGGATGGCTCCAGGCTCGAGCGCTCCTGACGGATGGCTCCAGGCTCGAGCGCTCCTGACGGATGGCTCCAGGCTCGAGCGCTCCTGAAGGATGGCTCCAGGCTCGAGCGCTCCTGACGGATGGCTCCAGGCTCGAGCGCTCCTGACGGATGGCTCCAGGCTCGAGCGCTCCTGACGGATGGCTCCAGGCTCGAGCGCTCCTGACGGATGGCTCCAGGCTCGAGCGCTCCTGACGGATGGCTTGAGGCTTGAGCATTGTAGGAAGAGTTAGAAACTAGGCAATTTGACAAGTTGATGTAGATCCAGCCCTTTGATATAGTTGCATGATAAGCCTTGTTGTTCCCGCTTGCAATCGGTGATTGGAAGCTTTTAATTCGCAATGTTAACTAGAATCAGTAACCATACAACAATGATGCAACGAGCTGCAATCTTCTTGTATCCCCATGTCTTCTCTTTTCCTCGTGTCCCCATGTTTCCGCCTGCATCCCTGTTTCTCCATCTCTCACTCCCTGTTCCCCATGCCTTCCTTTTACCCCATTTCTCGTTTCCATGTGCCTCCTTGGTTTCCCATGTCTCCCTGATTCACCTTGTGTCCTTGTTTCCCCATATCTCCGTGTTTCCCATGTGTTGTGTTTCTCCATGCCTCTGTTTCTCCATGCGTCCATATTTCCCCATGTCTCCATGTGTCTCCGTCCCCTTTTCCCCATCATCTCCCTGATTCCCCATCTCTCCTTGTGTCGCCTTTTCCCCAATTGTCCCCGTCTACTAGTGTTAACCTGTTTTCCCATGCCTCACTGGTTTCCCATGCCTCACTGTTTTCCCATGCCTCACTGTCTCCCCATGCCTCACTGATTTTCCATGCCTCACTGTTTTCCCATGCCTCACCGTTTCCCCATTCCTTCCTACTTCCATGTCATGTCACTCTCTATTTCCCTGTGCCTCCCTGTTTGTTCATGTCACACCATACCTCAATGTTTCAACATGTCTCCCTGTTTCCCATTCCTCATTGTTTTGCCACTATACATCCTTGTTTCCCCATGTCTTCTCTTTCACAATTTCCCTGATTCCGCATGTCTCCCTGTTTCACCGAGTCTCAACTTTTCCCAAAGTACCGTACCGATGGTATCCCATTTTCTCATGTCCTCCTGTTTCCCCATGTCACTCCATGCTTTCCTTATGCCTCACTGTTTCCCTATGTCTCCCATTGTGACTCATCCTTCTTTCCCCATATTTCCTTGTTTCCCAATATCTCCCTGTTTCAGCACAGTTGTTTCCCCATGTCTTCCTTTTCCCATGCCTTCCTGTTTCACAATGTGTCCCTCTTCCCTCACTGCCTTCATGTCCTTTATATGTCCCGCTGTCCCTGACACTTGTCAGCACACTAGCATCACCCTGTCGCCCACACTTCTAGCTCCAAGAGTGATTCTGAAACTGCAATCTGTAGTCTAAAAAAATCATAATACGATATTACATAGTGATCCAATATGAATCTACTGCCTGCTCCATTCAGAGCATTTTGAGATGATACAGTATGTCAGGCTTCACTTGCACACAAAGCACAGGTCTGCGTGGCTGTATGCATTTCATGTTATGTGCCACGCCAAGTCCCTCGGCCTATACATTCAAAGAGTCCCTGATATTCTGCCTCCATACCCTCCCGGCCTAGACCACTCTAGCAGCAGAGAGGCTGGCAGGACGGGCGGGCGCGGGGTGGAGCATCAAGGGCGGGGCGGGGCCGGGCTGTCAAGGGCAGGTGGCGGGCGGGCCATCAAGGGCGGGTGGCGGGGTGGGCGAGGAGGAAGTCGGAGACGGAGAGGAAGAGGTGCAAGCCCTGCTGCACCGCCCACTGCCCCACTCCTTCCACCGCCACTTGCACCTGCGGCCACATGCAGGGGAGAGTGGTGGTGGTGGTGGTGGCGGGCAGCATGAGGGACGACGTTCCATGCAGGAAGGGTGAAACGTGAAAGTACAGACGCTGCAGCTAGGCGGGACAAACGCATTTCTTTCTCTCCCAGCACACAGTGGCTGCTCATACTTAAGGTTCACATACACCTGATACTTAAGTTCACACTTAGGTTCACATACACCTGATACTTAAGTTCACACTTAGGTTCACATACACCTGATACTTAGGTTCACACTTACGTTCACATACACCTGATACTGAGGTTCACACTAAGGTTCACATACACCTGATACTTAAGTTCACACTTAGGTTCACATACACCTGATACTTAGGTTCAGACTTAGGTTCACACACACAGCACGGCATGGCAATCGCTGCTCACCTTGCCGCCTGCAGCGG
This sequence comes from Closterium sp. Yama58-4, assembly GCA_947470075.1. Lineage (NCBI taxonomy): Eukaryota > Viridiplantae > Streptophyta > Zygnematophyceae > Desmidiales > Closteriaceae > Closterium > Closterium sp. Yama58-4. Next base: position 102,294 of record CANIUD010000839.1, read on the forward strand.
CAATCTCCACCTTGAGCTTGGCGGGGTCGCGCGCCATCAGCGCCACCTGCACTGCCGCCGCTGCCGCTGCATCGCCTGGTGAAGGGGCAGGAGAGGATGGGTGCACAGAGGGCGATGAATGCAGGGAAAAAAGGTGGGCAGCACAACCACTGCTGCATCGCTTGGTGGGGGAGCAGGAGAAGGCAGATGCACAGAGGGCGATGAGTGGTGAGAGAAGGTGGTTGAAGGATGCAAGCATATGGCAGAACCAGCTTCACTGCAGCACTTAGCTCCACGCTGCCTCGAACATGCGTCCACAGGTGGAAGGCATGCATAGGGGTGGATGGACAAGAACAAACCAAGCAACACACCAGGGGGTGAGATAGCGAAGAGTGGTTTGCGAATACATGGAATGCGAGTGCAAAAGGTGTCAATGGCATGGTGGTGTGATGTGCTCAATGACGGGCTCTGCAGCTCAGCGATGTGCTCTGCAGCTCAGCGATGTGCTCTGCAGCTCAGCGATGTGCTCTGCAGCTCAGCGATGTGCTCTGCAGCTCAGCGATGTGCTCTGCAGCTCAGCGATGTGCTCTGCAGCTCAGCGATGTGCTCTGCAGCTCAGCAATGTGCTCTGCAGCTCAGCGATGTGCTGTGGAGCGCGCACCGTTGCAGAGGTCAGCAGCGAGGGACGGCGAGAAGCAGAGCGCGGGGCGAGTGAGGGTGAGAGTGAAGGTCGCCCCCGCCACCCCGCTGTAGCGCTCCGATGCCAGCACCACCTGCTCGCCATGAAGGGGGGGGAGGAGGGCATGCGCAGAGAGCACATGGGTTTACTCATCCATACCATGTGAATAGATACAAATGAGGTGCGCAGAGCATTGAACAGGGGCAATGATGCACGTGAGGGGCACATACGGCGTGGGAGGGGCACATACGGCGTGGGAGGGGCACATACGGCATGGGAGGGGCACATACGGCGTGGGAGGGGCGATAGTTGTCAGAGAGTAGTGGCGCGCCCAACGCTTCTTTGATGTACTCCGCCTGATGTGGGTGGTGGGGACCGGGCGGAAGGGAGGGCAACGCCGCACCGCAATAAAGCAAAGAAAGGCGCGCGGGATAGGATGGGGAGAACGTAGTGAGAGTGATGGAAGGGAGACAAGGGAAGCGAGGAGAGGGTGGGAAGAACACAGAGATAGTAGAAGATTACAACAAATGCGTAAGAGTGGGGCAGTTGAAGGTGATGGCACCAGAGGCAGCACCTGAGCCGCCAGAATGCGCTGCAGGGCCGACTCCTCAGCACCCTCAGCGCCCTCCGTGCCATTCTCCCCGGCCCCGTGCACGTGAATGAATGCCTCCACCGCGTCTGATGGCTCCACTCCCGCCCGCTTGCGCAGCTTCTGCACGCGGTTCACCACCTGGTGGGAAGTACGCCAACAGGGGGGCAGCACACGGGTGGGCAGCAAATGGGGCGGACACATGAGGGTTGTCAATGAGGGGGGGTGGAAGTGGGGGCTTGGGACGTTGTGGGGAAGGGAGCGTTGAGAAGAAGATGTGGTTTGGGTTGCTGTGTTCAGCCGTGGCGGCATTGAGACGGTGGGAACAAGGGCTCAGGGCTAGCCTAAGGCAGAGTGGAAGCAGCCACTACACATCCAAGCACAGTGCCTCGAATAGATGCACAAGGGAGAGGGGAGAAGGAAGAAGGGTGAAGGGAGAAGTCTGGAGAGGAGCAACAGAGAGCAGGAAGAGCAGCATTCGCAGGGTTGTGGGAATGAACGGCACGGCAAACCACTCCCTTCGACCCCTCATAAACCACATGCCTCACCTCGCGGGCAGTGCCGGCGTCAAGCAATTCAGTGTCAGCGTGCAGGTCGAGCACCACGAGCACCTTCTTTTGAGGCGCCTCAAAGTTCCCTTGCCTCACCATCCTGCCACCACACTTGCCTCACCTCGCGTGCAGTGCCGGCATCTAGCAGCTCAGTGTCAGCGCGCAGGTCCAGCACGACAAGCACCTCGCCATCGCCCGCCGCGTCCATGTCGCCCGCCACACTGCCCTCTGGCGCCTTGAAGTCACGGACCACCTGGTGTGGCGCACAGGGGCAGCAGGCAGACGAGCGAGTGATGGCCGGTGCAGTGGAAGGTGTCGCGTGTGTGGCAGGGCAGTTGAGATAAGTGGTCAAGGGTTTGAGGCAAACAAACAGGTCCGGTGGAAGAGATGCGGGGGAGGGAAAGGAGAGCGAGAGGGAAAGAAGGCGAGAGAAAGATAGTGAGAACAACAGCAAAGGACCTTTACCATCCTCTGTCATCCAACATTCCCCACATCCAACACTCTCTTCAACCCACGCCAACAACTCAACCCCCATCTTCCATTCAACCCCTTTCTTTACTTGCTCTACGTCCTACCACCCCCATGGCCCTCTGAGTGGCGGCACAGCGCACCTTGATGTCGGAAGCACTCAGTGTGTGGCCAGCCACTGTGACCTCCCCACCCAGCTGCATGGCGGCCATGGCAGCGCCGTCCATCTCCTTCACCGCCTTCGCCACCGCGCCCATCGCCCTCCCGACGCGCCTCCCCAACACACTGCCACGCCACGTGTGGTGTGGTGTGGAGGGAAGAGATTCGGATCAAGGTTTTTAGATGTACGAGGTGGGTGGAGGGCATGATTGCACACGTGCAGGGAGAGAGGAGGACTATAGAGGGGATGGTGTGCTGCTTCAGTGCACTGTGAACAGACAGCCAGAATGCGGCCTTGCCCTTGCCAGTGAGGCAAAGAACTTGATTTCTTGCCAGCACACGCTGCTCTACTTGTACCCGGCAACCGAATTGTCATACTCTCCATGCACACACCACACCACACAACAGGACACGACACGACGCGACACGACACGACACAACACACCACACCACACCACACCACACGATACGACACCACACGACAACCCTTCACACCACACGACACCCCTCCACACCACACGACACGACACCACTTCAAACCACACCACACCACATGATGCGCAGCATAGCTGTTGTAATGCCGTTCATGCTGTTCTGCAGCACATCCAGGCACACCAGTTGCTCGCTTCGACCAATAGCTGCAGCCATTTCTCCGCGTTGGGTCGGCCCAGTTCGTGCGGTTCGGGCGGTACCTGAAGTCAGGTTCGGCGCGCACGGAGGTGTACTTGCTGGTGTCGGCGCAGGGCAGCACGGAGCGCACGTTCAGCTCCTCCCGCACGTACTGGCGGGGTGAAGGGAGAGAGAGAGGACGGGGCAAGGGGATGGCGAGGAAGGAAGAGAGGGAGCATGAGGAAAGGAGGGGAGGTGAGGCGGAGGGGACAGACCAAGGAATGCTTTGTCCGCTAACACTTTCAAGATGGCTTTTCTTGTTATGGATGGTTCGGTTTGCTGGGAAGAGGGCACGGTTGGGGGAGATGATAGAAGACATGGTGAACGAGGGTGGATCAGGAAATTCCTCGTTTTTACAAAATCGCCAAAGCTTGTCTAACATAGAACTTGGCATGTGTGCTACACATACATAGTCAAACACACACAGCTTGCACCACCTCACCCCACCCCACCCTACCCCACCTCACCTCACCCCACCTCACCTCACCTCACCCCACCCCACCCCACCACAAATCACCCCACCCCACACCACCCCACCTCACCTCACCCCACCCCACCCCACCCCACCCCCCCCCCTCCTCACCTCACACAGCTTGCCCGTGATATCTTCAAGGAACTCAGCGTCCGGGTGCACCACCACCATCTCCCTGCCACACACGTGCCACCGCACACACACAGAGAGGTGAGCAAAGCGGCACGGTTGGATGCTGTGCACGTACCTAAGAGGCTAAGGGGCTAGCCCAGACGAGGTCAAGGGCAAATAGAGTTGGCCTCGCATGAATGTTGGTTTGTCAAATCAGTGGATGTTTTGGGTTCGGTTCAATGGAAAGTGGTGAAGTAGCTGAGGCAGTGCAGTGAGTGCTGGTGAATGGGATCTCCATGCCACTTGTTATGCTTGAGAGCAACACGGCCACATGGAGAGCAACACGGCCACATGGAGAGTTGCACCACGCGCGTGGCACGCCTCCTTTCAGAAACCGGCATCCCATGGCTGTTCCTGCTGACCTGAGGGGCGTCTTGAGCGGGCGGTTGTTCCTCTCACGGATGTTCCTAGCGAGGTCGATGACCTTCATCATCCTCTCCACACTGCGCTCCGTGCGCTCGTCCACCTGCCATGCCATGCCATGCCATGCCATGCCATGCAGGAGAGGGACGGGAAGGAGATGGGGAGAGCGAGATGGAGAGAAGGGCGTGATGAGAGCGGGCGGGGCATAACGAAGGATCCAACCAGCACCTCCTCCTCACTGGCGCACGCACTATGCACCAGCTCCCTGCAGCTGAGAGGAGTGGGAAGAGAGGTGAGCAAGGATGAGGCCACGGTTGAAGTGTGAGAGTGTTTCCGCACGGCACGCGTTGTCTGACACACTGGGGATTGGAGAAGCAATGAGTGCTGTGTGTGGAAGCACGAGGGCGTGCAGCACAGCCGTCCTGTAGCAGCTGCCTGACAGTGCGAACTCACACCGCCTCACTTGCTTATCACCATGCCCCTTCCCCCCTTCCCCCCACCTGGCAAGCTCATGACAGGACAGCGACTCACGTGCTGGTCGGAGGAGGGGAAGCAGCAGAAGTGCACCGACTCCTCCGCCCACTCCACATGCTCCTCGTCCTCCGCCACCCCTCCCAGCCCCCCCGCTCTCTCCGCCTCGCCATCCGCGGCGGGGGGCCGTTGCGGGAGGGCCTTGCGGAGGTTCTGGTACATGGCCTCGGTGAAGAAGGGCGTGAAGGGCGCCATGGCCTTGCACACGCGCAGCAACACCTGCCATTGGGGGTGTGGGGTGGGGTGAGAGGATGAGGGAGAAGATGATGAGGGAGAAGAGGATGATGAGGGAAAAGAGGATGGTAAAGATGAGCATGAAGTAGAGATAAAGGAAGGGAAGCGAGGAAGCACGTGGCGCTGCAAGAGGCGCAGTGAGTGGGCTCAGGCCTGTGCAAACAAGGAACGGTCACCGACCACACACATGGTGCCCTGACCTGACATGCCGTGCACCGACACTCTGGTGAGTGGCATCAACAACACTAACAACGGAGAGGGAGTGACATGGAAGAGCGAGGAGAGGGACTGACATGGAAGAGCGAGGAGAGTGCGAAGCGGCAGTCTTGATCGGAGGTGCGCCCCTTGAGGCGCTTGCGGTTGAAGCGCACGTACACGTTGGTCAGGCTGTCTATGAACCGCACCAGGTACGGCACCACCTGCCAGCATGTGCCATGCGTCATTGGTGCAATGCCAGGGGGTTGTGGGGGGAAGGGCGGGTGGGAGAGGATTGAGGCCGTGGATTATGGGACGTGCCCCTGTGTGGTTTGCCTGCTGGCCTGCGGCTTACTTGAATCCACGCTAGAAAACGAGGTGGACTCAGGGAAGCTGAGAAAGTGGGTGAGAGGAAACTACAGACCAGCGGCAGCCCGTGGCAGCGCGTAACAGCACAGCACTGCATACAGCTGATGCCGCTTAGAGCGCAGCACACTCACAGAGTGGAGCACAGAGCTGACGGCCCTGTGGAGGCCCACTCACGGTGTAGAGGCGGTACGCGTCCATCCACTCACGGTGTAGAGGCGGTACGCGTCCATCCACTCACGGTGTAGAGGCGGTACGCGTCCATCCACTCACGGTGTAGAGGCGGTACGCGTCCATCCACTCACGGTGTAGAGGCGGTACGCGTCCATCCACTCACGGTGTAGAGGCGGTACGCGTCCATCCACTCACGGTGTAGAGGCGGTACGCGTCCATCCACTCACGGTGTAGAGGCGGTACGCGTCCATCCACTCACGGTGTAGAGGCGGTACGCGTCCATCCACTCACGGTGTAGAGGCGGTACGCGTCCATCCACTCACGGTGTAGAGGCGGTACGCGTCCATCCACTCACGGTGTAGAGGCGGTACGCGTCCATCCACTCACGGTGTAGAGGCGGTACGCGTCCATCCACTCACGGTGTAGAGGCGGTACGCGTCCATCCACTCACGGTGTAGAGGCGGTACGCGTCCATCCACTCACGGTGTAGAGGCGGTACGCGTCCATCCACTCACGGTGTAGAGGCGGTACGCGTCCATCCACTCACGGTGTAGAGGCGGTACGCGTCCATCCACTCACGGTGTAGAGGCGGTACGCGTCCATCCACTCACGGTGTAGAGGCGGTACGCGTCCATCCACTCACGGTGTAGAGGCGGTACGCGTCCATCCACTCACGGTGTAGAGGCGGTACGCGTCCATCCACTCACGGTGTAGAGGCGGTACGCGTCCATCCACTCACGGTGTAGAGGCGGTACGCGTCCATCCACTCACGGTGTAGAGGCGGTACGCGTCCATCCACTCACGGTGTAGAGGCGGTACGCGTCCATCCACTCACGGTGTAGAGGCGGTACGCGTCCATCCACTCACGGTGTAGAGGCGGTACGCGCCCATCCACTCACGGTGTAGAGGCGGTACGCGTCCATCCACTCACGGTGTAGAGGCGGTACGCGTCCATCTCGGCGCGCACGAACGCCGCCAGGCTCTGGCTGGCGGAGTGGATCCACACGTCCAGCACGTTGCTGCTCTCCGCCAGCTGGCGCGCCGTCATTGGCTGGAAGGGCGGCAGGCCCTCAGCGGTGAGGCGCAGCGTGTTCTGCACGAGGAAGCGGTATGCATTGTACCAGGGGAGGAACACGTCTCGCACCTGGCAGAGGGGGGGGAAGGGGTTGGGGGGAAGGAGTAAAGGGAAAGAGTGGGAAAAGGGAGGGAAACGGAGCCGGCAGATCGTAAGTGGTAGGCGTTGATGTGTGGAAAGGGGGGTGTGACAGGTGAGAAGATCAAAGGAAACGGGTAGACCAACAGTGGGGGAGGGCAGATGAGTGCTACCGCTTACCAGGGCACAAACATGCACCGCCTCAAAAGGGGCGTTGGTGTGAGAAAGCAGAGGGGCATGGGGACAAGGGAGTTGAGGACATGGGTGTCGGAAACACCTGTCCAACAACCCACTGGGTCCAAGCCAAGGGGCTTGTTAACCACTCCTTGCCATACCTCTCCATCCTCCACCACGCCCCACCGCTTCTCGCCACGACGAACACGCCATCTCTTCACCACCCACCATGGCGAACACGCCATACCCCTCGCCACCCCCCACCACACCCCACCGCAGCTCACCACAGCAAAGACGCCGTCCTTCTTGAAGCGCAGGGGCTCGGCGCGCACGACGGGCGAGTTGATGAGGTACAGGCGCAGCGCGTCCGCACCGTACGCCCCCACGACGTCCATGGGCGGCGGGTAGTTGCGCAGGCGCTTGCTCATCTTCTTCCCGTCCTCCGCCAGCACCAGCCCGTTGCAGATCAGGTTGCGGAATGCCGGCTTGTTGAAGAGCGCCGTTGACAGCACCATCAGCGTGTAGAACCTGGGAGGAAGTTGGGAGAGCAGGGGTGTTGGGAGTATCAGGAGCAAGGGATGGAGGAGGAGATGCGATATGTGGGAAGAGTGGGGGGGGGAGGATAAGGCCACAAAGTGGACAGAGGATGAATATCAGTTCAGGTGAAGGGGACAGAATGGGATGACATCCCACATGCCATGCCATGCGCCCTCACCACCGCCATGCCACGCCTCACCACCCCACACGCCACGCCGTGCCTCACCAGCCGCGGGTCTGGTCGAGCCCCTCGGCGATGAAGTGGCCGGGGAAGTTCTTCTCGAAGAGCTCCCTGTTCTCAAACGGGTAGTGGATGTACGCGTACGGCATGCTGCCACTCTCAAACCAGCAGTCAAACACCTGCCACAGGCCCGGAAGGGGAGGGTACCGCGGGAGGATGTGGAACAAGAGAGGCAGAGAGGGGGGGTTTTGGTGTGGGGAGATGCAAGTCCAGGCGCAAGAGGCCTTGCTGTCACGCACAGAGCTGCTCCTCCTCACTTCCCCCAGCCCACGTAGTCTGAACAACACGTGAGTGAACTCCGGAAACAAGGGATAAGGTTCACCCGCAACCCCACGCCTCACCCACATCCCCGCTCCCCCTCCCCTCCCCACCAGGGCAGCACTCACGTCCTCGATGCGTTTGAGCGGCGGGTGGTCGGGCCCCTTGCTGCTGGGGATGGTGATGTGGTCGATCTTGTGGCGGTGCAGGTCCGTCACTCTCTCCCCCCCCAGCGCCTCCAGCTCCGCGATGCTGCCCACCACCTTCACCTCGCTGAAGTCCTCGTTGGCCCAGATGGGCAGCGGCGTGCCCCAGAAGCGCGAGCGGCTGACGGCCCAGTCGCGCGCGTTCTCCAGCCAGTTGTGGAAGCGCTTCTCCTTCACGTACTCCGGCACCCACTGCGTGCCCGCGTTGCTCTCCAGCAGCGCCGGCTTTATCGCCTCCACTGCTATGAACCTGGGAGGGGAGGAGAGGGGAGAGAGCAGGGGCAGGAAAAGGAAGGGAAGGGAGAGGGGACAGCAGAGGCGGAAAGGGGGACATAGGGAGAGAAGAGAGGGAGTTGCAGTGCACACAAGGGAAATGCAAACGCGGGAGTGAACAGGAAAAAACGAAGAAGATGGGAGAAAGAACAAGGGGGGAAAGGAGAGGTAGAGACGGTTGGGAGATAAGAGGAGAGAGGGGGGGTGAGAGGGTAATGGGTGGGAGGAGAGGAAGGGGAAGTGGGTAGTGGGATGAACGAGGGGAGAATGGGGTGAGGAGAATCACAGGCACAAGGGCGAAGAGAAGTGGGGAGATGGGCATATGGGGGGGCGGACGGGCTTGCATGGGCTGTCAAAGGGCGAGCATATGGAAGGATAAGATCTGATGCACACGGGGAAGTCCAGGACGGAGGCAGGAGAGAGGAGACGAGAAGAGCGTGGAGGAAGGGGGAGGTGTGGAGAGGAGACCGGAGGAGATAAGAGGAGAGGTCAAGGGAGAGGAGAGGGTGGCTTGCCTACGAGGTGGGCACAGAAAAGGACGGGAGAGGGGGACGGGGAGCGCGCAGCAGGCAGGCAGAGTGAGGGACGGGTGGTGGCGGGTGGGAGGCACACCAGCTGGGCACGGCGCGGTAGATGAGGGGCGTGTCGGAGCGCCAGCAGAAGGGGTACGAGTGCATTATGCTCCCCACCCTCACCACCCTCCCCGCCTCCTGCTCGCCCCACGCACAAGGGGAGGAAATGAGGGGGCCAAGGAGGGAGGTGAGGTGAGAGGAGGCGCGAGCATGCAATTAAGAGCGCATATCTAGGCCAAAGTCGTGAGCATGCAATTAAGAGCGCATATCTAGGCCAAAGTCGTGAGCATGCAATTAAGAGCGCATATCTAGGCCAAAGTCGTGAGCATGCAATTAAGAGCGCATATCTAGGCCAAAGTCGTGAGCATGCAATTAAGAGCGCATATCTAGGCCAAAGTCGTGAGCATGCAATTAAGAGCGCATATCTAGGCCAAAGTCGTGAGCATGCAATTAAGAGCGCATATCTAGGCCAAAGTCGTGAGCATGCAATTAAGAGCGCATATCTAGGCCAAAGTCGTGAGCAGCAAGCACGGTTACACGGCGTCGAGGGGGGAGGGAGGGAGTGAGTGCATAGGAAAGAAGGAGCATGGAATATTGGTAATGAGTGGCAAGAGCGGCTGACCTTGAGCATGGCGATGATGGGCTTGTCAGCGTCCTTCACGTATTGCCCCTTGAAGTCCGTCACCTTGTCCGTGAACCGCCCATCATCATCCACTGGGTTTGGTATCGCCTCGCCCTGTTGTGATGCGTTGTGGTGCACACATGCATCATGCATACAGGCATGGATCCATGCACCCATGCGCCCATGCCCCCATGCCCCCATGCCCCCATGCCCCCATGCCCCCATGCACCCATGCACGCACCCATGCACCCAATGCACCCATGCATCCATGCACCCATGCACCCATGCACCCATGCACCCATGCACCCATGCACCCATGCACCCATGCACCCATGCGCCCATGCACCCATGCACCCATGCACCCATGCGCCCATGCACCCATGCACCCATGCACCCATGCACCCATGCACCCATGCACCCATGCACCCATGCACCCATGCACCCATGCACCCATGCGTGTGCACAGATGAATGAATGGACGCAAAGGCACAGACAAGAGGCCCTTAGGTCGCTGTGTAACAGGCAGGCACCCATTAGCTTCACACCCCATGCGCCACATGTTCTGCCGCACAGCACAGCATAGCATAGCACAGCACAGCACAGCACCGCACAGCACAGCACAGCACAGCACAGCACAGCACAGCACAGCACAGCATAGCACAGCACAGCACAGCACAGCACAGCACAGCACAGCACAGCACAGCACAGCACAGCACAGCACAGCACAGCACCGCACAGCACAGCACCGCACCGCACCGCACCGCACCGCACAGCACAGCACAGCACAGCACAGCACACAGCAGCGCACAGCACAGCACAGCACAGCACAGCACGGCACCACACAGCACAGCAGAGCACCGCACATCACCTTGCCAATGATCCCAGAGGCGAGGCAGACGCGGTAGTCGTCCTCCCCAAAGGCGGGAGCGCAGTGCACCACGCCCGTGCCACTGTCGTCCGTCACAAAGCCATCCGCCACCACTCGGAACGCACCGCGCATCGCCTCCTTGTAGTACGGGAACATGGGCTCGTACCTGTGCGCAGGCATTAGTTGAGGGCGGAGAGGGAGAGGGGGAGGAATGGCAAAGGGGGAAAAGCTCAGGAGGGAAGTTGGGTTGGGTGGGCACCCAAATTGACGCACATTGATGCACACATGTGGAGGGGACGAGAAGGGCAGCACTCACGTGAGCCCCACGAGGTCAGCGCCAGTGACAGTGCCAATCACCTCATACAGCGACTCATCCAACCCCTCCACTCCCCCGCCCCCCACTGCTGCCGCCCCGCCCTGCTCCTTGCTGCCTCCGCCCTTCTTCCCGCCTCCCTTGCCACCCTTCCCCTTCTCTCCGCCACCTGCCTTGCCTCCCTTCTCCTCCCCTGCTCCCTTCTCGTCCGCCTTAGCCTCCCCCTTGGCCTCCCCCTTGCCGTCGCCCTTGGCTTTCTTGCGGCCGGGCAGGGCGCAGAGGCGGGACTGCGCCAGCATGAGCACGGCGCCCGTGTCACGGTTGCGCACCTGAGGGGGGGGAGGGGGCGCAGAGCACACCGCAGGTCACATGGGGTTGCTTGATTGGTACACACCCTGGTATTGTTTACTTTAAAGAGGCGTACATACACCACGGTATAACAAAGTTTGGCATAAAATGGTATTGTGGGTTACGGAATTATGCGGCATGGTATCATAGAGAATGGAATAGTATGGTGGGATATGGTAGGTTATCGTACAGACAGAATGGTGCCGCATAGAGTGGGATAGTAAGATGTGGTAGTGCCAGTCTGGACAGATAGCAATGGTACGGTATGGTGTTATACTGTAAGGTAAGGTACGGTGTGGTTCACGATGCTGTATGCGTGTGTGATGGGGCAGAGGCAGGGTTGGCACCTTGCAGTAGGAGAAGGCGGGGTTGACGCAGAGCGCGAGGTTGGAGGGCAGCGTCCAGGGCGTGGTGGTCCACGCCACCAGCGCCGCCCCGTCCACGTCGCCGTGCAAGGGGAACGTCACCACCACCGCTGGGTCTGACACGTCCTGCGCTCCCCATGGGGTGAGAGGGCGGGTGGGGCGCGAGAGAGGGTGGGGCAAGAGAGGGAGGGTGAGTGAGATATGACAGCGGGAATGCGGTATGAGGGAGGGAACACGACACGACAGTAGGGACCCCACAAATAGCAGCAAGGTGAGCGGCATGCCATTCCTCTCCACCTGCAGTTACTCAGTGCTGCTGCCACCTACAGTGTGCCTCGCTGCTCCACCCCCACCCCCCTGCCCATGGTCTTTAACGTGCTCACCTCACCGCGTGTTGCGAGCGTCAATGGCACACCCACCCACGCACCTTGTAGTTGAGGCCGGCTTCGAAGTTGGAGAGCGGCGTGTTGCAGGCGGTGGAGAAGGGCATGACCTTAAAGCCCCGGTACACGAGGCCCTTGCTGTAGAGCTGCGAGAAGACCCACCAGCACGACTCCATGTAGCTCGCATCCAACGTCTTGTAGTCGTTGTCAAAGTCGATCCAACGGCCCACGCGCGTGATGATGTCACGCCACTCGGAGGAGTAGCGCATGACAATGCTGCGACACTCCTCGTTGTACACATCAATTCCCATCCTCATCACCTGCCATGCCACTCACCACCCACAAACACACCCACACACCACTCACACCCACACACCACCCGCACCCACACACCACCCACACCCACACACCACCCACACACCACCCACACCCACGCACCACCCACCACCCACACCCACCACAGCACCCACCAACCAGGACACACGGAACAGGTGTGCACACAAAAACATCCTCCCTCACCCCCTCGCCACACCCCCACACCACCCGCAAGGAACGAAATGGGTGTGCGCATCAACCATCAGGGTGGGCCATACGTTAGCACGGCAAGCACCCTGCGTGGCTTGACTAGAAATGTGAAGGAATTTCTCACGGCCAGCCATGAACATCTCCACGCTGGTATCACACAAACACCGGCGAGGCAAAAGGGCACTCCAGAGAGGGCAATCAAACTTTCTGACAACCCCCTCGTGTCGCTACCCTTTCTCCTGTCTGGTCACTTGCTGCTAGTCTCTCCGTGCCCTCAAGGCTGGTTCCCATCCCTCGCCCTCCCTGGCCCGCATCCCTCGCCCCTGCGGTTGCAGCCCCCTGTTAAAAAACTGCAGCCTGCCTCGTCGCTTGCCTCGCACAGCGAGGTCGAGAGGCGGTAACCCCGTCTGAAGGAACTTTCCGAAAAGACGAGGGTAGCATTCGGCGTGCTCAGCAGGCAGGTGACGCGCGTGCCCATTCACCAAGCGCGGCCAAGCGAGGGCGCAGCGTGATGGGAAGCCCTTCAGCATGCTCTCAGCGTGATGGGAAGCCCTTCAGCATGCTCTCAGCGTGATGGGAAGCCCTTCAGCATGCTCCTCCTTGCCACACTCCGCCGTTGCATCGCCGCCCTCTCACCCCACTCACTCGCTCCCCTGCCCTTCCCTGCCGTCTCCCCCCCCCATGCACGTCATGGCGGCGCTCAACATTGAGCGTCTGGTGGACCTCCTACTCCACACGCACGCCCGCCCTCACCGCCCCGCCCTCTCTCTCACGCACGTCCTCTCGGGTCTTGACGTTGAGCTTCTGGCCGATCTCGTATTCCACGGGCAGCCCTTTGAGACGTCTCAGGAGCTATCCCCCTCCCCGCCCCCACCCCCGTCCCCTCCCCCGCCCCGTCCCCCCGCCCCCACCCCCGCCCCCTTTCCCCTGGCTTCCCCCCCCACCGCACTTACATCGTCGCGGCTCTTGACGTTGAGCTTCTGGTCGATCTCGTATTCCACGGGCAGCCCGTGGCAGTCCCACCCGAAGCGCCGCGTCACGTGGTGGCCCGTCGCCGTCTGGTAGCGCGTCACCACGTCCTTGATCGTGCCGGCTAGGATGTGCCCGTAGTGCGGCAGGCCTGAGGGAAGAGAGGGGGGGAAAAGGGGGGGAGAGGGGGGGAAAGGGGGGGAAGAGGGGGGGAAAAGGGGGGAAGAGGGGGCTTGGGGAGGGGGGCCTTGTGAGGCGCCTCAAAGCGCGGGACCACGCTCTTGATCGTGCGCGCCAGGATGTGCCCGTAGTGCGGCAGGCCTGGAGGGGGGAAGAGAGGAGAGGCGGGTAGGGCGAGACGAGGGGGAGCGCGTTGGGTAAGCGGTTGATTGCGGAGTGGCGGGAGGCCGCGGAGGGAGGCGCGACTGCGTGCAAGTGGGGGTTGACGAAGATGGTCGCGAATGCAGTGAATGTCGCGCTTCGCACGTGGCGAAGGGCGGCACCTGTGGCGAGGGGTTATGTAACGCCTGTGGGGCTTACACGTAAGGGTATGAGTGCATCCGCTGCGCCTCAAATATAACCCTCGTTTTGACCCAGTGGGTAGCGAGGTGTTACAGGTTACCAGTGGCGAAGGGCGGGCCATCGTAGAAGACGTATTCGGGCAGCCCCTGGGTGCGGCGCAGCTGCTCGTGGAAGGCGTCGAGGCGCTCCCACAGCTGCAGCACCTTCTCCTCCTCGCGCGGAAAGCTGAAGTCCTTCCCCTCCACCACCGCCTCCATCGCCACCCCGAGCGCCTTGCCTCCTCGCGCCTTGCCTCCTCGCGCCTTGCCTCGTCTGCGCCCCTTTGTCCCTCGCGCAGATGGTCTCCGCAATCGGCGCGGAACCTCGCGTGCCCTGCGCGCACTGCGAGCGGGACGAGCAGCGAGATCGGAGAGAGCGAGGCGCGCGAATGGTGACTTCGCGACCCACGCGAGAGTGAACGAACGGGCTCTTCAAGTGTCGAGCTCAAAATGCAGTATGGTGGAGTTAAAACCAGAACCTCCGGCTGGGGTGATTTCGCGTCGGATCCCAGTTCAGGCTGCTTTTGAAATTTCCCTGAAATCTTTAATGAGTATTTCACAACAAGCAACCTGTAATGAGTTATAACATAATGCACGGTATAATACAATGAAAGTGATGAGACATGGGGATGCCTAGGTGGACGTTTTCGGCGTGCAGTTCACCCCTCTGATTGTTGAGATGGAAATGTCTAGGTGGACGCTTTCGGCGTTGGCTGCGGCAGCAGGGGGATGCACATTTTGGACTTGCCGTTTGGAAGGAGGCATGTCAGGAGGATGATCGGTCATTTTCCTCTTATCGCATAGGATCCTTAAAGGCTATGATTGGGGTGGCCTTACAGCGTGCCCAAGCTAGAGTCATTCTGCTTCGCGATGCATCGTCTATGGGAGGAGTAGATATCGACCTGGTGGCAGGGCTGACGTTTCGTTTTAGGACTCCCTGATTCCTGGGAAATTTTTCCCCCTCTATTATGAGGGCACATTTTTCGCAAGGTAGCTACTCTGATAGCTCAGTGTCATACGAAGTCCTACTCTGACCCGACAGGGTTCACAGCTCAAAAACAGGGTTGCTATTAAAAGTGCACTATTTCTCAAAATGAGTGATACAACTTCTTAAACTTTCCTAGACTATCTAGTGCACGGGTTTGTCAATGTGTTACACCTCCTCCACATCCTCATCGTCCGACAGGACTGGATTGTCCTCCTCTTCCTCCTCCCCCACGATCTCCTGATCGTAGCCGAAGGCCTGTTCCACTTTATCGTCCTCCTCCTCCTCCCCCTCATCCTCGTTCTCCCCGACATTTCCAGCAGCCACTTCTTCAACCTCCTTCTGCTTCCCCTTCCTCTCCCTCTCTGCCACAGCCAGCTTCAAGCTCTTCGCAGGGCGCCTCCTCCGCATGGACCTCCACACCTCGAGTGCCTCTGGCCAGTCGATCTCATACTTCAGAACCGATATCTGCATCAGCTCCCCGAGACGCGCGTTGCAGAGCGCTCCTCGCACCCAGGACTTGATGACGTTCAGCCTGGAGAACCCCCTCTCGCACTCCACGGTGGAGAGGGGGAGCACAGCCAGCGTCTGCCACAGCAGGATGAGGTTGGGCCATCTCCTGCCATGCACATTCGTACACACAACACAACGGAAACTGTTAGCGATGCGAATCAACAAGTTAAAAATCATGTAATCAAGCAGTGGGCTACCTCCTTGAGCTTGCGCTCCCAAGAAAGTTGGACAGGCCCTTGGTGAAGCTCTCCATCTCATGGTGTGTTTCCATGATCGCACAGAAGGTCGGGAGCTTCCTCTCTGCTGCTTTGAGGTCGAATCCCAGCAACTTGTGGTGGAACAGCTTGCTGCATTCATGCAGCCACTCTATGCGCCTTTTCTCTCGCTGGGCCTTGATCTTCGGCCACTTCCTCGCCCGGAACAGCTTCGTCGGGCCCAGCTTCCCAATGTCCTCCAGCCAGTCGTTGAGGTTGTCCACGCAGTCGCGGGCGAATTTGCGGCACAGCTTCACGCAGTCTGCGTAGGTGCTTCCTTGCTTGTGTCCCTTCAGCTTCCTCTCATGCATGGTGTAGAGGTGGTTGATTGGGCGTCCCGCACCGTCCACGCCTCGCACCCGGACCTGCTTGCCTCCACCCTCCTTGTGGACCTTGAGGAAGTTGACCAGCCAGCTCTTCCCCTCGCCCCCAAAAGCTTTGTTTGGCGTCAAGTAGCGCTCCGTCAGGTCATTCGTGATTGACTCAATCGTCTTCGCAATCTCAGTCACATCCAGCTATCACAGAGCAGTAGTAGACAACAGGGAGAAGGATTAGCAACAGTGTAGTATGAAACCTCAAATGCCAACAACATAGTAGCATTCAACCTCACCTCACGTCTCTGGAAGCAGCGGTTGAGGGCGTTCATGTCCGCCAAGATGTCGGCCAGGAAAAACAAACAGAACTGGAACTTGTAGCACGTCACAATCTCGTAGGCCTTGTGGTTGTGCTCCCAGAGCAGCACGATGCAAGCGCCGATGACCTTGCACAGCCTGTGCACCGCATCACCTCGTGACAGCCACCGAATCGTGTGGATCCCTTGGACTTCCAGGATTGTCTTGTAGATCACTCGCTGCAGGTACTTGAACCGCTGACTCCACACGCTTGAGTTCCCGAGCAGCATCGCCACTGTGCGCACCACCTTGTCGACCATGTCGATGTCCGTGTTTGACTCCGCGGCGTCCTTCACAGCCAACGCCTCACTGTTAAAAGCAGGGAATACAAATCAACAGTCGTTGGTAAAACAATTAGCGTAGAAATGCAGCAGTGAAATGAACCAAGATACACACTGGTGGGCGATGCAGTGACAAGAAAACAGGTGCGGAACGTGTTCCCGAAGACGTGCCACCAGTCCGTTCTCTTTCCCAATCATGACTGACGCCCCATCCGTGCTGATGCCGACGATCTTGGACACATCGATGGCTGCGGAGCGGAGATGGTTCAGAAGCACCTCGAACGGAGACCTTGCATCACACCGCTCAACTGTTAGCAACGTAAATAACTCGCATGCAATTTGACGATTCTTCAGAAACGTAAGGTACATAATCATGTGTTTCCCTCGCGTTCGGTCGGTGCTCTCGTCGCATTGGATGCCCAGGAAGGGGGATGTCAGGATGTGGTCCATCTGCACCCGCGTGGGGTATGTGCTGATGCTGTGGACCATCTGCTGGAAGCCGTATCTACAAAAAGGACAATGAGATGGTCAGGTCCCGAAATACAAGCAAGGACGCCAGCAACAAACTAGAAGCAACAATCTAACAAGCATTTACTACCGTGTCAGATACACCGCCGTAAAATTGTCGAGGAATGTCTGACTTGTCCTGCTCCGCAAGGAGCCGCACCAACTTCGGAAACATGCTAATCGGCGCGTCGCACTGTCACAGAAACTGCGTAGACCGCATCAGTCAAATCGCGCGCCGACCCTCGACGTTGAAGTTGATGAAGTCTGAAATTACCTGCTGCCCCTCGCGGATGCCTGCCGCAATCTTCAACTGCCGATCCACCACAGCCGTGTGTGCATCCGTATGCTCGTGCGCCCGGGAGGACTGCGTCTGCAAGTCACGGCCTCCGTCGTCACCTTGCATGGCGTACCTCGTGTTCCCCTTCCCGTACGATATGCAGATGCTGCACTTCACGTAGGGGAAACCGTCCTTGGTTTTCCCAAACACCAGCCAAGAGAAATGCTGCGACCACTTCGTCTTGTAGTTTATACTCGCCTCCAGGTACATATGCTCTCGTAGCTGCGCCTTGGTGATTGCGGGCGAGCTGGTATCCGCGCGCACAGGGATGTGAACCTCCTCCGACAGCTCAGCTTCTTTCGGTGGAGGATCTGCCGGCTTTTCAGGCGGTGGAATACGGCGGCCTCCGACGACCAGAGTACTCTGCGCCCACTTCCCTGATCGCGCACGCTTCCGAGTGGAAGAAGCCGACGGCGGGCCAAGGGACACCCGCACCGTGCTTGGAGTGGGACTAGGCGAGGGTGGTGGGGGATCTTTGCTGCAGGAAGCAACAGCCGGGGGGAGAGTGAAGGTGATAGGACGAGGAGAATCAGTAGGAGAAGGGGTTACTATAGCGGCAGAGTTTTGAATGGTAGACCTAGGCGGTTCTGGTGTGACGGGAGCACCCGTAGCTCTAAGAAATTCGAGCCCAGAACGGGGAGCATCTGATGCTTTCTCCGGCTGGGCTGGCGCGTTCGGGTTCGCCGGTAAAGGTGGCTCGTCAGGGCCAGTCTCAGGAGCAGCTTTGTCGGCCAGCACGCCCTCCATGGCGGCGAGATTGGTGAAAGATTGAGCGAGAGGAAAGTGTGAGACATAATGCACGAAACGGAAAGAAAACAACAGGAAGCGAAAGAAGGCCTAGCTGTTGGTAGGGGGAAGGAAGGGAAGGTTGGAGATGGCGGGGGCATCACGAAACCATCGCGGCGCGACTCCATGGTAGCATTCGTCGATGTTTCAAGGTCGAATTCATTCAAGGACTGCTGGACTGCCACCGAATAGTGTCAACATGCAGTTCTGGCTAATGGCAGATGCATGCTGTGCACTGCGCGGTGCGCGTGGCAGCACCGTATCATTGATTTGGGTGCGTTGTCACTGTTGCCAGGTATGATGTACAGCACGGCGGTGTATTATATTGTCGGTATTACGTCAGTCCTGCGCGTGAACGGGGTACCTCACATGGGGCACTCGAAGTAATGATTACGCACAAAGGGGGGTTATCGAAAGGAAAATTCGAGGAAACTTCCTCCCGATACCCTCACATTCAGGGTCCACAGAACGCATACTCTACATAGACATAGTCCGCAACTACACTACTCTGAGCCTAGTTACAAGATTTCAGAGTACGTTAAGTAACTTATCTGATTGGATCAGAGTTCACAAGTTAAAGAAACTGCAATTGCAGGGACCACCAAGTGAGAAGCCTGTAATCACCCTGAAATCAGGGTAATTACCCAGGTAAAATCAGTTCTGCCAGGTGGATAGGGAGAGGGAGGACGCTGAGGAGTTGGGAGGGGCGCTGTGGGTGGATGCTCAGTATTTAGTGTCCGCCCCATTGTGAGGGGTGTCAAGGGGGGGGGGGGGGAGGGATAGGTGAATGGGGCTTTTAGATACGGTGTTTTCTTGGGGTGTTGTCTGTGTTGGGCTTCTCTTGGCTTTACTTTCGCTATTCCTTTCCTTTCCCATTTCCTCCCTTTCTTCTCTTTCTAGCTTTTCTCTTCCCGTCCCTCTTTACCTTTTCTGCTTGTATGTTTTGCCTTCGACGCATAATAAAAAAAACCAACCTGCAAAAAAAATAAAAATAAAAATGATGAGCAATTATAGGGCGAGCCCTAGCTAGGTGGGGACCTCGGAAGTGCGAGGGCTGGAAGCGTCGCAATTGATGCGGGCGACCCGGAAATGGTTCGGGCCGAAAATGTTGACCGAACCAAATTGACGCGAAGTACTCGGGATGTCCTTGCTAAGGGCTGTCTACAATAATGAATTCCAAGTCATTTGACCTTCCCACCTTCCAAGTAAGATGACTGCAGTTATACATAGGCAAGTCTTGCGATAACGCGCGCTTGCGAGTAGCGAGTCTTACGCATTCCAAGATCTGCAGTTTTCATGCTATAAGGCCCCCTTACACGTAGGCGAGTCTTGCGATAGCATGAAAACTGCAGATCTGCGGCAGGGCTCTCGTTATCAGGGTAAAATACCTCCTTTGCACTGACTGGTGGCCGTTTTTTTCCATTTAACCTTTCACTGGTAGGGTAGTGGGATTTTTACCCTAGGCCAGCAAGTGTGCTATTTTTTTTACCCTTTGTAATACAGTGTGCCGCAATTTTTTCCCTGACTGTACAGTGAATGTTTTTGTTACACTGATACTGAATTCTCGGAAGCAAGGATTTCAGAAATTTAACAGTTTGCGAAACGAACAACAAGACCAACACACACACACACACAACGACATCAACCACAGGTGCAGTCCCGAAAATTGCACGTGACGTGCCGCGTAATCACCACATTGGTGGAAGTGGTAGACAACATGCCAGTGCAACACGGAATCAAGGCCAGAGCAACATTTGAAAGCTGCCAGACTTGTCTAGTAGCGCGCCGACAGCACAGCAGGGCAGGGATGCTCCTTTCGTGCTGTCCAGGGCACCTCCTGGCAGCCAAAAGTGACCACCGTGAGCCATGCAAGAAACGAGCTCTGGGGTCATCACAGGTGTTGGAGGGGGTCGTTCTCCCAAGAACACCCCATTTTCTTGATCCTTCTCATACCGTCCATGTGAGAACCACCTAGTGGTTGGTCTCTCACATATCCTAGTCATGCCTGCCGAGCAACCTCCTCAATCTCCCGGTGTAGTGCGTAATGGCCTTTCAGTGCTGGGAGTTATTCCTCGCCTTGCTGACACCTAGAGCGTGCCCATCTGACCGTTGCCATGTCCCACCTCTCCAGTGCGTAGTGTGGGTATTATGCACCAGTTCGAGCCACCGTCCACTCCTGCTGACTGGGAGCCGCACGCGTCAATTGTTCTTGTGCCAAGCGGTGGTGAAGGGTCGTCTACACCCCACGCGGGTTCACCATCCACTGTGAACAGCACCCCGGGGAAACGCCCGTGTGTTGGAGTGAAGTAGAGTCAGCAACGGCCATGGGGAGCCCCGCCACCTCGAAAGAAGCTTTACCACAACGTCCAGTAGCCACTGAAGACAAGACGCCTGCTAAAACGACCGGTGACGTACTCTACGATACCATAAAGCATCGTTATGAGACGGATTGGCGTGGTAAATGTAAGTGGTTGCGTCTAATTCGATTGCCTAACGGAAATGCAAAGCTCAAGTGTATGCAGCATGGCGACCTCGCTGCTCACACTAGCTACGGTGTGAGAGGTGAAGGTGGCTGCGACCTCCAGATTGGAAGCGTCTCGGCCTATTCCTCAGCACGAGCTCACAAGAACGCAGTCAAGTACCAAGAAGAAGCTGCAGCTGAGAAGACGAAACAGGCGACACTGACTCGGTGGCAGACAACAGATGCGTCGACGCGTCACATCATTCGCATTCTTCATATCACCCTTTTTATCTGCAAGGCGGATGCACCAATCGCGATGTTCATCCCGCTCTACTGGTTCTTGGCTAAGGAAAGTCTTGGCTATGGTGCCTACTACATTGAGTAAGCGCAGGTTTTTTTAACGGGTGCTTCGGGTGATGTTCACAAATACTGACAGGATTGGCGTCTGTTGTTGTGTTGTGTGGATGTGGCTTCAGATAGATTCTCCGGGCCATCTCAACGTACCTGCAGGAAGTGCAACGGTCGCATTTGCTGGAGTCGCCTTGGACCGATTGGCTTGTCCCTCGACGAGAGCACAGACCGAATTCATGGTAAACATCTCATCGTTTACGCAACCATTTTCTGTGGCACCGCTGTGGTCAACGAGTTCATAACGCTCATCACTGTTGACCGTGTTGATGCAGCCTCTCTGACGTCTGCTATGGTGCAGTATCTGACAGGGATTGGCGTGGATCTACAGAAAGTCTCAGCCATTTCAACGCACGGCGCCAGTGTGATGATGGGGAAGAACAACGGTGTTGTCGCCCGTCTGCGAACGAGGATCCCACACCTTGCCTCAACGCACAGTGTCGCTCATCGGTGAGTGTCTCTCCGCTCTTCCTCTGATGAAGCGTTGTACCGTTGTTGACATTCATACTCACAACTTATACTTTGTTTTCTTGGCAGGGAGGCTCTAGCTGCAAGCGATGCTGCGGATGTAGTTCCAGAGCTGTACATGGTTGACGATGTCATCCGTGGCTTTGCAGAACTCATCGGGCGATCCAACGTCAATTACGAGAAGTTTCAAAACATTCAGCATATCTTCTGCAAGAGAAACTGGAGGCTCAAGGGATACACATCGTTCACTGGCTGTCATGTGGTAAGGCCGTTCGACGCTTCCTCAAGATCCTGCTTGCTGCCGTCGTGGTGCTGAAAGAGTACAACCCTGCCCTGTACAAGATTGCCACCTCGTTCAATTTTTAGTGGTTGATCCGGCTGCTTACTAATGTGCTGTGGGAGTTGAATCATCTCAACCAACGGTTTCAGCAACAACAGTAAACTGAAACTGAAACTTGAAGTTTATATAGTCCCAGTTATGTGTGTCGCCAATCCCGTCGTTTGTACTGCCTGAACTGATCGACGTCACGCTCGTGTCGCATCTCGTGGAGCAGATACAAATGCGCATGAAGAACTGGTACACAAGCGAGGAAAAACGAGGCTATACTCGCAACAACTGGGAGGAAGGGGGATGATTAAACCAACAACCAACGTGATACACAAGCGACCACCCGAGAAGATAAGACACACTGGGCCGATGGAAATGGCAGATGGGAATGGGAAAATAATGCAGATGGGAATGGGAAAACAACGCTCAGGTAAAGAACATGAGGTCAACGAAGCAGTTTAGCTAGCCATTTCTTGAAATTCTCCACTCGTTTGGCATTGTCAGGTATGTATGAGGCTGACCGAAATAGCTTAGACCCCTCGAGCTGCTCCTAGTCCCTCATCCGCCACTCCAGCTCCGCGTTGACAGCACGCACGAACTTAATCGAAAGCTCAAAACAAGCCATTACATCACCGTCCGTCTCTTGCCCTTCAATGGCCCTCTCGTGCAGCGTGTAGCTGAATGACACGGGGTTGCTGTTACTATCTACGCCCTCTGCCTTCACCTCCCACTTGTCCATCTTTTGATGGCGCTGAATGAAGTTGTTCAATATCATCTTCTCTCCACAGCCGAAGTGGTGATCCGGGGAACCACCCACTGAGCACAGTCGAGTGCGAGAGGGGGTTCAACAAACAGAATTTGATCAAGATGAGGGGGCGTGGCTGCCTCTCAGATACCACACTGGAGCATTTGATGCACTGTTCCCTGCTGCACTACGAAGTGGACTGGTACGAGGTGGTGTCCATCTTCAGTGGCAAAAACCCTGGGGAGGCTCTTTTTGTTGAAGCTGTTGTAGAGTCGTTTGACCATGTTAGGCGAATGAGAAGTAGATGCCGGTACTGGAATGTGTGCAAGGCCTTGTGAAGCAGGAGCAATGCATATATTGATTCTACTATTGATGTAGTGCCATATAATAGTGAGAAGAAAGTTCACGGAAGCGGATAAGGAAGCTCTTCAGCCTGGCGGAACGACTCAAGGCATTAAAGATGCTGCGCGAGACTTACTTGCGACGGCGACTTACGGAGCTGTGCTGCCTCAGAAGGAAGGCTCGGATGCGTCGAAACCTGCCACGGAACGGGGGAGAACGGTCAGCATCAGGACAAGGGTGAGGGAGTCAATGCTGTGGCTACGGCTGATGAGGATGATGAGGATGACGGTTACCTGAGTGATGACCCCGAGGAGCGTTATGAGGCTGCTGCGAAGGGCGAGGTGGCGCAGCGTGTCCGGTTTGCCATCACTCTGCTGGTTCCTGTTGAGTTCAAGCCGGAGTTGACGCGGGTGCAGGCGACTCTGCGTGCGCTTTTCGGAATCTGGAAAAAGGACTTGGGGGTTGATGTGCAGTCTACTACCAAGTTTCAAGAGCTGGGTACTCAGTACCTGAATAAGAAGCAGTACTGCCGTCTTCAGGTGTCGTTTGATCGGGCGCGTGACGCTAACTTCGTCTGGCGTCATGGGATCGTCCACGTCTGTATGGATGGGAAGACAAGGATTAACCTGGATTGGCAGCACCCGGTGGATCCGGCTTATGTCAAGGCGCGTGCGGCTGATCCTGCGCTGGTGGAGGTCCTGTTCAAGGGGGTGGATGCGGTCATTACGCCTGATATGCTTTGCGAGATGCCGATGGTGGTGAAGCTGGTCGTGCGTGGGAGGTCGGCCTTTAAGGAAGGCTGCTGCTTCCATCGCGTCGTCAATCCTGTTACGGGGATGGATACGGACAAAGTGAAAGGCCTGGTGAGGCCGCATGCGGGGGATAAGTACCGTTTGCATCATCTGGTGGAAGATCCTGTGAACAGTGATAAGCAGTTACTGGTACACTATCGTCGCAGCTCTGCTCCTACTGCAATGGTTTTCATATGACGAGGTATCATGATGCGTATGTGGCGGAGCGTCAGAACAACATCAGCAAGTGGAGCCTGTCTTTGGGACGGGTGCATGGGATCAATGGTAATAAAATGTGGTCTTCTATCAAGTGTTTCTGCTTACCCTTTTCGTCGTCTTGCCAAGCTAATGAAGTGGGTGTGTCGGATCCGCGCAGCTGCCTCAGTCAGACTCACAGATCTGACCAGGCTTATTCTGAAGGACCCGGCGCTGGTGCTGATCTCGACCGGGGGGAACCGCGAGGAGTGGATCTGCGTGCAGGAGTGTTGCGACAAGGCGTGTGGGGTCACTTTTGCGCAGGCCGCGGAACACGTTGTTTCGCAGCGCCACAGCGATGGCACGATGTCTGGCGCGGCTACCCGCAGCTCCAAGGCTAGTGTCGCTTTGCCGGCCGCGCGGAAGGAGTTTGGCGTGTGAGGCTATTTCTTTCACCTGTGGGACTCAGAGGAGGGTGTCTGGGGGTGGTAGTGCATCTTGCGGCAAAGAAGGAGCATGTGTTGGCTGTTAGCTGTGCTGAGGACTCAGGATGTTGTATGTCAGGTGACGTAGTGGAGAACCTTTTTGTTGTCTCAAAGCCCTGTGGATGCAAGGGGGCCTCAAGGAAGTTGAATAATGAGTAACGCCATCCGACTCACCATCGTGTCCCTGAACATCAACGGTTTAGGGAGTTTAGGGAAGGAACAGGCGGTAAAAAGGTGGATCAATTCAACGGCAGACATTGTAGTGTTAGCAGACACAAGGATACCAGCGGATCATAACTTCTGGGCGGAGTTGAGGCCGTGCTGCATGGCCACGGTGGCAGCTCCAACCAGGTGGTTTGGCCATCCTGTGTTTCAAGGAAGGGGTGCAGCTTGAAGATGCACAACCACATCAGTCTGGCAGGTTGTTGCATGTCAGGGTGAAGTGGGGGACGAGACTGGTACATGTTGTTCAGGATCCGTCATTTCGAGAAGCTACGACGAACTCATTTCTCAACTAAACGCAAATCCGCTCGGTAGGATGTTGCGTCTTAGGCTTAGCTACCATCTCCAATTTGAATCACTTAGAAAGATGGTCTAGAGAGTGAGAACCAAGTAAAAACGTCAAGCTGGTGCATGACTAGAATGGTGGAGGAAGTACAAGCATTAAGGCATAGAAAGTTGGAGTTGGGAACCTCCAAGAGAACCATGAGAGGGAAGAGGTTCTCCAAGAGCTAGGGAAGGATGGTAGGAACCTTCCTACTAGCAAGGATGCAACCCTCATCATGAGGTCCTTGAGGTGTCACATGCAAAATCCAATCTAGTTGGATTTTGCCTAGGTGTTGCAACATTTGCAACCCATGCTAGAAACTTCTAGCCACCCCAATCCAAAAGTCAAAGTTGCCTTCCTAACCACCCAACCAAAGATCCCTTTATAGTCATGTCCCAATAACCGCCCAAATTAGATATAACCCCAAAAGGTAATAAGAAATCCAAATCTTGGAAATCTTGTAACTTGGGCGATCTTGGTCGGAATAAGGCGATCTTGGTATCGTTGGAAAGCTCCTGCATGATCAAGCATGTAAACTTGGAGAAAACACAGAGATGTTACTATCCAACAGCCATGCACAATGACATATGCTCATGCAAATCATGCAAGCACAAATAGCACGAGCACTCGGCAGGACGTTAGGATGACATGCACTCAGAATGACGTGCATCCAACAAACTCCCCCTCAGACTAACGGACTGCATGCACACACACTGACACGCATGCAAACACTCATGCACACAAACACACATGCACTCATGACACCGCTGCCCACACTAGTGCAATGCCATGCCACACATCTTAGCACACTTCCAATGTGCGCTCTCGGGAAGTCTCTTGGTAAGAAAATCTGCCGCCTGCTTGCTAGCCTTCACATGGTGAAGCTCAACAACTCCCTCCTTCACCATCTGCCTCACCCAATGCCACTTAATCTTCATGTGCTTGTTCAGCCCATTCAGGATAGGATTATTGGCCATGCCAATAGCAGCCTCGCTGTCAGAGAAAAGTGGTGTAGGTCCCTGCTGTTCAGCTCCCATGTCCTCCAGCAGCTTCCTCAGGAGCACGATCTCCTTGATGGCATGGTACATCGCCATGTACTCTGCCTCTCCGGAAGACTGAGCAATCTCACTCTGCTTCTTGGACCTCCAGCTCACTGGTCCACCTCCGACCATGCACACAAAGCCGCCAACTGATGACTGATCCTCCTCCTCCGAGGCCCACGTAGCGTCGGTGAAGCACGACAGCTTCAAGGTTCCATTCGTCCACCATGGTGAGGAAGTACAGCACTCCCCCAGTCCCCTCCGTCCTCATAGGACCCACCAGGTCCATGTGCACCACCTCCAATGGTGCCTTGGCTGATCCCTCCGCACGTGGAAACGGGAACCGCGCAAACTTGTTTTGCATGCACGCCTCACAGCTGCCATAGTGAGCACCATCACCTTGCAGCTGCAGCCCATGCACGCACTTCTCCTTGTGCATCACCTCCAATGTAGAAACAGCCACGTGTGCGAGCCGCCGATGCCAAGTCTCCCAATCCGCTTGGCCCGAGGTAGCCGACGCCTTCACCGCCGCACTTCCTCCAATCAACTCCTCTCCTTGCACACCTTGCTGCTCCTCCTCAGTGACACTCTCCTCCACTGATGCCACTGCTGCCGCCTTGCCCGATTTCCGCCAAGGGAGGACCGGGATCTGCCACATGCCCTTGTGGACATCCCCTTTCTGCCGCAGGTCCCAAATGAGGCGCTTGTCGTTGTAGGCACGATAGCGCTCCGAGCCAATCGTCTCGGTGTTCACACCTGCATCTCCCAACCGGCCGGTAGAAATCAGGTTCGCGCACAAGTCCGGCACCCACAGCACGTTCTTCAGCCCCACGAGCTCTCCATCCGCTCCCATGAACTTGGCGCATCCCATGCCCATGACCTTGGCCTTGGCGCCCGTCGCGGATCTGACTGTAGAGATGGGTGCGGGCTGAATCTCATCGAGTAGGTCCGCACGAGGAGTCATGTGCCAAGAGCTCCCGGAATCAAGCACCCAATGGGTGAGAGGGTGTAGGAGAACCTTGGCAGCCATAGCGAGGTCGGTTGCACCTTCGTTCACGAAGAAGAAGAACCCGGCCTTCCGCTCCTCAGATTTGCCGCCTTTCTCCTCATCCTTCTCCTCTCCACTAGCTCCCATGACTCCCCCACTCCTCTTGCCACCATGCTGGTTGCTTGATGAAGGCGGGGTCCAATCCTTAGGTCGTTGGTAGCACTTCCGCCAACGATGTCCGCGCTTCTTGCAGTAGAAGCACACCTCCCCTTGACCCCCGCCGCCATCCTCCTTAGGGTTGTCTTTGTTCTTGCCCTTCCACTTCTTCTTGAAGCCACTCTTTCCACCTCCAACTCCATAGCCAGCCCCCTCCTCCGAGCGCTCCACACTCCGGCGCCGCAAGTCCTCCTCAAGAATGCGCGCCCGGATGTAATCCACGCTCCATTGGGGTTGTTGGGAGTTGAGGTTGATTGCAAGGGCAGACCACGACTCCGGCAGCCGTATCACGATCTCCACGCATTGCACGAGCTCCGGGTACACCACACCGCCGCCTTGGAGCTTCGTGAAGATGTCGCGCGGCGATGCTGAAGAGGTACTGGGACGGCAGGAGGAATTTGCTGCAGACACGGACGGGGTTAAAGGTGCAACTAGACGGAGAAGCGCCGACTGCCCTGCTCTCAGCCCTGGTGAGGAGCAGGAAGGCAAAGACGGGTATTAAGGAGCTGGTACGAGATGGGGTCAGTTACTCAGAGGCGAAGGCGGTGCTCGGTGAGGCCACAAGGCATTTCACGACGGCGTTAGATGTTGGCTCTGCAGGCGGTGATGAGGCGCGGTCGTTGCAATGGTCGCCGCGGAGAGTGCTGGAGGATGCATCGGTAGTAGAGCTGTCCCGGGACTGGACAGAGGAGGTCAGACAAGCGATAAGGGAGCTGGCGAATGACAAATCCCCTGGGAAGGACGGATTACCTAAGGAGCTTTACCAGGTTCACTGGGAGTCGTTGAAGGGTCCTGTGATGAAGATGGTCAAGGATTTCATGGAGACGGGGGACTTACCGGAGGTGGTGAACGAGGCGGTTACGATCCTGCTGTACAAAAAGGGAGATGAAACGGATGTCAGGAATTACAGACCGATAACCCTGCTGACAAGCACGTATAAGATACTGGCGAAGGTGGTGGCTTCAAGGATGCAAAAGGTTCTTACCCAAGTGATTTCAGGGGAGCAGTACGGGTTCTTGCCAGGGAAGAGACTTACGGATGCGGTGTCGCTGGTAGCGGATCTAATCGATGCGGCCAAGAACAAGAACAGGGACTGGTACCTCCTGCTGATTGATTTTGAGAAGGCATACGACTCGGTGCGTCGGGATTTCATGCTAGAGACGATAGCGAAGCTGGGCTTTCCACCGCGGTTTGTGGGCTGGATCGAGGCACTGCACAAAGACGTTCACACGCGACTGTGCGTCAACGGTTGGGTGGGTGAGAAGATTCAAATGCATAAAGGGGTGAGGCAGGGGTGCCCGCTGGCCCCTTACCTTTTCCTGCGTGCGGTGGAGCCACTAAACTGCTTGGTGGAGGAACGGAAGCTGGGGATAGGAGAGGAAGGTTGCGAGCGGCTGGCGTACATTGGGTACGCAGATGACACAACGTTGCTGCTGGACGGTGTGCATCAGCTGTAGGAAGCGGAGCAGGTGTTGAAGGACTTCGCAGACGCGTCAGGCCTGAAAGTGAATAAGGGGAAGTCTGCGCTCCTGCCACTGGGGTGCAACGTGGACAAAAGCGCGCCAGACGGAACGGAATTTAAGTGGGTGAAGAAAGATGTAGCGGAAAGGCTGCTGGGTGTTTGGATTACGCCAGGTGGGAATGGGGAGATCACGTGGGAGAAGGCATTTGACAAAGCAGCGGGGGAGCTAAGCAAGTGGCATAGCAAGTATCTCACGACGGGTGCGCGGGTGACGATCATCAACAGCTATGTGCTGCCGGTGTTCATCTTCCAGGCCCAGGTGTACCCGCCGGAGGACCTGCTGTGGAAGAGGTTGGAAACACTGATAGAGAATTTTGTGTCAGGGAACCACGCGGATACGGAGAGGCATTTCAGGTTATGGACTGGGGATCTGATTTACGCGCCAAGGGAACAGGGTGGACTGGGAGTGGTCGACCCGAGGGGGAGAGTAGACAGTGTCGCTCTGCGGTATGTGGGCTTGGCGTTGCTTCAGGGGTGTCCGCTCAGAAGAGGTGTGACTTAGAGTGCTGCTGACCTGCCATTGGGGTGGGCTACACTGTATGCGCAAAGGCGGTGTTAAGGGGGGGCTTATTTCGGAGCAGGAGATGGGCTAAGCTTTGCAAGACAGTATTGAAATCGTCGGTAGTGATAGTACCTGGTGCAGCCTCACGTTGGGATGTGGCGGGGGAGTATCTGTGTTTCAACAGCAGTATTCCGCACCGTGGGAAGGCCCCGTTTGGAGGTCAGAAGGGGACGGAGCTAATACGGAAGTGGCGGATGCAGGATATGATAGTGCACAAGTGGGATGGCACGGTACTCGTAAAAACAGAGGATGAGCTAGTCCGGGAGCTGGGCGACAAGAAGAGTGCGGAGATGGCGCTCAAGGCTTTTCATGCGGCCCCGGCGCAGTGGAGGGAGTGGTTGCTTGCCCCGTTAACGGCGGAGGAGATTAAGGGAGTCTCGCCGGTGGTAAGCACCACGTTACCGAGTCAGAAAAGGTGCCTCTGGGAGGTGTGCGGGACCAACGGCAGGAGGGTAGGGCTGCAAGCCCTGAACGGAAGTGGGGAACGTGTTGCGTGGAACATCAGAGTGGAATTGCACTGTGAAAGTGTAACCCAAGTGAGGCTCGACCAGGGGCGTGTGGTGGGGGTTGCAGGTGACCCCAGAGTAAGGCTGCTGTTGTCAGAATTGTTTGATGGGATGGAGGTGGTTCCGCTGAGGAAACTCAGGGAGCCGAGCAAAGGGGCGGAAGCTGTGGCGGAAAAACGGGCAAAGTGGGAAGCGCGGGCGGGAAGGAGCATCGATTAGGAACGGGGGAGGAGGGTAAGGGACTCCCTCGCTGTCCCGGCAAGGGCGAGAGATGTCCTACTAAGGGTGCAGAATCTCAACCTCCAGGTGGGGGAGAGGGTCTATTTCTTGGGCGGCGGGGTGGTGACGTGTCCGCACTGTGGCGGAACAGAGACGCTGGAGCATTGCCTGTTGGAGTGCCCCCACATTCTGCCAGTGGTGGCTGCGGTCAAGTCGGCGTTATGAATGATGCAGCTGGGGAGGCACGTGGATGACCTGGCAGGCCTGTTGTTCGGGGCGGAGGAGACGAAGTCGGGTTTTCCGGAAGCGACTATGATGGCGATAGCGGTGCACCAGATCTGGCTGGGGAGGTGTGATGTGTCGCTAAAAAAGGTCAAGAAGCTCCAGGCTCGGAAGGTGCTCCGGAGGATAAACGTGGAGTTCAACAAACACGCGCGGGTTTACTATAGTAGGCCAAGTAAGCAGGCTCGGAAGGATAAGGCACGTTGGAATCTGGCGGATGACGAAGCATGCGTGATGCGGAGAATTTGCGACAACATGGCAGTGGGTCTGAGGTGGCACGGGGACTTCCAGTCGATCTGGTCGAACCCGAGAACTTTCGTGAAACCGCCGTAGGTTCGCAGGGAGGGCCGGGTACACCATCTGGTTTGAGCCCGCAGAATCAGTTACGACTGAAGTGTTTTGCTTGTGCACCTGTTGTGTAAGCTTTCACTAAAAAAAAAAAAAGAAAAAGAAAAAAAAGTGAGAAAAAGTGAGAAGAAAGTTACGCTGGGAAATTCAGTGTAAGGCCAAAATTTGTCGGACAGTTTCATCCTAGGAAAATCTTTACACTGTCTTTGTCAGAGAAAAAAAATACCCTACACATCTGGATTGACTACACCTAGAACCCTGATTACAAAGGGTGCCCCAAAACGAATCTGAAGCCCTGATCTGCGGTCGAAGGTGGATCCGACAGCTCAGAAAGGCGTTAAATGTCAAGCAGACGCGTGGATAAGCACTTGATCAGTCGAAATTGACGGTTGGAATCGGATGTGTAGCGGATCTGAACCAGATGCATGCGATGTTGACGAGAATCCTGACACGTTGTCATATAACGACGAACTGGAACAGTTGATGTCGATCAAGCAATCGCGAGCGGCCGTTGTCTATCTGAGTTGGATGAAAAAAATTCAGAAATTTGCAAGTGAATACAATGCGAAAGCATTCTTT
The DNA here is from genome assembly GCA_947470075.1 of Closterium sp. Yama58-4. Lineage (NCBI taxonomy): Eukaryota > Viridiplantae > Streptophyta > Zygnematophyceae > Desmidiales > Closteriaceae > Closterium > Closterium sp. Yama58-4. Next base: position 133,627 of record CANIUD010000839.1, read on the forward strand.
CTCCCCATTAGGGCCTCAAATTTCAAGAATTTTACCTTGATTTTTTTTGTTTTTTGAAAGCTGATTTTTAGGGTTTTTTTAGGCCCCGAGGCTGATTGAATAGTCTAAAAGCATGTTCCTACACCTCGTATCAGCTTCGCGGGATGTAATACGTTTAAGTGTGTTCGATTGCATTTGGATACGTTTTTGTGCGGTTCGACACAGATTTGATACAAGGTTGCCTAATACGAGGCCGTAGGAACACGCTCTAAATGTTTATTTTCACACTAGTTTTTCAACTAACTTTCATGTACAGGCCCGAAAATTCAACCAACTTTTACCTGGGGAGCGTGATTTGAATCTTACATTATCGAGGTTATACTTGTTGGCGAAATTGCATAGACTTACAGAATCTGGCAAAAATTTCGGCGACAATTTCTGCTGACCAGAACGGTGACCGCACCTCCTTGGCAGAATCAGGCAACAAGATTCGAACCCGAAATCTCCAACTTCACAAGTCCCTATTCTACTAACTAAGCCACTACTTTCCTAGAAAGTTTGTTTTTAGCTTACAACAGTGATTTTTCAGGGTTCTTTTTATCAGGGACCTTGATAGAAACTTTAATTCCTGGACCAACACTAATGAGAAAGCGTAGTCTAAAATGAGTCTCAGGCCCTGCTCCCCATTCAAATAAAAAGGGTTGACCACCACATTATAAAGCTGCGCGGGTACAAAACCTCTGACACACTGAGCTTCAAGGGCAGTCGAGAATACTAAGTGTTTTAGATCCTGTCGATAAAAGCTCAGCAATTGCATTGTCGAAATTGTTGACGGTGGTGACCTTCTATTGCCTTGACCCGTGAATTCAAAATTCGAAATTTACGTTGAACCTGTTGGATGCACGACCCCCACCCAAGACGCAATGCGAATACGGCTCGCAGCAACACTGTTACAAGACCCAACTATTTTGTGGATAAACAACAAATTTGTCCAATGCGAAGGGACGTGGACGCAGTTTCTGTCAGAGGTCCACTGGTGATCCCCGATTGATCCTAGGGAAGGGTTACAGGCACGTTGGCCTGGAGGGTTATGGGCGCACTCACCCGCTACACAAACAAGCCCTTTTATCCCAATGGTTAGTGACTGGGATTCTGACATGGTATCAGAGCGAAGGTCTCGGGTTCGAATCCTGGTGTGTGCACCTCGGGCATCCCAGTGCGGGGGGGTGTCAGAGGTCCACTAGTGATCCCCGATTGATCCTAGGGAAGGGTTACAGGCACGTTGGCCTAGGGGGTTATGGGCGCACTCACCCGCTACACAAACAAGCCCTTTTATCCCAGTGGTTAGTGGCTGGGATTCTGACAGTTTCGGGCAGCACTGATCGAATAGTTCGACGCGTTGAACAGTAGCTACTACGGAACAAAGACGACGCCACCGGCCAAATAGTGGCACGAAGCGATCGGCACCACCCACAAATTCCGACCCGATGGAGAACGATAAGGGCGGTGCGAAGCAGCGGCTAGCAAAGATGAGACGTGCGGGGCTAGCAAACATTTGACGCGCAAATTTTGCTGTGCTACATGACATCGTATGTTGGCCTGTTGGAAAATAGAAAACGCACGCATGGAGCTCAAGGGTAAGAACAGTGCGGCACCCCCGAAGCAGAAAACGGGCAATATGGCAGCTTCAGAGAGGGCGAAAAAAGAAAATTATGATGGCGCGAATTTAAAAAACGTCACGACCGGCTGGCACCAGGGGAAATCGCCGAGACAAATGGAGACTCCGCGAAACAATAATCTGCACCAACCGGGAAACTCCAGCTGTACATCTCGACAAGTAAGAATTCGTTAAAGTTATCCTATAAAGATACTTTAACTAAGAATATTAATTCTTGTTGTTATTAAAGCCTTTATTAAGGGAGAGTCAGAAATTTTTCCGGTACCAGGTAATACAGGAACTCTACTCCGAATCATTCATAAGGCTCAAGTGTTGCGACTAGTTAATATTCTCTCACAGCAGCACGGTGTTAAGGCTTCCCGCCGTTCCACATAGGTGAGGCCTTCACGGCGGCAAAGACTTAGGGGAAGGTTCCAGGCTCAGGAGAAGCTGTACCAGCCTCGGATTGATTCTTCTAGCTCTACTCAGGTGAAAGTTGATATTGAGTCGGAAGCTTTGAGCGCAAGACCTAGGCAATATATATTCGATATACCCTATGAACCTATAAGCAACACCATCTACAGCTACTCGGAGCGGCAACAACCTTTTTTACTCAAGGTGATCTACAATGGGTGACGCCTCGAGGCCCTGGTGGACAGTGGTTCGCCCCACTCGGTGTGCGACCGCGAGACGATGGAGAAAATTGGAGAGACCGCGGAGGAGACCCAGATTACATCAACGATGGTGGACGGTACGAAGCTTTCCATCCACGGTGAATGAACACTGCAACTGCGGATAGGGGCATAGAGGTGGAAGCTGACGTTGCCAATCACGAACATCAAGGGATTAGATTTCATCTTGGGGCGTGATTTTCTGAAGCGGTTCAACCCCGAGATAGACTGGGTCAACCGGAAGGCGTGCATCTACAACAATGGGAACGCGTGGAGCTGTGAAGTTGGACAAATACAGGGGATGTTCCTATAATGACACTTGCATGGTTCAAACGGACAGTGAACAAGACTAACACGAGCTACCTAGCACTGGTGATGGCACCAGTAGAGGAGGAGAAGCCGAACTCGGAGCTACCTGCAGCAGTACAAGAGATGTTAGAGGAGTACAATGACATCATGCTAGATGACCTGCCTGCAGGAGTGCCTCCATTCCACAACCACGAGATAGTTGAGGAACTAGGTGCAAAACTTGTCTCCCGTGCACCGTACCGCCTTAGTCCGTGAACTGGCAGACATGAAGAAACAGATCGAGTACCTACTGGAGAGAAAACCGATCCGCCCATCCACCTCTCACTACGGAGCACTGGTTCTCTTCACTCCAAAGCCGGACAATAGTTTACGGATGTGCATTGACTACCGGGCACTGAACTAATAGACAGTCAAGAACTAACACCCCATACCACGCATAGACGATCTTCTAGACCAACTGCGTGGTGCAACGGTGTTTTCGAAGCTGGACCTACGGTCGGGTTACTAGCAGATCAAGATGGTAAACAACTTGACCCACAAGACGGCGTTCCGTACAAGATACGGCTCCTACGAATATTTCTTGATGCCATTCGAACCCTGCAACGCACCAGCGGAGGTGGACATAGACCACATCCCATAGCCCGTGCTGAACGAGTGCGCAGTAGTGTACCTGGATGACATACTTATCTACTCCAAGAGCATGAACGAGCACGTGGAGCATCTGCGGAGAGTCTTCGAGATCTTGCGGAAGAGCAAGTTCTACGTGAAGCTGTCAAAACGAAACTTCATATTGAAAAAAGGTGCAAATTTCCAGGCACATGGTGAGTGCGCAGGGCGTACACATGGACCCGCAGAAGATTTGAGCCGTTGAGAAGTAAAAAGTTCTTGAGAATGTGAAGGGGTTGCAGCAGTTCCTAGGCTTCGCCAACTACTACAACAAATTTGTGCCACGGTACGCTAAGATAGCAGCGCCACTAACAAACTTAGTGGGATACTTATTAATGGGATACTCCTCACACAGCAAGCCATGGAGCAGTTACAAGCAGCACTGACTACAGTGCCAGCACTCATCCTACCAGATCCGAATAGAGACTACATGGTGGAAGCAGACGCTAGTGACAAGCTAGTCGGAGCAGTACCGATGCAGAATCATGGACGTGGTTTGAAGCCCAATGCCGACCTCAGTAAGAAGCTACACGGAGCAGAACTGAACTACCCCATCCATGACGAGGAAGACTTAGTGATAGTCCTTCAAGGCATGGAGATGTTACCTAGAGGGAGCCAAGACCACAGTCTATACTGACCACTGCAGTCTCAGATACCTTAAGTCGCAGCCTACGCTCTCACGACGACAGGTGCGGTGGATGGACTTCCTGGAAACCCACTTTCACCACTTAATCGTCTACTAGCCAGGGCTACATAACAAAGCAGACGCGTTGAGCCGGCCAGGGCATCTAGCAGGCATCCAGCTCGACTGGATGAGCCCTCTGCTCAAGGGTCTTTCCCAACATGGGTACTCCGTGGACGCAGAAGCGGACCGCTACAGCACAGAAACAGAAGATGTTACAGTAGGAGGAAGACTTAGCGGTAAGGAATGATTCTGGAAAAAATTGGGTACCGAACTATGTCCCGCTATAACAGATCCTACTTGAGGAGTTTCTCGGCGTCGCATACGCAGGACATTTCAGGAGCAACAAGACGTTAGCAAGGATAGAAAAAGTATTACTACTAGCCCCAAATGGCAACAAACGTGCAGCTATTCATCACCGCATGCGACATATGCTAGCGGATGAAGAGTGGCAAGCAGAAAATGCAGGGCTACTTCAACCTCTACCCGTACTGAAGCAGCCATGGCAAGTCGTGAGCCTATACTTCATCATTAAGCTTCCTTCGACCTGAAAAGGACATGACGCTATACTCGTGGTGATCGACAAGTTATCAAATGAGACACCTCATTTGGACCAACGCCACTGCTACTACTGAAGCAACTGCTCGCCTCTTCTTCGACCGCATCATCACCATCCATGGCATCCCCGCTCCACTGCTCTTAGACAGGGACCCAAAGTTCACGAGTAAGTTTTGGAGGAAACACATGAAATTGTTGGGGACAAAGCTTGCAATGTCTTCAGCGTACCACCCCAGAATGACGAACAGACTAAACAACTTAATGAGGTGGTTGAGCAGTTACTGCGCACAGCTTGCAAAGATGACATCAGCCACTGGGATCAACAGTTACCAACGCTTGAGTTTACTTATAACAATGCTTCACATGCGGCCATAGGGAAATATCCATTCTTCTTGTGCTACTGGTAGGAACCACTTACACCACAGCAGCCAACCACACCGGCACACGTCCAAGCCGCACACGACTTCATCACCACCATGCAGCAGCTATGGGAGAAGACTCAGTGATGTCCCACCACGATGCATAACTCGAAGAAGCAATATGCCAATCGTCAGCGACTTGATTACTCGGTAGCAGTTAGAGATCAGGTGCTTCTTGACACACGCAACTTGGACTTGTCTCGTCTACCGTCCAAACTCCGGCCTCGCTTCTGTGGCCCCTTACGCGTTGAGGCAATGGTGACACCAGTTACATTCCACTCGCGCTTACCTACTATGTAGAAGCTTCACAACGCTTTCCATGTTTAGGTATTGAAATCCTACAGGGACCCAAACCAATAATAGTTCAAGGGACGCCAAATAACGCCACCACCACCTGTTCTTGGACAAGATGAACCAGAGTACGAATTGGAACGAGAGTGCTCGCTCATCGACGCAAACGTGTCAACACACTCGAGTTCCTGATTTGTTGGAGGGGATACGACCTGTTGAAGGATAGTTGGGTTGCAGAACCTGATATACAAAATGCACGTCATGCTCTCAATGATTATCTTGTCAAGCAAGGTGTATTTCATGCCACCCAGCTTTGATGGGGGGTCGTGTGAGAGTACGACGGCTTGCTAGGCTTTATTTGCTAGATTTTGCTTTATCATAATTTATCTATCTTAGCTTTATTTTGCTGTGCTTGCTTTTGCTTGATTTCTTAGATTCGTTGTTTGTGTCAACGGGAGTTGTTGTGTGGCCCCGTCCTCGCTTGGGCGGAGCCGACTTTGTGGTCGGGTGTAGGGGTGCAGCCGACCTGCAGCAGTGGGCGAGCTGGTCGACGGGGTTGGTCGACCTGCACGGGAGCCACTGCAAGGGCGCCGACTTCGGGAGGGCGCCAACTTCGGGTGGTCGACTTGGGAAGTCGACCTGCAGAGGGCGTCGACTTGGGGACGCCGACCTGGGGTAGCCGACTTGGGTGGTCGGCCAACAGGAGTGCTGGTCGACCTGGAGGTGGTCGACCAGGAGTGTCGTCGACCTGGAGTTGGTCGACCAGAGGGCGTGGTCGACCTGGTGAGGTCGACTGGAGGTGGCCGTCGACTTGGGAGGTCGACGGGCACATACAGGAGCAGCTGGTCGACCTGGTTGCCCGGTCGACCATGTTACCTGGGTGACGAGGGTCTGCGAAGGCACGCGAAGGTCGCCCAGGCGAGGTTGGCGAGGACGACCTGGCAGATCAGATGCAGTCGTCAGCACGAGGTGGACTTGGTGTGTGCGCTGTGCAGGTGACGAAGCAGTGCGCGCCAATCACCTACGAGCACCTGCGAAGCTGGTGCGATGCTGGACTGCAGGAGCAACGCTGGCACGCCGTCGACTTGTGCTGTTGTCATGCCGTCGACCTGCAGCGTTGGCAAGCCGCGTCTCTGCACTGCTGGAGCGCGGTCGACCAAGTCGTGCTGGCACGCGGTCGACCGTGCTGCGCTGGCAGTCGACCTGCTTGCATCCTAGCTCTGATGTAGTCTTGCCTAGCCAACTTTATTGTATCATTGTTGTCAACTTTCTCTAGTGAAACTCTTGCCAAATTGCCTTGTGAACTAGCAAGCAGTGTATGCACTAGGAGAACGACTAAGGACCAACGAACGCAGAGATCACACGAGCACCCGTGCCTAGCCCGTAGTCTAGCTCCCGTTACTAGAGTTATCTCCGCAGTTTGAACTATATTTATTATAGTTTCAGGCACCGTACAGTTCGTGTGCACCAAATTCTGTGCTTTTTGGTAGCCACCAAATCCCTTTCTACCAAATTCTGGAAGGACACGTTCGGGATGCTTCGCGACACGAGGAACCTTCAAGTAACACCAGGGTTACTGCCTTTGTGTCGAGCCTATATATAGCATCGCCTTGTACCCAAGTGCTAATATTATATTTTTCTGAACCAGTTCCTTCGATTCTCACATGGGGAGGCCAGAGACAAGGAGACTAGAGTGCATGCTATGCCAACGCGGTAGGGAGGGATGACTAAGACGATGGTGCTAGGGGAGAGGCGGGTGCGTCCGAAGTCGACACGAGCAAGACGCAGCTAACTGACAAGACGCAGCGACCTGTGCGGACTAAATGGTCAGTGTGGAACCGGACCCGGGTTTCTAAGTGAACGTGGCGAGGTGGGCGACAGTCCGTGAGTCTTTACAGATCGCCACAAGCTCACCCCCAGAAGTAGTGACAGTGACAAATCGGTCATGGAGGACAGCGTTACTCACCAAGTTCGTAGTGAACGCTGGTGCAAGCGAGCTGGAAGGGGCTGTCGGACACGGGAGCATGGTGGAGGCACATGCTACTACTGGGCCACCAGAGGAGATCGTAGTGAATGGTGCAAGCGAGCCGAAAGGGGCTGCCGGACACGGGAGAATGGTGGAGGCACGTGCTACTACTAGGCCACCTGAGGGGTTAGCTAGAGTGACTGGGACACGTGTAGTGAGCGGTGTGACTGTGGTGCAGTCGCGGAAGAAGCAGCGAGTCGCACCTGAGCCAAGCGTGAATGTGTGCAAAGCCTATGCAAGAGCTGTACCAGTGCTAGCAGGCTCGTAGGCACCTATACTAGTAGCCTCTACACCACTAGGGACGCTCCAGTAGGAAACTCATTCTCGAAGATTTTGCGTTGAGAGGGTCTGGGGCTGAGGCAAATGCTGCTGCTGTCGACCCGCGGAACATCTGCCTCCACCAGTTGCACCACATGTAAAAGCAGATGACCAGCAACTGCACCTCCCTTTACAATGGACGCTGCTCCTGCTCCGGCGTGTGGCAGGAGAGAGATAGGAGTAGTGTCTAACAACAGCGTCAAACAAAGTCTGGGCCGACATCACCTGACAGAAGTGGGCCCTCTGGTCGACCGGCATGAGAGCTTAAACAGCACACTATGCGACAGCGTCCATTGTCTGTAGGCAAGTCTGTCCACCTGGTACTGCCTCCGCACGTTCTCGCCAGCGTCAGCAGCAGATTCAGTGGGAGTCGTGTGGGCCGGAAGGGACCTCGACGTGTGTTCAAGTAGGGAGACGCTGTCTCTAATGAAATGTCGGAGATTGAAGCGCAGACACCAAAGCCACAACCCGAACTTATAAGGGCGTCCATTTGCGTCAACCGCTAAGACCGGCAGCGCGGCCATGACGGGCAGCGGCAATCAGCAGTAGCGGCGCAAGGGCTGCAGTGGCAGTTGTAACGGTGGTAGGAGCGTGTAGCGTCAGCAGAGGCATGTGCAGTGACTACGGCAGCTGTAGTGGCTAGGGAAATACGCCAGCAGCAGGGCGTGTGGGGCGCAGGGCAGCGGAGTGCGAAGGGCGCGCGAGCAGCAGGGCGCGCGGGACGCGTGGGCAGTAGGGCGCGCGGGGCGCGGGGCCGTAGGGCGCGCACAGGCAGTTGACGATGCGGGCTGCAGGGCACGCAGGCAGTAGGCAACACGGGCTGTAAGGCGCGCGGGCAACAGGGCACACTCGGAGCAGGATGCGCGCAGAAAGCAGGCGATGCAAGCTGCAGGGCGCACGGGCAGCAGGGCGCATGCGGGCAGCAGGCAACACGGGCTGCAGGGCGCGTGGTTAGCAGGCAATGCGGAATGCAGGGCGCGCTGGCAGCAGAGCGCGGGCAAGCAGCAGGCGACGCAGGCTGCAGGTCACGCAGGCAGCAGGCGGCACGGGCTGCAGAGCATGCGGGCAGCAGGCATTGCGGGCTGCAGGACGCGCTGGCAGCTTCCACGAAATACGGCGGCGCCCAGGGTCCAGTTTGTCCTTTCTGTGTCGGTAGATTTTCGTAGTCCACCGGCTTTGTCACAATGACGTGCCACCAATCCATGGTGGGTTTTCGCAGCAGCGACGCGGTGTATCGAATTTTCGCCGAGTCCTCCGTGAAGTAGTTGGTGTCAAATGATATATGTATTATATATGTGTAGGCTGTAGTGGGGTAGCCAATACAGGGTACAACCCCATTAGGGTTACATACTTGTACCAAACTCCCTACTAGTTGATTTATTCCTACCTGTAGTTTCTGACATGGTATCAGAGCAGTAGGTCCGTAGGACCGTTTTTTTTTTTTTTCGGGCCCACCTACCGTTGTGGTTACTGAGCTGCCCCACGTGTTGCCTGCGTTGCGCTGCCCACGCGTGCCTTGCCTTGCCTTGCCTGCGCCTTGCCTTGCCTTGCCTGCGCTGCGCCGCCCGCGCGCGCCTTGCCTTGCCTGCGCCTTGCCTTGCCTTGCCTGCGCCTTGCCTTGCCTTGCCTGCGCTGCGCTGCCCGCGCGCGCCTTGCCTTGCCTGCGCTGCGCTGCCCGCGCGCGCAAACCCTAATTCTGCGCGTAGCTCGCTGCTGCCCCGCGCGTCGCGTCCGCCGCCTGCGCAGCCCGCTGCTGCCCCGCGCGTCGCGTCCGCCGCCTGCGCAGCCCGCTGCTGCTCCACGCGTCGCGTCCGCCACCTGCGCAGCCCGCTGCTGCCCCGCGCGTCGCGTCCGCCGCCTGCGCAGCCCGCTGCTGCCCCGCGCGCCGCGTCGGCAGCTCGCGCAACCCGCAGCAGCCACGCGCGCCGCGGCTGCCGCCCTCGCACAGCCCGCGGCTGCCTCGCGCGCCGCGTCCGCCGCCCGCGCGGCCTGTAGTTGCCCCGGGCGCCGCGTCAGCCGCCCTCGCGCAGCCCTCTGCTGCCCCGCGCGCCGCCTCTACCACTCGCGCAGCCAGCGGCTGCCACGTGCGCCGCCTCAGCCGCCCTCGCGCGGCCCTTTCCTGCCGCACGCCACCCTTCCCTGACCGGGCACCGCCTCGCCCTGCTCTACGCGCTACCCTAGTGCCTCCTCGTCGCCCTGCCTTCACTGGGTGCTGCCCTGCTGGTCCCAAGCCTCCTTGCGTTGCCCGCTATGCCTTCTCTTCGGTGTAGCGGTGGGAGTGGTGGCGGCGGCGGTGGCGGCAGTGGGAGTGGTGGCGGCGACCATAGTTGCAGTCGCGGTGGAGCTGTTCAGTGCGGAGTTTCTGGCGGTGGCGAGATCCAGCTGCAGCGGCGTCCGCGCGAGACCCTTACACCCCAGCAGCTTCATGCGTGGTACGCTCAGCGTTGTGCGTCTCGGAGAGGTGGCGGCGGCCGTAGTAGCAGTCGTGGTGGAGCTGGTCAGTGCGGAGTCTCTGGCGGTGGCCAGATGCAGCTGCAGTGGCGCCCGCGCGAGACCCTTACGCCCCGGCAGCTGCATGAGTGGTACGCTCAGAGTTGGGGGTGTAGGACTACTGCTCGCTGCCCGTACGTCATTCGCACAGGTGATCGAGCTGGTCAGACCTGCGGGACAGTTAGTCACACAGAGTCCCGCTGCTTCTCCCGTCTGAGCGACGCTTGGCGAGCACGGTTTGGCGACGAGACTGAGCTACCCCTCTGGCTAGAGCTGCTTCGAGATGGAGTATATATATTTCCTCTAGACTATGACACTATCCTTACTGCCATGTATGCTCTGACTGGTACTACTGAGGGTGACTGTTACCTGTGTGTGCCCCCTGACCCTGGTATAGCAAGTGCTGCTCTAGGTGCGAGTGAGTCTGCTCTCTCTTGTACTGCGCCTACTTAGGCCTTGCACACGTTTACACTTGACTCTGGTGCTTCTCGCTGTTTCTTTCACGACAGTACCACGGTCACACCCCTCCCTGCACCTGTCCCTGTCTCACTGGCTGACCCCTCTGGGGGCCCAGTGCTTGCACGAGCCACGACTGTGCTTCCGTGCCCGGCGGTCCCGTCCGGTGAGCTGTCTGGTCTTCACATCCCCTCGTTCTCTACGAACTTGGTGAGCACCGCCGTCCTTCAGGATCACTGGGTTGACACCTTTACTCCTGGAGGACAGCGGGTGACGCACTGCACGTGCTCTCGGACCGGCCGCCACCTGGCTACGTTCACACGTGCGCCTGGGTCCAGTCTGTACACCCTCACTGCTGTGTCACGCTACACCCCTTTGTCTCCTCAGCTGTACGCGTCTGCTCAGGTAGCTACCCAGTGTGAGTGTCGCCGCCTGTCGCACGACACTCTCCTGTGGCACCACCGCCTTGGTCACCCCTCCCTGCCTCGCCTTCGTGGCATGCACTCTCGCTCCCTGGTCTCTGGCCTTCCCAGGTCTCTGCCTGCCCTCCCTCCCTCACCTGCGCCGCCCTGCATTCCTTGCGTCGAGGGGCGGCAGCGCGCCGCTCCTCACTCCTCCTCGTTCCCTCCCACAGAGGCTCCACTGTAGAATCTTCACCTGGACGTGTGGGGCCCAGCCCGCGTCCAGGGGCAGGGACTTCCTGCTGGTTGGCGACGACTACCCGCGGTACACCACGGTCTTCCCCTTGCAGCGCAAGGGGGATGTCCCTGCTGTCCTGATCCCTTGGATCCGCGCTGTTCGTCTCTAGCTCCGCGAGCGGTTCGAGTCGGACTTTCCTGTCCTGCGTCCATCACAAAAAACCTGGGTTTTTGAAGGGGGTTCGAAGGGGTGTACATTTCAGGTGTTTTGGTTGGCGAAGTTCCGAAACGAAATCGCGACCAATCACGGACCGAAATCGGACCGCGTTTGTTTGTTGGAGTTGGATAGCAAGTTCGGAATGTCGTACATTGTCGGTTTTTCGTGGCTTGCCAAAATGATTATCAATTTGGATTGGATTGTTTTGGCCTTGACTTCAAGTAAGTTTGACAGTGCAGAATTAAGCTGGCTATTTTATTTCTGGATAAATGCATCACATATGATGCTTATTTAGGAGATAGGTACTGTCCAGATGGAACGCCTTCACCACATGGACGTGGCGAAGCAGCGCTTCAAGCGGAATCACGGAGTACGCATACACTCCAGTCGTCCACTTGAGGCGAGTGCATCCAGTTGCAGCATCCTCTCCACACGCATTCCAATATCTAACGTAAGCCAGCTCCTCCCTCTCTCCACGGATTTTGGTGTGGAACAGCAGCAGCAACCTTGCGTACCACTCCTCTCTCCGACCGTACCTTACACCCTCTACTGCAACATCCGAGTACCACGGCCGCTCAAAATAGTCAGGTGTCGCCCGAACGAAGTGAGAAACCCTTGAGAAGCTGGCATCATCTGCCGCTGGGATGGCCAACGATGCATGGGCCTGCACAACAATTGCAGTGTGTGATCAGTTTAGGGTTTGGGGCACGAAAAGAATGATTGTATGATCCACGAAGTACTTACCCTGATCTTGGGGGCGCATCCTGCATAACGTACTAGCGCATCCTTGAGGGCAGCTTGTGCAACAGGGTGTTGCATGGCCCACTTCCTTGCAAACCAGTTGGTGGAGGTGGGTTCTTCTGGTAACTCCACAGGGAGTAAGTAGGACTCTTTGATAAGAGTCCTTGTGCCTGTCTCAATGGCCTGCCAACAAACAGTGGCGACTTTATTACATTATGCATGCATATCCTTGCAATTCAATCACTAGACAGGTTTACCTGCCGCATGGCAGTGTCCCGGCCAAGGGGATCATCCACCGGCACAACGTCCGGGATGCGCCTAGCATGGAACTTCATAATCTGCCCATCTACATTGCGCTTGTTGGACCGCCGGTAGATCCTCTTTACCAACGGGCCATGCAAGTGCTCGAACATGTTGGTGCTGAATTCCGTGACGTGTCCAGCGCGGCGAATGGAGTCGATGTAGTGCGACATGAGATGGGTTTTCACAAGGCACCAAGAGGATGGCTGCTTTGGGAAAGCAGCCTGCAACTGCTCAACCAGCCTGATGGGAGTGGGAGTTGACAGCATATGCAAGGACATGAGAGTCTAGTACTATAGCCTACTGCAGCCTACTTTATTTGATATACTATCATGTTTTATCAGCAACAACCTGAGAAGATAGGTTACTACAACAGCTTAAGTGTCTTGGCCAGGCATTCATGCAATGCCTAAGGGTTGTACATGCATGTTAATAGTACCGGGAGGTCTTCTTCTTGAGATCCCGCAGGGACCGCTCGGTGTGCCCCGTTGGCTGGCAACACAAGAGGTACCAGCCAAGGTAGGCACGAACAGCATCCATCTGGGGCTGGCGAAGCAGGCCAGCAAAGACAAACACCATGACCTGCAAATTGCGGGGTTTATGACGGCAGGGGGGCATGAGAAGTTGGGACATGCGTGAGAAGATGAGCAAACGGGTTTGGTGGCGGAATTGTTGCATGAAAGCAGGAGAGAGGGTACTGAGATGCAGCAGGGGGTGTGTTGTAGTCTAGAACCGGCATGCTCCTTCTGCATGGTGCATGCTATCACACAAGATGATCACATGCACCATGGCTTGCACACCTGCATGACGGCCCTGTGCTCATAGGCCGCGACACATGCTCCACTCTCGAAGTACGCGCTCTCTGGCAGGCGCAGGTGGTTCAGGCGCGTGCGGTCGCGAATGAGGGACAGGCGCCTGCGCATACACAACAGTTCAAGGCCGGCACAAATGCAGAGACATGTAAGTAGGAGGAGAGTGCGTATTGGAGTGTTGTTGACAAGAAACTAATCCCCCAAGGCACTGACCTGTCCATCTGCTTCACGCGCCGCTTCTTCATCTTGCGCACGACAGCCACAATGTGGCTCATCATGCCCAGGTCCGCCTGGTGCATGATGTCAGGCATGATAACGAGGTAGGGATTGCCCCACACGGTCCCTGGGACATCCCACTTCCACAGCACACACTGGCGGAGGGGTTGTGGTGTGGAATGGTAGAGAAGGGTATATGAGAGACTCGGCCAACATGTGGGGCAGTGCAATGGCAGTGCACATCTCCCCCTGGGTTTAGCAACACGGAGTGCATAGACTACAAATTAGCGCAGGGGACAGGTCGCTCACCTCAACCGGGTAGGTCGAGTAGGTCTTGCATGGGTCGGCCTGGCTTGATGTCAACCCAGCCGCCTCATTCACGATCCATTGCTGCTGTTCAGGCGTGCGCGGCGTGTTCCGTGCCTTGACAGCAACCAAATGCTCCTGGTGTAGCACGGGGGGTTGGAAGGGATGAACAGGTAAGGGAGGTAAGATTAGGAGGTCCGTCACGTGCCATTCAGATGACGATGGTGCTGAAGGCGCGCAGCTGGCATGTTTGCTCACCTTTGCAGCATAGCAGATGCTGCACGGCATCCGCGATCCATGCGAGAGTGTGCAACTGATCTTGCCGCTCTCGGGGTAGTCGCACACCCAGGCGTACAGCAGTGGCCGCACTGTTTGCCAATCGCCGAAAGGGTCCTTGAGACGGAAGCCGCTGCGAGGAACGGGTAGAGTGGGAACAACAACAGCCAGGACGACTCCGTGCATCAGCGAGGAGGGGCAAAGGGTAATGCAACATACAAAAACGCTGCGCACGTTATGCTCTTGCTACGGTTGATGACATAGCATGACGGAAATCGAGTACGGACCTGTCCATGCCATCAAGAAGCGGCTGCAGCACGGTGATGACGCATCGCTGGAAGAGCATCACCTTCTCGACGGCAGTCATTGCAGAAGGGGGGATAGGAAGGAGAGCAAGTAGCGTGTGCCCGGCTTTCCCCCATCGCTTGGCCTGGGAGATGTTGGCAAGCGTCATCATGAGCGGCCACGCCTTCTTCCGGCCGTTGTTGCTCATGTGCGTCACATCCGAATACAGGATGATACCCCCCACGACTTCGGACCATCCGAAGTGTTCCTGCATTGCACGACAAAGACGGAAACAACACACGGTCAAACACCATCAAGGTAAAGTGTCGCCAGGCGGATTGAGCCTGATACAAAAAACTCCCCACGAAAATGACGCACTGAAGATGCTGCCTACACATCAGCGCATGGTTGGGGGCATGCGCACGCGTGTGGTTTTGGGTGGCAGCGGGGTATTTACATACCTGGGCATCGTTCCACCACGTTCCTGTTTCTGGCGTGGTATAGCGACGCTCGCCTGTGTCAGGGTCCTCATCAACACGAGCCTTGAGCTTGAAGCCGGGTGCGTTGTTGGTGTGCCCAAACAGTTCAGCAAACGCCTGGAGTGCGGGATCAAGAGCGGGAGAGAACCAAACCCTGGTTTAGTGGCGGGAGCGTTTCACGGGCCAGATCGCACACATGCCTAACAAAGGCAACATTCCCAACAAGCTCCACAAGGATGCGGAATCTGCAGTTCGCAGCCACGGTTCCAGAGTCGGCTTACCTGCGCGGAGTTCTGGAAGAGGAGGCGCTGTGGCGGATGACCCTCAATCTCGAAGGTCGCCACTGACCATCCGCGATTGAGCCCTACCAAGCGCTCCATCTCGAACCGCTAAAGATCCTTGCAGTTCCGGATCTCTGAGATCACAAGAGGCGCAAGGCCGGGCTCCACCACGAGCTGAAGCAGGCCATTGATGTCGATCTCCGCCATGCCCATTCCGCCATTTACGCGCCTCACGAAATGCAGCAGCTTCAACGCAATCGGACTGAGGGGCGTCGCATTGCTCTCCCCGGAAATGATTGTCGGCGGTGCCGCGTGACTCACTCCAGGGCGGCACCCCTGATGCTCACTCGTGTCATCTGCAGGTGTTTCTGGTGACGGTTGATGCTCAGATTCAGGAGCCCCCACGTTCACAGCCGAGGGTGTTGCGTCCTCGTCAGCTACCGGGACGCGAGGAGGACCATTCACACCGTCGGTGTTGGACGCGTTAGACGCGGTAGGGGAAGCGGGAGCAGCGGGAGCGTCCGACAGAATGTCGTGGACGAATAGCAGTGCGTGTAGACCGGCTGACGGTGCAGATCGCGAGGGCCTTGCCACGGCGGAAAGGCCTTGACAAGGGGTCCGCCGTGACTTATGACCGCCATAAACTTGGGCGTTGGGGAACCATCTGTTGCAGAACTCGCAAACGACGCCAGGCAAGGAGCCCATGCTTTACGGATCTGTCTAAGTGTTGAGAAATGGCCTGTGAAGCAACTAGCGTCGTGGGAAGCTTGAGAAGGCATTAAGTACACCGTTCAAGAAGGCTGTTAATGCAACCAGGTCATCGCCAAACCGCGCTTTGTCGAAGGCGGCTTGTATCACTGCACGACTGGCACTTGAGCGGGCCGCTTAACGATGTTTGGGACTGGCAAACGATGTTCGAGCCGCGCGGTCGTGACAAGGCACGGTACAGACCGCTCACAGCACGGATCGTCTTCCCTACAAGGCGTGTCGCCCCCGTTTAGACAGACCACGTCGTGAGCAGCGGGAAATGCGCCTGATCTTAAGACGGTGGGTCGTGTGTGTGCGTTGCGAGCATGGTGAGAACGACGTGCCTGTGGATTCACGCACCCTTGGTGCATGAGAGTCGAGTGGGATGAGGAAGAGCGGGAAGAGATCCGTTTGGATCTGTGATTCAGTCGCGAAGCGTTATACGGGGGAAATCGCGCACACGTAAGTGAGCGCATAGTGTTGCGCTTGACCATAGCCCAAATACAATGATAGTACATTGTAGAATTGTATTTTCTCTACACAGTAAAGTCTTT